>JAZGLO010001785.1:1207500-1807500 GCA_036873155.1 Biomphalaria sudanica | reverse complement strand
TCGCTACCTTGTATGTTTAAATTATGTATTCCCATAATTATAGCTTATAGAAGTTATTAAAGGAAATTAGTTGTAAAGAAAAACAAACAACCAAAGTTATTTCAAATAACAAACAATTTTTTTTTATTAGGCTGAATTTCCAGCGTTGCCTTCAGAGCTTAAAGGTGAAACATTTAGTCATGTATTTGGTACCAATACATCAAGGTTTGTTTCAATATATATAACATGTGTACACATATTTTACATAAAAATTTTTTTCCCTCAATTAAATTTTATATTTTTAATATTTTCATTGTTGTTTTTATTTGTCCTACACCTATCTATTTAAATCCTGATATTGTGTAACTTACTAATTGTAGCAACAACATCTATACATGTGAAGAAAATTAATTTGGACTATTTAACACTTTTGTTATCTTCAACAGTCTGGAGCTTCTCTTATTAAATCAGAAGATGAAAGGTCCTGCTTGGCTTGATCTAAAACAACCTCGTAAGTTACTATGTCTTCTTTTTGATTCTGCAATAAATTGAAGGGTGAGGTAATACATGTTGCAGGAAGCTTGAGCTCAATGTGTTTGTTGATAGATTTTGACTCCACCAATCCATAACTTTTTCCTTGTATCACATTGAATTATGAATGTCTTGTGTAATATGCTTGTTAAAGCTTTTTACTATATCTATACTTGTAGTGCTCTAGAAACTACCTTAGTTTCTCTCTAGGTCTAGGTGTCCCTGGGTTCAGCTGTAATTACACCAAATAATTAACAACTCAATCAAAGCATAGAAACGTTATTATACTTCATGGCACATATCACATGCTGGTCTCCTCGTCTAAAAACTGATACACTTCCGGTCATTCGATTAGTGACTTGGCTGTGTGAGATTTAGCTCTTGAGATATGAAGTGAGAATGACCCTTGAGGGATTATGGGCGTGACATGGCCTAAATTGTCCTGATGTGCCAAAAACCCAAAAATATTTTAAAATATCAAAATACCAGTCATTCGCGCATACGTTCCAACTGACATATATCTGTAAAAATAGATTATACACACAGACATTATCTGTGACAATGCTCTTGAAGCATAAGTTTCTATATCTTCTTGTTGATTCTGCAATAAATTGAAGGGTCAGGTTATACATGTTGCAGGAAGCTTGAGCTCAGTGTGTTTGTTGATAGATTTTGACTCCACCAATCCATTACTTTATTCTTGTGTCACATTGAATTATGAATGTCTTGTGTAATATGCTCTTGCAGCAATATATTTTACTTATGTCAATGTTCTACCATCTATTACTAATTTAATTGGTTGGACTATAACATCTAAGTTCCTGATCCAAGTTTCTCAGAACATAAATTATCATTTACTAAGTAAAAATTGTGTCTCTGTTTAATTGGTAGATGAGATTAGTTGGTGGAGAAGTATAGTATGTTGGTGGTCATGCCGGCTATGTGACACCCTCATTAACAGAGGGCCCCAGAAACAGATGACCTTTACTTCATCTGCCCATGGACCTTTACTTCATCTGCCCATAGACCTTGACTTCATCTGCCCCATAGATCATAATGTCTGAAAGGGTTACTTACTTTTTACTTTACTTAGTTGGCATACAACTTAAGCTGCACATATGGTTTTATAAAAAAGCTAACACATATTGTTCTAACAGTGTATTGCTTAAACAAAATATTTCTACAATAATTATTAAATGGTTGCTTACAGAGGTACATTTTTATGTATTTGAATGTTAGGCCTAGTGTGTGTGTGATTAATCTGAACTGTTTACTAAGTCTTTGAATAAAATGTGACTTTTAAACCATATTATCCTTATTTTGAACCATATTATCCTTATTGTTCATTGGGATTATTTTTTTAATAGAAATTCAAACTGTGTCTACAAGTTGGTGTAAACTGGAGGTAGGTACAAGTCTGCATGGTTTCCACTCTTTTTATGTAAAAGTAAAAAATGTCACATGTTTAGGTTACCAATAGTTAGTTATAAACCGTAAGCTTGACTTAGTCTGCCCCATCACTGGCTAGATTTAGTAAGAAACCTTATTTATTACTAAATTAGATTTAAAATGACAAGATCATAGATAATTGTCTTGTGTTTAGACAACAGACTATGCTTAGTTGCATATGACGCCAGAAGTTGTTTGATGGCATCATCTAGTAAGCAATCATTTTTCAAGCAAAACTAAAAATAGATTATGAACGTAGAGGGCTAATAATAAAAATGAAAATAAAACCCAGTCCTTGATCTTGTAAACTTGTAAAACCATGTGCGTAACAACTGGCTTTTATCTTTTGTGCTATATTCAACAAGTCCTGGCAAACGCACAAAATACCTTCCATTTGGAAGACATCTGAAATAATTCCAGTACCCAAAAAGAAGATCATTGCTTCCAACAACGACCTATGTCCCATAGCACTTACATCAATTCCTATGAAGTGGCAGGAGAAAATGATTTTAAAACATCTATTGAAAGAAGTCAAAACACGTCTCAATCCGCACCTATTGGCTTACAAACCATCAAGAAGTACAGAAGATGCAATACTATTTATGCTTAATTGTCTATACCATCATCTTGATACTCAGAGACACTACGCCAGAGTATTATTCTTAGATTTTTCATCCACATTCAACACCATCCAACCACTTCGCATGATACAAAAACTATCTGAATTGAACCTTAGCAAAAACAGACAAGCGTGGATTATAAACTTTTTTATCAAACGCCCACAATATGTAAAAGTGAACTGGTATGTGTCAAGCACAAGAGAACTTAGCACTGGAGCATCACAAATGACATTCAGAGCTCATCAGCTGACACTCCCATCATAACATTTGCTGATGACACAGCAGTCATTGGCCTTATTGCAGGTGATGAAAATATGTACCATTCAACAATTAACACCTTTTACCAATGGTGTATATATCTTTCTAATTTTAAATGTTCTCAAAACTAAAGAAATGATTATTGATTTTAGGAAAACTTAAAGACAACCTGCACCCATTAAACCACTGTTACATAAGATCTAAAAGAAGTGGTCGACTGGTCGTCTCCTTTCCATTAGGACTAAATCAGAAAAATTTAAAAACTCCTTTATCCCACTATCGGTCAGTGTTACAAGATCAGCTGTCGTCATGGAGAAGTACATAGAAGTCAAACTCATAAAGCGCTGGTTGTGTATGTGTTTCGTGAGTGAATGTTCAAATTTTTCATCCATATTGTTTTTGTAAAGTAGTTATGCTGAGGTTGTCAATTGTAGTCAAACTGAATTGCCATTTGATTGGATCAATAAAATTATCTTATCTTAATTGTTTGGATAATATTGTCATGGATTCTAGAGTCAATTTTAAAAAGCTTAAAAAACTATATCAACAAAAAAATTTTTGTCGTGTACAATTTGTACTGCTCAAGAACTTAGAAACTATCTTATTTCTTAAAGCTAAATTTTTGGCCTTTTTGACAGGCTTTGATAACAAAACCTGAAAATGTCATTGTTAGTGATGCCAATATTCCACCTCCTCCTCTTGTTCTGATGACTTTGAATATGAGAACATTACTGAATCCCAAGACAAGACAGAATGAGGTAAGACTTCAGTACTTTAAATTTAAATAAAAAAATAATTTCATTGAAAAATTTCTGGATCATAGTTCTGGCCTCTTAGAATTCACTAGTACACAACTTGAGCCAGTGTTTTCAACCTGATGTTTCTAAACAATTAAATCATTTTTTAGTCAGTGTGTGGGTTGGGGGGAGGATTCAGGGAAATTATGGATACTTAGAAATAAACAAAATCTTGTTTACGTTGGCTCAAAGAAAAAAGTTGAGCAGTGCTGACATCAGCTTGAACTTTTTATTTTTACTTCCTTGAACTCTTTCAGTCAAGATGAATGCTTCAAAATGGTAGCAAACTTTTTCTTTTGATTTTGCTTGAGCTGGGAGGCTTGTTGGCCAAGTGGTAAAGGGGTCCCAGGTTCAAATCCCAGAGAACTTCAGGATCTTTTGGGCGCCTTTGAGTCCACCCAGCTATAATGGGTACCTGACATTAGTTGGGTAAAAGTAAAGGCAGTAGGTCATTGTACAGGCCACATGATACTTCCTTAATTGTGGGCCTAAGAAACAGATGACCTTTACATTATCTGCCCCATAGATTGAAAGATCTGAAAGAGAAGCTATACTTTTTTTTTGTACTTGACGAGCTAAAATTTACTTTTGTTTTTTGGACTTGATTGAATACTTTCCTAATGCATCAAATGTTCACAGATAATTGCTGTGTCCTGTCTGATACACAAAGAGTTCTATATGGACAGACCAGCTCCTCAAGAAAACTTTCAGCAACATTTCTGTGGTGAGTGAATGGACTAGGGAAGATTTTTTATGAAATAAAATCTCAGAGATTTGATCCTGAGATATTCATTTGAAAAGTTTACCAGTGCGGATTCCGGCAGGGGCGGACAACAACTGACCACCTGGTAAGGCTGGAAGCTTTTATTAGAAATGCATTACTCAGAAGAGAACATCTAGTAGCTGTATTCTTCGATATAGAAAAGGCCTATGACACAACCTGGAAACATGGCATTCTTCGTGACCTGGAGCTTATAGGGCTTAAGGGACACTTTCCCCGTTTTGTGGGGGAATTCCTGAAAGACCGAAAATTTCAGGTTCGAGTGGGCAACTCCGCTTCTGACACTCATGACCAGGAAATGGGTGTACCCCAGGGCAGCATTTTGTCAGTTCAACATTAAAATAAATAGCGTCATAAATGCTCTGTCCCCTGGCATAGAGTGCTCTTTGTATGTTGATGACTTTGTCATTTTTACTTATGGGAAAAACATGAACAGCTTAGAAAGAAAATTACAGTTATGTTTAAACAAAATTCAAAATTGGGCAAACGATAATGGTTTTAAATTTTCTGACTCCAAAACAGTTAGTATGCATTTTTGTAATTTAAGGGGACTCCACCCAGACCCTGAACTATTTATACACAAAAAGAAGATCCCTGTCGTGAAAACTACTTTTTAGGCCTCACCCTAGATTCCAAATTTAATTTTCTCCCCCACATTAAGGAACTAAGAAGAAATGCCAAAAGTCATTAAACATACTTAGAGTACTCGGCCATACGAACTGGGGAGCTGACAGAGATACCTTACTGCTGCTATATCGGAGTCTAATTCGATCCAAGCTAGACTACGGATCCATAATATATGGAGCAGCAAGGAAGTCTTATCTAAAAATACTGGAACCAATACAAAATGCTGCCCTGCGTCTCTGTCTCGGTGCGTTTTGTACATCACCTATCCCAAGTCTCCATGTGGAGGCTGGAGAACTCCCCATGGATATAAGAATGAAAAAGCTTTCAATGCAGTATATAGTCAAGCTAAAATCCAACCCCACAAACCCTGCTTTCGACTCCATATTTAACCCCACAGAGGTAGAATTATACAATCGAAGGCCTAACGTCATACAGCCGTTGGGCCTTCGAATGAGAGAACCCATCCAAAATTTAACCCCACCCATTGACCAAATCTCTAAAATAGAAACCCCTCAGAATCCTCCTTGGCTAATGAATAAACCCAAATTAAATTTATCCCTCCTTAATTCAAAAAAGAAAATACAGACCCAAGCATACAAGTCCACTTTAGGGAACTGCAGGAGAGCTACGGAGATTGTGGCACCATCTACACAGACGAATCCAAAATGGATGGAAAAGTCGCGTGTGCCTGCTCCTTTCGGAACAAAACAATCTCCCGTAGACTCCCCGATGGCTGCTCCATCTTTACGGCAGAATCGCATGCAATATCGCTTGCACTTATGGCCGTTAAAGCATCAGAAAGGAAGAAATTTATAATCTGCTCCGACTCCAAATCTGCATTTCAAGCTTTGGGGCGGATGAAGACTGACATCCCATTGGTACATAAGAGCCTGAAGCTGTTGGACCAAATAACAGCCGACCGTAGGGATGTCACCTTCATCTGGGTCCCCTCCCATGTTGGCATTGAGGGAAACGAAGCCGCAGACAGAGAAGCAAAGAGAGCCCTAAATCATGCCGTGTCAGGAACCCAGGTTCCCTTCTCGGACCACTCGAGAGTGGCAGAACCGATGGGAGGCTGAGACTCACAATAAACTCAGGCAGATTGTGGCGGATGTCAGGTGGCGGCCCACATCTAAAAGTCTGACAAGGCGTGGTAGCACGACCATGTCCAGACTTAGGATTGGCCACACCTACATCACGCACTCTTTTGTGCTGAAGAGAGACGAGCCCCCACTTTGTGAGTACTGTGACTCTGCCTCACTGTGGAACATATCCTCGTTGATTGCTTCAGATACCAGGATGTCAGGGAGAAATATTTTAGAGCCACTAACTTAAAAACACTATTTGATAATGTCGACCCTGGGAAGGTACTGGGCTTTATCCGGGAAGTGGGGCTATCTACGAAGATCTGATTTATGAATTTGTGAACATGTACTATTTACATTAGATTTTTACCAAATAATTAAATTTTTACTACCGTTACTATTTTTAACTGTGAATAGACCTTGATTTTAATGATATGACTGTATAGAATTTGGCCCTTGTTGTTTAGAGAGAGAGTGGTCCTTAAGGGACTGCAGGCACGACATGGCCTAAATTGTGCCGATGTGCCTAAAATCAAAATCAAATCAAAACACTTATCCTTTCTAATGCGTCTCTTAATGTCATAGTTTTATTCCAGATTGGCTTCAAGGGTCAATTTTTAATAGGCTTTTTGTTTTTGTTCCCTAAAAATTTGTTCGTCTTGCTTATTACCCATTGTTTGTTTTTTTTTAGCCATTTTTGTCCTTTAATCTATAATTTTTGTTTTTAGTATCAAATCTGAAACTTCCTTCTCCCTGTTATGTCTGATGCTAAAGCTTGCTATTTCATATTCTTTGCTTACTAGTTCTAAGCTCTCCTTACTCATCTGCAACCGGTCTAGACCTTGACCCACCTTACAACATTTCAGTAAATGGATTCACACATTTGACATCATTTGATGTCTGCTCGCATGTCCTTCTGGCTAACAAAAATTGAACTGCTGTTATAAAGTGTTTTTTTTTTCTTTTGCACAACCTTTGCTAGATTACACTAGCTTGAAGTTTGTGTCTTGCTTGACTTAAAACAAAATAGTTGAAACAAAAAAAAATATTCTGCTTCCAGTTATCAGCAAACCAGCAGATCTGATCTACCCATTTGACTTTAGAGATCAAGTTAAGAAGATGGTAAGAATTACAAACACACATATAATTGTAAAATGTTTTATTTGTTACCTAGTTACTAAAAGAGTCAAAATTGTATTATGATATTGACAGCAGCAACCTTTTCAACTGCAATCCTCGCTGACTCTCCACTCTGTTTTTCTACTAATAATAGTATGCCATAGTTAGACACCTCAACAACATCATGAAAAGATGTGTATCGCTAAAATTTTTTGCCTACCTATCAAGGGGGGACCTGGTTCAAATCTTGAATCAGAGTTGTGCTTGCTGAGCACTTACAGGCAGCACAGAAACCTTCTCTCAGATACCCCCTATCCCTTCTCTACCAAAGAGATTAGACCATAGTGCACTAAATATTTTTTGGCATAAAATATGCGCTGTACAAAAAATAAATAAAAAAAATATATTTTTTAATAATATTGAAAGAAAAAAGAAATCTGCATTTTAACATAATTTTTACTAAAAAAATTTAAGTTGATATCATGCCTGCCGAAATCTACATTTTCACATCATTTTTACTAAAATGCTAAAAAGCTAAAAATGTGTGATATAACTTTTTACATTTTATAGGCTAAAAAAATGAAAGTTGATATCATGCCTGCCGAGAGAGGTTTACTGGGATACTTGCTGGCTAAAATTCATGCTTTTGATCCAGATCTTATTGTGGTAAGATTAAAGTAATATTAAGCCTGTAGTACAAATAAAATTCTTAATATACACAATTAATTTCAATGATGTATGATGTAAGTAAGGTTTGTAACAGTCTTACAGAGTATTCAAAGTCATCATTGAATCCTTAAATCGTGACCATTTTCTTCTGTTTTATCCTTCAGAAATGATGTCCTAACCCAAACGTCCATCAGTGTGGCAGGGGACGGGCAGGGTTTCAACTCAACACTCTGAAGTACATATCACATGAGCAGACAATAATAGTTGTCTTTCTTTCCCCCATCCCCCAGTCATGTCACAAAAATCAAGAGACCAGCCAGTTTACTTGTTTAGGCCATTAGTTTTACAAAATAATTTTTGCAAAGTGAAAAATAGCTTCTAAAATTCCACTACAAATGATTCATAATAAGTAGCAAAAGGGGAAATGGAATCGCTCTAGATGCTTGGAAAATTCTAAAACCAACAAATATTTGTGCAGAGGTTACAAAGCAGTACTATAGAGTTTTTCTGGAGTGTTAAAGTTATATAAGATGTTAAAGAAATTATTTGAATGTACTCAGTTCTTTCAAAAGTTATATAAGATGTTAAAGAAATTATTTGAATGTACTCAGTTCTTTCAAAAGTACACTTCAGTACATTGAAACAACATATTCAGCCAAACTACTGTGTGGTTCATATTATATATTGAGTTTAGTCTAATATCAAGTTATCATTTTATTGCAAATTTCCTCAGTCCTGTGTCTTTTTTAGTATTTGAAGTTACATTGGTATCATTCTTAATGAAATGTTTCAGTATATTAAAAAAAAAAAATTTTTTTGCACTTATTCATAACAATATGCAGATTTTAAGATATTCTTTCAGCTTGCTGCAAACTCATCTTGATAATGGTCATTAAGTTCATAAATAAATTATATATTTATTTTTATTTTCAATGCTTACAACATTTCTTTCTTTCTTTTTTTTTTTTTTGAATGTAGATATCAGCCACATTATTTAGAAACTTATCATACATTTTCTGATAAATCATGATTTTTAGGGTCATGACATTTTTGGGTTTGATATTGATTTGCTGTTACATCGGATCAGTGCCAACAAAATTCCACATTGGTCAAAGATCAGCAGATTGAAACGCACATCAATGCCCAAATTAACAGTAAGCCAATCGATTGAATTTGTACTGTTTATGTTTATATTATATATAAAACAATGTCTTTACAAAAACTATGCTTATATTAAAGTTAACATACATTGATAATTCGGTAGTCCAGTTTATTATTGTATTTTAAAATATAAATACTGAAACTTAGTTTATCCTTTACAGCAAAATCATAGCCGAGTAACATTTGCTGAAAAAGCTGCAGTTTGTGGTCGTTTAATGTGTGATATACAGATATCAGCCAAAGAGTTGATCCGTTGCCGAAGTTATGATCTAACTGAACTAGCAAGTCAGATTATAAAAACTAAGAGGGAAGAAGTGGATTCTGATCACATCAGAGAAATGTTTTCGTAAGTGATACAGTTCAATGTCTTCTTTGATGCTTGAAAGGATAATGTTATTTGTTTAATAAACAAATCTTGCTGGAGGATGATTATTTTAAATACTCTATTTAAATACACTAGGACATTTCTTGGTTAGGCTAATGGTAGCAACAGCCTTATAATTTAAACATTACTTATTTCTTATGCTATTTCATTGTTTTATTTTTTCTATAAAATGTAGGTCAAGTCCCAAGCTTCTAAAGTTGATTGAGTTATCCCTGTTAGACTCTCTCTACATTTTACGAATAATGTATGAACTTAATGCTATGCCTCTAGCATTGCAAATCACAAATATCTGTGGGAATATATTGGTGAGAATTTTTTTCTATTAGTAAAGAGCAAGATTAGTTATATATTTATATCATTATTTTGACAAAACTGTTATTTTATAACTAAATAAAAAAAAAGATTTTTCTCCCTTAGATTTTTCGTTAGAAAAATGATGGTTTGTAGTTTTGTGTGTGTGTGTCTGGAGTAAGCTTTTCTAAATGGTTAGTAGATAAACATAACTGTCGCACCTCAGTCCAGTCTTGCAATGAGTTTTGAAAGGTATACAAGGGGATAAGACAGAAACAATATAAGCACATATCTAATTAAACCACAGATGAAGATACTGGTGCCAACAAACCAATTTGAAAACATTTTTAATTTATATATATTGCACATTGCTTTGTGTTTAGTGTCTATTGTTGAATACACAGAAGTACTTCAGTACTTATACAAGCATTTAAAAATGTTCTTTTGTTAATTTCATTCAGTCTAGAACACTTTTGGGAGGCAGGTCTGAAAGGAATGAATGGTTGCTGCTCCATGCTTTCCATGAAAAGCAATACATCTGTCCAGATAAAGAATACAAGAAAAAACAAGTTGCAGTGAGTTCTGTTACACTTACCTTCTACATTTTCTGGAAGGTCTTAAAGACGAAATGAAAAAAAAAAAGAAAATACCTGGGAATCTGAATTTTTTTTTTTCTGGAAATATCTGCTAATAAAACAAGTTTTGTATTTTGGCATCAATAAAATAAAAATGTTTATTTACTTTTATAATTTTCACTTAATATTTTTTGAAGATCCAGTTAATCTAAGCATAACGATTACAACTTTGAAACCTATCATTGTCCTTATGTTTTATTTGTAAGTTCCTTTTTTTTTAAAATTAATAGTTATCAAATGATAGAAACTAAACTTGCATATGATTTACCAGCCAAATAGATCTTGGTTTATATAGTTATAATGAAAATGTAGATTGAAGCCTATTTATTGGAAATGGTCAGTACTTGTTGATCTGAACAAGGTGAACATGGTTAGGACTTGTTATATATAATTAGTTCTAATTTTTGCTTTTGTATCTACAACTATTGAGCTATGTCTAGTAATAGAAGTTTCTTGTTAACTAAATATAGTTTGTAAAAAAAAATTATTTCTTATTTTTGTATGATTCTTGGCATTGGCCGTTTCTTTCTAATAGGCTTTTTGTTTAAAACATTTATTAAGTCATTTGTTAAATTAATTTAATTGATTTGTTAATAAAATGTCTAATAAATTTTTAAAATTGTTCTGATTTGAAGAAAATGCCTAAGAAATACTATTATTACTTTTTTTTTTAAAGTTTACTGTAAAAAGAGTGCTCTATATTACAAGGCATACTTTCAAGACATTTTGTGATCAGTTGACTATGTCGATAGTACATAAATATTGCAGAATATGATTACTTTTGCGTGTTTCAATATAGTCTTCATTTATTCAGTTGAATCTGGAAAAGTAATTTTACGTTAAAGTTGACCGATCCTGAAGTTTATTTATAAATTATTTTTAACTTGCATTCATATGATTTGATGATTTTCAGCCAATCGCAGAAGAGGAGGAAGATGTGGATCAAGTGTTGTCCAAGAAAGCTGCCAATGGCAAAAGAAAACCTGCATATTCTGGTGGTCTTGTTTTGGAGCCAAAAAAAGGTCAGCCTGGGATTTTTATTCTGGAACTCTTAGAACTCCTTAAAAGTAGAAGTGGTTGGTCATTGTACTGGCAATGTGACATCATCTGCCCTATAGGTTGTAAGGTCTGAAAGTGGTACTTTACTTTTTTGCTTTTACTATTTTATTGTTAGAATTTTGTGAATGATAGATGTGATAAACATTTTTATGGTCAAATATTATTTTTAATGAAGCAATAGCTTAAAAAAAAAATTAACACCCTAATTGTTGCTTTTTGTTATTGTGAAAGTGAAAAATATTTGTTTTCATGCATGGTATGAAACATAATAAGAGATCTCTGAATGATAAAATAATGATCAAGATAGGATGGAACAACTGTAACAACATAGACATTAATGTAACTATAAACATGGTATATGAAATAAGACACATAATTTGAAGTTCTAAAATATTCTCAATGAAATAATTATTTGTTGCCCTTCCCTGCAGGTTTTTATGATACCTTCATTCTGCTTTTGGATTTCAACTCTTTGTATCCTTCCATCATCCAAGAGTATAACATTTGTTTCACAACAATCTCCAGATCTGTGGAGGGTTCAACTCAAAATGTAAGTCATTTTTTAATTTATAGGTTTTGTGATTTAAGCTTTTAATTTTTAGATGCAAACTACTAAAAAAGAAAAGTAAATTTTAAATCATTTTTCTTCATTATCCCTCTTACTGGTTTCTAGCTGTAACTTTAAAATAGGCCATGACAATTTATAATTGTTACAATATATGATAATGCTTAAATGGGGATTATACAGTAATAAACATATAAAACATTTAGACAAATAGAAATTTTGAGTTAAGATGATTTAATTAAGTTTAATGTTTTCCGTGTGTTCATCTTTTACAAATAATAATAAGTATTTATATCCACCCATCCAGGAGGCTGAAGATGATATGCTAGCCAACATTGTTCTTCCAAGTTCTGACCTTGAACCTGGTGTTTTGCCAACGGAAATCAGAAAACTGGTCGATAGCAGACGGCAGGTAAGGAAATTTCTCATTACTGTATGCTAAATGTTACTACATTAAAATATGTGACAGAAACAAATTAAGCAAATACAGACACAACATAATACAGACACAACATAATACAGACACACAACATAATATGCTTTCACTTTCACAAGAATGGGAAGTAATTAGCAAAAGTAATTTATTTATAGCACAAAAGAAAACAGGGCAAGTGGGGGTAAAGAAGGTTTGGTCGCTTGCTATGCGCATGAACTATCATCTTGATAATCTAGTCCTCCTTTATCTCTTGCTGTCCAGTTGGGGGATTTGGGGCTTGGATGTTCTACTCATTTCTGAGTTAGTGCAAAACTTATTTATAAAAACACCACCAGATTTCTGTGCTGCCTAGTCCTAGTCTCCTTTAAAATAAAAGCATGAGCCCCCATTGGTTGAATAGAGTTGTGCTACTCAGCCTTACCTGATTCAAAATGAAGTCTTTAATTCATCTTTAGACTACAAACATTGGAAATTGGAATGGTCTAAATTAATTCATCAACAATGATTAATATCTGGTCTACAGATTAGCCAGTTTCCCATTAGGTTTTTGAGTTAAGTTGTGTTTTCTGTGGCTATTGACTAGATTCATCAAGGTCAGCATCATCCTTGATCATATCACAAGCTTGAAGGTTACTGGAACTAATGTGATGTGAAAATATAATTTTCTGTTGATGTTTAGATTAAAATATGATAATGAAAATGTTTCCATTCAGGTGAAAGCTTTGATGAAGGGGGACTTAACTGCAGAACAGATGATGCAGTATGACATTCGACAGAAAGCCCTTAAGCTAACGGCCAACTCTATGTATGGATGCCTGGGGTTTACATTCTCCAGGTTTTACGCCAAGCCCCTGGCTGCATTGGTTACCAGCAAGGGAAGAGAGGTACGGTACATTTCTAAAATTATCTTGTCACTATCAGTTGTATGATGTCTCATTTTTTATCAATTTATTTTCTGGAAGACAATATTTGAGAAATTTTTTTTTTTCACACTTTCAGATTCTTTTAAAGACAAAAGATCTTGTTCAGAGTGTAAGTTATTCCAATTTGACATTTCTTAGCTTTTATATAGCTTTACTTTCGTGCATATAGCATGCTCAGAGCGCTATGGTCCAATCTCGTTGGGGGGGGGGGGGGAGTATGTGGGAGAAGGTTTTCCATGCTGCCTTTAGGCGCTCAGTAAACACAACTCTGCTCGAGTTGGGTGTCGAACCTCAAGCCCCATTCATAGGTATCCAAAGCAAGCCAAGTTCAAACGTACTTAGCCTCTCGTCCACGCTTCTTTTGCAAAAGAATCCTTTGTTGCTTCAGTATTTTTCTTTTCAGCACTTCCTTGAATCAAATGGTCATGTGTAATGCACTTAATGCTGTCATCACAATAATGTTTAGTTTAACCCCAGCCCACGTCCTTCATTTGCCATCCTACAGGAGGTTTGGGCTAGGACCTAATAATCTGTTTCTGAAGGATCATCTTAGACCTGTATAACAGAACAAAATTATACTTTGTCTATGTAATAAAATGAAATATTTTTTAATAAACTTGGAGGTCCATAGAACAGATGTAGTACCTCTGTAGAGTTTTTGTGTGGCCAACAAAAATAAAATATTATTGTATCTTTTACCCTTGGACAAACAAGGATTAAATCCCAGTAGAGTTAACCAAGTGCTCTACCCCTTAGTTATTGGGCCCACTTGGGAATAGTTTTTTTAAAAAGTCAAATCAAGTGAAATAATATGTCTTTTTCTAGTATGTATTCATAAATTATTAGTACATATGATGTTTCTGTTGAATGATACAGGCAACATTTGTATTAGATCTATGTAATCCTGACAATATTTGGCTGAATCTCTCTTAATACTTGCCAGTTTGTAATTAAATTTTCAAATAATCTTCAAATAATGATTTTAAATTTAACCAGTTAAATTTGGATGTAATTTATGGAGACACTGATTCAATTATGATCAACACTAATATAACAGATTTTGATCAAGTTTACAAGATAGGAAATAAGGTAAGTTTAGACTGAATGCTTTGTTATTCTTTATTATATTGCTTTTTAAATTTTATTAAAAACATTCTTTCAATTATAATGTCATTTTCACTTAAATAATTTGTAATTTATGGATTAAACTAACACATTTATATCAATGGCTTTGCTAGAATAATTGAAATTTAAGACAATTGCAGGAAACAATAGATGCCAGTATAGTTTAAAAAGGGATATGACCTGTTTTCCATGTTCCTTGTCATGGCTTTTTATCTGCATACCCATATATACTAGCTATTTTAATGAATCTCTAAATCATATTGTTGCTTGGCAGATACTAGCTCTAATACTCTAACACACTTTCCCATTTAAACCTAAAAGAAAAATATGACTTTAATACATCAGTTTCTTTATATTTCTAGGGGCATGATGGTACAGTGGTAAAGCTATTGGTTTTTGAATCGATGAAGACTGGGATTTTTGAGGGCCCCTGATTCCACCCAACTTCAATGGGTATCTAACATTAGTTGGGGGAAAGTAAAGTGGTTGGTCATTGTGCTGGCTACATGACACCTTCGCCAGCTGTAGAAACAAGACTTTTACATTATCTGCCCTATAGATCATAAGGTCTGAAAGGGGTACTTTACTTATTTATATTTATCTTTTAGTGTTTTTTTTTATTCTAAAGATAAATACTTTGTCTACATTTGTTCTAGGTGAAAAATGAAGTCAACAAACTGTACCGTCTGCTAGAGATTGACATTGATGGTGTGTTCAAGTCAATGCTGTTGCTAAAAAAGAAGAAGTATGCTGCTTTAAGCATTACGAAGGGGCTAGATGGACAGATTGTCACCCATCAGGAGATGAAAGGCTTAGACATTGTTAGGAGAGATTGGTGTGTTTTAGCCAAGGAGGCTGGCCAGTAAGTTATAACTTGTTGCCATCTCATATCTCTACTTTACTTTTCTTATACTAAAGAACTGATGCATAATCTTTCTATTTAAAAAAAAATTATCATCAAGTAGTGAAATCCTTGCATATTTTTTAACTAAATTCAATTGTGGCCAACAAATTGTAGGGATGTCTTCAAAATGTATCGCTTTTTTTAAAGAGAAAAACAATTGCGCTATAAGTTGCATAAAGGAGGTATTGTCTTCTTGAAAAAGTATTTTGTTTTTTCTTGTTAGGTATGTTATCAGTCAGATTTTCTCTGGTGAATCAAGAGAGACAGTTGTGGACAAAATTCATTCCTATTTACAAGACATTGGAGATAAAGTTAGATCAGGAGAGGTTCTGCTGGAAAGTTTTTACATCACAAAGGTAACTTTGAATTAACAACAATTTTAAGTATTTTTTATACTTTAAGGAAGTGTGGCGGTCTAGTGGTAAGGCACTTGGCTTCTAACCAAGGTCCTGGGTTTGAATCCTTTTGAAGACTGGGATGTTTAATTCTGAGATCTTGGGCACCTCTGAGTCCATACAGCTCTCAGGGTACCTGATAACAGTTGGGGAAATTAAAGGCAGTTGATCGTTGTGCTGGCCACATGACACCCTGGTAAAACCTGAGTCACAGATTACCTTTACATCATCTGCCTGCAAGGTCTGAACGGGGAAGTGTTTTGATTTACTCTTTACTTTAATAGTTTGAAGAAATGGGCTTAAAAGAAATAGATTGTTTTGGTATTTTCCTAAATATTTTAAAGATTTGGTTGATTCCTATAACACATTAATAAAATACATTTAAAATACATTTTTGTAGCATAAAGTAGTTTTAAAGTACCCATTTCAGACCTTGTGATCTATGGGATGTTAAGGTCATGTTTCTGTGGCACAAGGTTAATGTCATGGTTATGTGGCAACTAAATGACCAACTGCCCTTACTTTCCCTGTCACATACACATTTGAGTTGGATGGAGTCAGGGACACTCTTAAAATCCTAAAGTTTAAAATCCCAGTCTTCACCAAGATAAAAACTCCAGGACCCCTCGGCTCAGAAGCCAAGGGCTTTACTACTCAACCACTGCACCTATTTTAACTACATATCCAATCTCTTTACCATTCAGCCACCAATCTCTATGCATGTTAGTGTAAACAAGATTATTTTACTGTAAAGCTAAAAAAAAAATTTATCAGGGATTATTTCCTTTACGGTGCATTTTATTTTTCTGTTTCATTCTGATAACATATGTTGTTTATATAATGTGTAGTTGCTTGAATTTTAAAAGCTTTATATATTTGTACTTATATATTTGTACTTATATTACCAATATTTTTCTATTTTATTTTTTGAAATGAGCACATTTTGTTTTTCCAGCAACTGACAAAAAATCCTGAAGACTACCCTGACTCCAAGAGTTTACCTCATGTCCAAGTAGCAATGCGGTACAACACAAAATCTGGCAAGAAACTGAAAGCTGGTGATACAGTTCCATACATTATTTGTGAGGTGAGAAATGTGGGATAGTAAAGCTTGTCTACAAGTCCAAAGAAAAATGTGTGATAATAGATTTGAAAATATACAATCTTTTTCAAAAGTTTAATCTGACATAATTGTTCAATTTGAAAGAATCTTAGATTTCATCAATAAACATATTATAAAGTGAAAATTAAAAAAAAATATATTGATTAATGAAATAAGTTTTAAAACAGTTGAATATATATTTATATATACTTATATATATATATATATATATATATATATATATTTATATATTTATATATATATATATACACTCTTTTTTAGCTATGAACAAGTATAAGTATTGAATTTAAGGAAACAATTTTTTTAGTAACATTCTTATATAGCATTATAAAGAGTATATAATAATATGCAATTATACATAAAAATATCTTCTTTTTTCTTCTTCATCGTTCTCATTGTTATGTTGGAGTGTTCATATGACTAAACCAATACATGAGATGAATTGCGCAGTGGTTTCCAAATAAGGGAGCTCTCCATATAGTTTTCTTTCTATTGGGGTGATTTGGGGTCAATGTCTTATACGGGCCTCTTTGTAAAGAGAGCAGTTTTGGAGGATGTGGTCGGCATTCTCTGGTGATACTCCACATGGGCAGATTTCACTGGTTCCAATTTTGAGCTGCCGGTACATGTGTTGTCGCATTCTGTTGTGTCCGGTCCTGAGTCGAACGATTAGACGTTGGTCTTGTCGGGATAGCTTATAGCTTGTGATTTGGATGAGAGCTCGTCCATTTCTCATTTATTTTATTTACAATTAATTTCTTCTGGATAGAGTGCAGAGTTTATTTGTGAATTAGTTCTCCCACTCTTGGTGAGTGTGTCAGCCTTCTCATTTCCTTCTAGTTGTATATGAGCTGGTATCCATCTAATTTATATACATTTTTTTTTAGGATGGAAGTACAATGTCTGCTACTCAAAGGGCATATCACCCAGATGAATTGGCAAAAAATGAAAACCTAAAAATAGGTATTGTAGTTTATTTTCTTATAATAAAATCTTAGTAAAGAGACTGTCCACTATAGTGCATAATTTTTCATTCATGTCCAGCATACATCATTACTTAGCTTAAATAAATTTAAATACATAATATTTAATAATTCTAAAGTTAACTCTATCTTTCACCACCTTACATTCGAATATTAACTAAAGATTTTTTCCTGAAAATGAGCCATTTTTGGGGGGTTTGTCTGGATTTATATTTTTATATTCATGGGGTCATTGTCACTTAAGACACTTTTCACACCCTACCCGCACATTCCTATATGGATACAGTATCCATCCTACAATTTAACAAAATCAGTACAATTTGCTATTTCCAGGACCAACCTATTCATGATAACAGATGTGCCTTTTTTCTGTCTCCTGTCTGTAATAGTTAATAGCTTTAATCTTTCACTTTCTCCGTTACTTTGTGCTCTTCACTTTATGTGTATAGCTAGACTCAATAGTGGACATTTCTAGAACATGTATGAAACTTATTATCCCCATTTCTTGAGGTTTTGTGCCCAGTTCATTCTATAATTTAAGTACAATGAGTTCATGAAGTCAAGTCATGAGAGTGAATGTTGATTTATTCAGACCTCTTTAAATAAACAATGTGCTCCACAAGAAATACTAATGTAAATAAGGTCACAGTATTTAATTTTTAAAACAGTTTCAATTGCCTTTTTTTTTTACATATTCCTTGTAGGAGGCCAAGTGGCTGAGTGGTGAAGCGCTTGGCTTCCGAGCCGCAGGTCTCTGGTTTGATTCCGGATTAAAACTGGGATTTTTACTTTGGGATCTTTAGGGCGCTTCAGAGTCCACCCAGCCCTAATTGGTACTTAACATTAGTTGGGGAAAAGTAAAGGCGGTTGGTCTTTGTGCTGGCCACGACATCCTTGTTAACCATGGGTGAAGACTGGAAAGTAAAGCTAGAAACCATTTATGTAAAATGTAAATAATAATCTTTGTAATCATAAGTATATGTGTATGTAACTAATAAAAGATAATTTTTGTTCTATTCAGATGTAAAATATTATCTGGCGCATCAAATTCATCCTGTGGTTGCCAGATTGTGTGACCCTATCGAAGGAACTGACAGTGCACATATAGCCCAATGTCTTGGTATGTGTACCATTGGAATTTATTGAAGATCTTTTTTTGTAAATAATGCTTTATTATCATCATGTCTCTCATGGGTCTGGAAAGATGTACAATAGAACCAATCAATTACCTCAAAAGGCACCACAAATTGCATTTAAAACTCACTTGAACAGAACTGTGCCTAAAAATGAAAGTAAAGAATTTAAAAAACATGCACTGATTGAATAATTTGCTCTGTGTGCAGTATGACATGTTTCAAATGCTATAAGAAGAATGAAACTTGAACCAAACTTTAGTTTTAAAAAAATTTTCATTGACTGTTTCTTCAATTGAGTTAGTTTAACATGAGTATAAGAAAATCATTAATACACTGTTAAATTTTTTCAATAAACTTTTTCTACCAATGGGTTAAATGAAACAAAAGTTTGTAAAAAAAAATAAAAGAACTATTAAAGCAAAAATATATTTTTGTCAATTTTTAGGATTAGATCCATCAGGCTATCGCCCTACAACTCGCCAGGAGGAAGTAGAGGAGGACTTGGTTACCTTACAACTAACAATGGAGGAAAAATTTCGTGACTGTGAGCGGCTGAAATTTCCTTGCCCATCAGTTAAATGCAGCAGAAGCATTGTGCTGGACTCGCCATTTACTGGGAATGTAAAATATTTTTTTTACTTTTGAATTATCAGACAGTCGATAACATATATAACTTCTAACAATCAATAACACATATAGCATGTCTAGAACAACACACTTACAATTATCTTAATATAATAAAAATGTAATTTTCATTAAATTAAATTTGTTTTGATTAACATTTATATTTTGACCTAAGTGAAATAAAACATGGACATCAATGTATTCTTAAAGGACTCAAGTCTAGCAGCAGCTTTGTTGTGCTGTCCCAACACTGACTGTCGAACGCCTCTATGGAAATCTAAAAATCAGATTAAGAATCTTCTTCAGCTCAAGATTCAGCAACATGTCAACAAATACTATCAAGTAATTAAATAATTCTATAATTAATGCTTCAGATTTTATGCTTGTACACATATTATATTCAAAAGATTTTTCAAAGTGGTTCACAAATTAATAAGCACTTGATGCTACCAATGCATTATTTAACTAAACTTCAAATTTTGAATGGCTGAGTGATAGAGAGCTTGGTTACTTGACTAAGGGGTATCAGGTTTGATTCCCTATGATTACAGGTCTTTTTAATTCAAGATTTTGAGGACTCCCCTGAATCCATCCAACTCTGGATACCTAAAATTAGTTGAGGAGACTAACTTCAATTGTTGAGCTGGTCTTGACACCCTTGTTTTACCTTGGTGATAGAAACATAATTTTTACATAATCTGCTCCGACAGATCGCAAGGTCTGAAAGTGTTACTTTACTTGTAACCTGGGTTGAGCAACATCCGTTTGAACAGAACTTTACCTGATGCATTTAATTTTTTAAATTTGGAACATTAAAAAGACAACAACAATTTAGCTCAATTAAAATAATTGTTATTAAGATATATTCTTATGGTTTGTGTTAGTTCCAGACTGTAAAACATGTATATCATCATAATAGTGATGATTTAATAATGTAATATGTATATGTAATAAGGTTTGTGTCCAATGCAGGGCTGGTTAAAATGTGAAGATACTGGCTGTGCTACGAGAACTAACAGACTACCTTTGATCATGCAACGAGGCCATCCAGTTTGTCCTGCTTGTGACAAGGGCTACTTGTGTCTAGAAGTAAGCTTCTTAAGTTTCTTTCAATTCAAACGAAGCATAGCCTAGAAATGGTTATTTTACACTATTTACACAAAAATTTTGTAAACTATTCTAATTGTTTTTTTTCCCCCCCTTTTCAGTACACAGACACTGCTTTGTACAACCAGCTCTGTTTTTATGACTACATGTTTGATGTTCAGAAAGCTGCAAGCTATTTAAATGAGACTGAGAAAGGTAAACACTTGAATTTAGCTTACCTGTGATTTAGTATAAGATTTCTAAAATGGCATGCATTAAACAAATGGAAACAGAACCTTTGGTTAACAATATTTACGTAAGCTTTAGGTCAACTTTGTTTCACAACCTGAGACACACTCAAAGCCATTTGCATTTTTAAAAGTTCTGTCTGACACGACACATTTTTTGAGTCATATTAAATAGTCTTTCATCTTTTAATATTTTGTTCCTTTCATTTTCTTTTATCTTTACCAAAGCCATCATCAGGAAAATGAATCCTGAACTCTTGGAAACGTACAGAGAATTGAAACACTCAACTTCCCGATGGCTGGACAAAAGTACTTATTCAAATGTTGATCTTGGAAAGCTGTTTCAAGGACTTGGACACTCTCGGATAAAAACAGAAAGAGAAATTTGAACTGTCTTATATGTGTATTAAGAATGTATATTTTATGTTAAGTAAAGAAATATGGAACATATTTTAAAATAAGTTATGTTACACAATTTTTTATGTTACATGTTTGGTTTGTTGAAAAGTAAATGTTTTCAGTGTTAATTAATGTGGTTCTGTTTACGTCAGATATACATTATATTGTGTTTTTTTTTGTTCTTAATATGTCTCAATGTAGCTATGACCACAGATGTAGATTATATTGATGTTTCTGTTTTCGCTATATAGGATTCCAGTCCATGTTGTTATGCTCACTGAATTGTGTTCAATGATCATTTTCTAATATGTGACAGACAATACATTTCAATCAATGGGCTTGTTTTAATGAGCCTGTATAATGTGATAAAGTATCATTCTGTTTCAATAAAACCCTGAGAAAATTTCTGTTATTATGTTCATTGTTTTGCAATTGGTTTCTTTCTTTGTGCAGTTCTGTTTGTCTTTATATTCATTAATCTGAGAAAAAAAAAAGTAGTTTTCTTGGTGAAAATATATTTGAATAGACATTTTACTTTATTGCTAAATAAATTTAAAAAATGGTGATTACTTTATTTCTAAATAAATATTTATAAGCAGACACTACTTTATAGCTAATAGATATTTATTAATTTACTCTTACTACTAAATAAATATTCTGGTAATAAAATTTTTTTGTTGGTCTTCACATAATTACAGTAGCCTGTTTACAAAACAAAATATTTGAATGAAAAACAGAATGATTTAATTAAATGCAGAAAAAAATAACAACTGCATTGCACTGATGTAAGAAGACATATTGTTTCAGTAATTAAAATTTTTAATTGGAGCTTTTTTCAATTCAAAATGTTTAATCATAAATACTACTGACTTTTAATGGACATGCTTGAAGAGGAAATGGCACTTCATTAAACCTTAGTTTGACATGATCTACTGCAAATCAATAGAAATTATAGATTACAAATATAAAGTTGTTTAAGTTTTCTTATTTTGTGGGACAATGGTCTTTTTTTTTTTTAAATAACTTTTTTTTTTCAACTTGGTAAAAATGCCATAAATCTATCTCAAGTAGACAGAATTGGCTAACAGGAAGTTCCATTTCTGATTATCATAAAGTTAGCACCATAAGATACATATCTATAATCTGCTTCTGGCCCATAAAGTTAGGTGTATCTTAGCTTGTCTTCCTCAAGCAATAATCTGTTTGGGACTTATTTGAGCTGTGAAATTGATTTATAAAGATAACTTGCATTAAAAAGTTTTAACAATATTCTTTTCTAAAGGCGTCAGAAACAATGACAATATCCTGCTCTCATTTTCTTAAATACTTAAAGTGAAGAATAATCAAGATTACAAAGTGATCACACAAACTCTGTCTATGGGTCTGCAAAGCAGTAATAGACAGGTTTCAACATTTTCATCAAGAAATTCAAAGCTATGAACTACAATCCTATCTTCTACCATACAAAATGTTAATATTAAAGCATGAATCTCCACCCTGGGACGAAAGCCCTCTTCCTACTATAAGGGACCATATTGAAAGCATAAAAAGAAAATCTCATTACAGACCAACAGAGCTCAAGAAAATAGTGAACTGTTTTCTACATACCAATTATCCTACCAATCAGTGGATCAGAGTTTACACAGATGGCTCAACCCATAAAGCCACCACAAATGGAGGAGCTGGAATACTTATCGAATGGCCAGATGGAGGAAAACTAGAAAAATCTATTGCAACTGGAGAGCTCTCTGACAGTCACAGAGCAGAAAGGGAAGCACTAGCACTAGCTGCTACCATCCTAGCAAATCATCCAAATTCATCACAGTCAGATTGTCTTACTAACCGATGCAAAAACAACCCTCCAAAGCCTGCAAACTCTGATTCCTCATATATTAATAACCTCAAAACAGCACTTACAAAGCTCAAAAACAACAGCAAAAAAACTGTAATTCAATGGATCCCAGCTCATATAGAACTAGAAGGAAATGAGAAGGCTGACACACTCGCCAAGAGTGGGAGAACTAACACACTAATAAACTCTGCACTCTATCCAGAAGAATTGAAGAAATTAATAGTAAATAAAATAAATGAGAAATGGACGAGCTCTCATCCAAATCACAAGAAAGATGACGCTTACTATAAGCTATCCCGACAAGACCAACGTCTAATCTTTCGACTCAGGACCGGACACAACAGAATGCGACAACACATGTACCGGCAGCTCAAAATTGGAACCAGTGAAATCTGCCCATGTGGAGAATCACCTGAGAATACAGACCACGTCCTCCAAAACTGCTCTCTATACCAAGAGGCCCGTATAAGACATTGGCCCCAAATCACCCCACTAGAAAGGAAACTATATGGAGAGCTCCCTGATCTGGAAACCACTGCGCAATTCATCTCATGTATTGGTCTACTCATCTGAACACTCCAACATAACAATGAGAACGAGGAAGAAGAAGAAGAAAGCATGATTGTTTGCATTCACTAGTCAACGTCTGAATAGCACCAGTGTGAACAAAGAGATTTTTGTGGCAACATTTGGGGTTTGGCAAAGAGCCTCTTATTTCTGGCTCTGGTAGAACTCCTTCCTTTATGTCGAGTCTCAAGTGCTTTGGGCAGGACTCTCTCTCTCTCTCAGCATATATATCATGAGCGTAGCCAGGGGGGGGTTGGGGTTCAACCCCCCCCCCGAAATGAAACCCCCCGCCCCCACCCCTGCCGGGGAGGGGGGATCGGAATTTAGTGACTGATTTTTCGCTTTAATTTTATTTATTTTAGGTGAGATTTTGATACTAAACTATCACTTGCCTAGCACAGCAAAGGAGGTTTTGAGTTTAAAACCTCCTACCAGGGTTGTTCGAGTTTAAAACCCCCTACCAGGGGGGTTTGAGTTTAAAACCCTCCTACCAGGGGTTTTCGCAGTTAAATTCCCCTCTTCTATAACACAAAACAAAAACAAAAATGCAAATGACAATCCCCAAATTTCACGAGCACAGTTAAGGAAGATTTTGATTTTTAACCCCCCTCAAAATTTACGAAACGATCTTCAATATAAAAAAAGAAAATTACACACTCAAAATTCTATGAGCGTAGCCAAAGGGGTTTTAAGTTAACCCCCACCCCCTCTTCAGTAGGGTTTGAAGCTAAAAAATATCTCTTCAATTCCCGGTATAAAAAAAAACACAAATTACGCACTCAAAATGTTATGAGCGTAGCTAAATGGGTTTTGACTCAGTTTTGAATAAACCCCCCCCCCCTCAACGGGGTTTGAAGGTAAAAAATACCTCTTTAATATTCAAATTATAAACTCAATATAAAAAAAATGAAAATTACACACTCAGAAATCTATGAGCGTAGCCAAAGGGGTTTTGAGTTTAAAACCCCCGCAAGCGGGGTTTGAAGCTAAAAAATACATCTTCTATGTAAGAAAAGCAAATTACACACTAAAATTATTTGAGCGTAGCCAAGACAATTGTGGGTTTTGAGTTTAAATCCCTCTCCTTCAGATGGCTTTTTTAAAAGTTTAAAACCCCTCCAGATGGTTTTGAGTTTAAAATCCCCTTACAGAGCGTTTTGAGGTGTAACTTCAATATTCTTCTAAAGCAAACTACAGCTACTAAATTCTATGCCCGTAGCTAAATGTGGTTTTGAATTTTTTAAAAATACATAACTCCTGAGATTTTTTAGTTTTAAACCCCCAACAGATGATTTTGACGATCAAACTTCACATTTCGATATAAAATCTAAAGCAAACTACAGTCACTTAATTCCAAGAGCGTATTCAAGAGAGGTTACACATTTCTACTAGTGGCGGGGCTCAATTAATAAAGTGCAGTGAATAGTCATCTGCCGAAATTGAAAAACACTAAATGTGGCTCAACAAAGATGGCTAAGACAGCTTTTAGGAGTCAGTTATAGAGATCGGGTGTAAATCAATGCAAATCCTTTGCCGAACTGGGAGTCGATCCCTTAGTAAGATTGTGACAGAGCGTTGCATGAGGTTTGCGGGACATGTTCTCCGACAAAATGAATTAGGCATAAGAAGAGTTGCGATGACATCCTAGTACAACTTAGCGCCACACATTCATGGAGGTCCTCAGAGCAGGTGGGAAGAGGCTTCAGACATTACCAGTGACTGATTTTTGAGGGAACTTGACTGCAAATGCGCCGAAAGGCGCGGGAGGGTCTAAGTCAGTAAGAATAGCACATTAGGTTTTTGAAATAAAACTTTTTAATAGCAGGAAAATGAACTGTAAATACCTCAGAATATGTATTTTGTTGGCTTCCAATATAAGAAATAGTGCTTGGCGTGGGGTCTACAATTTTCCCACTACCTCCAGGAAGAACCTTTTCTAGGGCACAATAAGCGTCTTCCGAAAGAATGATGGGTCATAATGTAATAAAGATTATGTACACACACACATACATAAATATATTTTTTGCGGGGGGGGGGGTGGATTTTTTTCTGGACATGAAAAGGTTAATGTCCAATTGGAAAAATAAATTCGACCAAATTATGCCACCCATAAATCCCGGTTCACGTCTCACCCTCTCCTGAACTCATTCACAAAATTCTAACCTTCGATCTGGATCGTCGTCACTTAGCTGTTGCACCAGCCTTGGAATGTTCACACGAAACTTGCCTTTCCTCAGAATGCGTAGCACACTACTAGCACTTACATCACTCTCACGCGCCGCTTGCCTTGACGAGTTTTGAGGTGAACGCTGAAACAGTTTCAAGACCGCAGTTGTGGACTCATCACTTGTAGCTGTACGAGGTCGCCCTGATTGACCTTTATGCACATCACACACTGTTCCATGAATTTCAAATTTGTCTCGTAGACGTGTAATTGTTAACCTTGAAGGTGGTTCTGTTCCATACTCACGTCTCCACTGTCTTCGAACCGCAGCTACATTCTCAAACTTTCAATACCACTTAATTATCTGCTTCCGCTCTTCAAAACTCAAACGCACGTCCGCCATGTTGCAGTTACTTCCTTGCCACTCCGGCACTGTATGTGGTACACAACCACCTTTACATTTATTTTTCCAATTAGACTTTAAGCTTTCCATGTGCAGAAATTTAGCATTGTAGAACGGGAAATAAATTGTCTATGACAGTTTAAAGTGTGTATACATTTTTTTGACGCACCCTATATAATGTGTGTGTGTGTATAAAAACATAAAAAAATAAACAATCTATTTCACAATAAAATGTCCTGTACAATTATGTGCACTGTAAAAGTGGTATATTTTTATGGGAAAAAAACAACAGCTTGCATAATAATTAACGGCAATGTCTTAGATTCTGTTGATTAAGGATTAGTGCAGTGTTTCACATGACTATGCAGACCCAGTTGCATAATTAATTCCATATCGAAATATTAAATATAATAATAACAACAATAAAAGAGCGAAAGAATAAAAGAAAAAGCGAAACATTTTAAAGATGTGCAGTACAAAAGAGAGATAATCTAGGGTCTAGATTCTATGTAATCCAGTTGGAAAATGATTTCAACGTAGTTTTAGAATTTAGACTCTGGAATAGATCCAATCTAGAATCTAATCTAGATCTGGAGTTAAGATAGAGCTAGCCTTCTTTAAAAAAAAATGGCTATTAGACGAAATATAAATCAAAATACTACACATCTTGCTAAAAAAATTGTCCCAGCACAGACAGAGAATGAGAAGTGAGTTGATATGATATTGATATCAATTAATGAATTATCATGAGAAGTAGTGACTAGTGCAGCTTTGCAATCAATGTTTAAAAAATTTTAATAAAATAATAAAAATAAAATATAGATTTAGAGTAAAATATGATTGCCAGCAGTGCTAAGCAAATTTGCAGCAATTTTTTTTTTCAATTTTCATAGCTCCATATTGGTCTAACCTATGAAAAAACTGCTAAAGTAGAACTACTCAACTAGAGGAGGTTCTTATATTTTGAACACTCCATCGAATTCTCCTTTCTTGAACGGGTTGCTTTTTTTGTTTGTAATTCAATTCATTTGTTTTTATGTTTGGAGCTAAAAACGACGTTTCAGGACTGCGCATGTCCAATTTTAGATAAGTTCCAGTAATTTTGTTCCGTTTTTCCAAAGCAGATGGCAGTTATTTAGATTCTCGGTAACCATGTATGTAAAGCTGTTGTTTTAACCTCCCACGGCAATTCATACCCATATAAGGGATGAAGGCTATATTATGAGCCTGTTTGATCGTAGGCTAATGGGCATATCAAAATAAGCTTCCAAACATCTTTAGAAAGACATTCCAATCACAATTATACCGTTAGCTGTTAAATAAAATTTAAAAAGGGGGTGTCCAAACAAATAATAATGAATTCAGCTCATTCTCCTTTTTGAACACAGCAAAATCGTAATAAGATTAATGGGATTAATAAATCTATGATTTTTTTCAATGAATAAACATGACCTAGATCGAGATATCTAGAATATATAATTTATGAATGAAAGAAAAAGTGCGGGCTGCTAATTTGAAGCCAAAGACCATGCCACTGCAGGTGACAGCGCCTAATAAGCTGACGGTGAGGAGAGGTATACACTCAGCGTGTAGTGTCACAAACTATCAAACAGGCAGTGGAGGGAAGGGGGAGAAAGTCATGAAAAGAATTATAAGCATCTATGGGAGGGAGGGGATGTTAAGGTGTCACAAAACAAACATTCAAATTATGAAAACAAGAAGAGGGTCATCCTTGGATGGGAGTTAAAAGAAAGACAGAGAGAAAATACAAGTAGCCTAGTTGAAAATATCATGTTAATTAAATCAAAATAATTAATTTATAGCTCTATAATCTATATAAATTTATTTCTGTCTGTTTCAACACATAGACTATATAGGTATTTAAATAAATAAACTATATACCATATATATATATATATATATATATATATATATATATATATATATATATATATATATATATATATATATATATATATATATATATATATATATATATATATATATATATATATATATATACATATATATATATATAGAGAGAGAGAGAGAGAGAGTATATGAGGAAATAGACTATAAATACATATTGCAAAAGGTAATCTACTTCTTTTACTACAATCTAAATAATTTTTAAGTAACACAGATATAATTTATTAGCAATTACATAGTGGTGTTCAACAACGGTGCTCACTGTTCAACTGAAGGAGAAAGCCCAAAAACTGCGTTCAAAATAGGAGCATGAAGTGACCTAATTTATTTTAAAATAAAATCTTGACTATGAGTGGTAATTCAATGAAACACAGCTATTTTTATAGTCCTTTAGTTGAAGAATATGAATCTGCTTTCAGTTTTTTTGTAAGTTAAATCTTCACCAAATAAAACAATAAAATAAAAAATTGACCTAGTTCCCGAAAGTCGGTGTTCAGTTATAAGAATCTACCATAAGTCTAAGAGTATCATATTCAAAGTATCTATTTCTATCTAGACTATGTATGATCATAGTATGATGAATGAATTGGTCATCAATTTGTTGATAAAAATAACTATGTTGTAATGTATCACCTTCTATTTTTAATTTCTATGCACAGTTAAAATGATATTTGAGGTGAAAGAGTGGTACGATCGGTATAATCACTTGTATAAGTTTGGGGAATGATTTTTCTTTTTGTAACGTGGATGGCCAGTTAAAAAATTTAACATCCTCATCAAAGGAAATGTATCTGAAACATGTTTTTATTTTCAAATTTCATCCTTAAAATAATTTTCTTTTTATACCAGCTCAAGGAAAAAAGCCATTTTCACTCTTTCCACGCTCCACAATTTCATTCTCAGCTTGCTGATGTCACACCTGGGTCACTACAGCTTTACCTGTAGTCCTACCATATAGCTGGTTGTGCAAAGGAAAAAAATTGTTTCTGTGTGTGGGTGGGGAATAGGAGGTGTTATTACAGATAGATCTAGTCTCCTCTCCACTGTACCTATGGAGGCATTTTTTCCTGTAATGCAACTTTACTAGCACAGTGCATGTGTATGCCACACCTTAGCTATTTTGGTACCAGTACCTCGACAATTGATAATTGCTAGTCTCCCGTTCTCTCTTACCAGTCCCTTTTTTAGCAGCCTCCGAAAGGGGAAAAGACGCTATTAGTTTTGTGTGAAATGTCTGTCCGTTCGTCCCGTTTAGATCTCGTAAACTAGAAAAGATATTGAAAATCCGACAATATTTTAGACCATTCAAAGTTCTGATGCAACGGCTACTTTTATTTTCTGAAAGCGAAAAATCTAATTTTTTAAATCCCTTATGCAAGCAGTTTTTTAAAGAGAAAAAGCTAATTAGTATGAATTATAAGTTAGACCTAATTTAAAACGCATAGTAATCTTGTAAACTGCATTTTCTTGAACATTTGTTATTATTACGGAATTTTTTTTTTTTTTTGAGGATTCGAATAAGAGGTTGAGTCTTTTCAATACAATTATATCAATTATAAGACTTCAGTTAGGCCAGTAGAGGCACGGTAGCTGAGCGGTAAAGCGCTTGGCTTCCGAACTGGGGGTCCTGGGTTCGAATCCTGGTGAAGACTGGGATTTTCAACTTCGGAATCCTTGGGCGCCTCTGAGTCCACCCAGCTCTAATGGGTACCTGACATTAGTTGGGGAAAAGTAAAGGCAGTTGGTCGTTGTGCTGGCTACATGACACCCTCGTAAACCGTAGGCCACAAAAAACAGATGAACGTGAACTTTACATCATCTGCCCTAGTTAGGCCAGGTTCACATCTAACTTTGCATTCACTTGCACCTATCCTTTGATCTGCTGGACCGTTGGGGCACTACATAAGATCTGTCAACCTTCTTTCTCCATTCTTCTCTCTCATTTGTCTTTGATATAATTTCATTTTTTCTGAAAATATTGAAGCCTGCCTGGGTGGACCACTTCGGGGGCCGATTTTGAGTTTGTGTTTCCACACAAACTGTCTTTGTAACCTTGTTCTTTTTTAGAGTGTCTCCACTTTTCTTGTATGCTTAGTGGGCAAGGAGGGGAGGAAGCTTTACACTCTCTTATGATTTTGACAGTTTTCTAGACCATTCATAGCATAGCAAAGTCACTACTGTTTTACCTGTAGTTGGTTGACCAATCATTGTTAGTCTTTCGACCTCTGTGACCCAATCATTGTTTATTCCTCTGGCCCTCCAATGTTCACCTCTTCAGTAGTTGTTAGCTGGATGATCAATAATTGTTGGTTACATCCACAAAGTCCCCTTATTTCCTATGGCTTTTTATTTTTTTAAACCTGACTGAAGATGTTTGCCCCTCCCCTGACAATAGAAACTTTTGAAACCATGTGTAGACAGAAAATAATAAATTAATAACTGTTTAAAGCTATTTAAAGAAATTACTTTAAAACATTGAATCAAAATCTTCAAATACAAAAACAAAACGTAAAAAACAACAACAATGCTTTATTAGTCAGTACCCGGCATGATGTTAATCTTTCAAAAATGTAATAGGTAAAAATTAACGGCCACCCCTAACTTGAAAATCTCAGTCTAAAATGATGATAACCAAATTAAAAAGTGTGTTTCCTCTTCTATTATAAGAATAAAACATACGAAACTACTTTAGTTACTATGCCATTAAAGTTAAAAATAGCGCTAAGCATGACCTACTCTCATTGTTCCCAGGGAAAAAAAACAAAAATAGCCTGCTGAGTTTGTCCTTAGATTGAACTCTGCTGACAGAAGAAAACGGAAGAAACATGTGTCTGATGTGTAAATAAATGGTGCATAAGAAACTTGGGTAGTAAACATTGAAATAAAGAGTATATAATAATAATAATATGGTGAGGAGGCTGGTATGCTTTACAAAAGCCAGGGGACCAGAAATCGTGCTTTACTCTAGACTCTAGATCTAAACATTTTAGAATCTACTCTAGCCTATGGCAGCCTATTCACCTAGAATATCTTATATCTAGATTCTAATTTAGAGTACAGATCAGTGTTTCCCAAATTTTGTTCCGCGAAATCCTAATGTTCCGAATCATGACGCCTGAATAGGTGTTCTACGAACTATTGATATAATTAACTAACTCACGTAGTAGGCCACCATGTGAATAAAAATCTCTAAAAAAAATAAGCGAAGTGGTCCGCTAAATCCTCAGAATGTCCAAAGTGTTCTCTTATAAAAACACTGGTTTATATCTATAGACTATAGACTTTACTGTCTTAGTGTCAATACTAGATCTACCTTTTATTGATAATATACTAGATTGCCCTAGCTCTAGATACACACATTCTTTTTTTGAAGTTCTTTTTTGAAGTAATGTCTGTATTATTTTTATAAGATAAGAACTAGATCTAGCATCTAGATCATAGTAGATCTAAGTCTAAGTATACTCAAGTATACTGACTAGATTATCATTAGAGACCAAAGTTATACTATAGATTGCTGGGTTTCTAAAACTTTTACCTGTGGTGCTCCCCTTAACTCCTAAATGAACAAAAATTTGATCACGTCCCCTTTAACCATCTGACTGGGAGGAGCACTGAGGACAGTTGACCAGTAGTGTCGGGGGGAAAAGGGTTAATTACTATAATGTAATGAAAGAGAAGAGAAATATACAGTCTACATATAAGTTATAACATAACACAATTTTCCAATTTTCTCCCCCTTCTTTTGTCAAGACTTTGTGGTGCACCCTTCAGTTTGAGAAACGCTGGACTATATATATCATCTTTCTCAAGCAAGGCCTAAACCTCCCACATCATAAGACAAAAACAATTTCACCCATCTGTTTTACATGTTTGGGATATTCCTTTCAGATTTGAAGATTTTATAATTTTATTTTCTTTAAATTCTCCCTCCTAAAGGATAGTTACAGTAGGGGATAGTTGTTGTGGGCAGATTTTGAACCCAGGACCATTGAAATACAGTCCAGAGCACATAAATTTACCACCAGAAGTTGTCTCTATATAGGTCTAGATTTAGATTCTGGATGGATGGCTATCCTGATATTCTTTAGTTTAAAGATACTTGTCAGAAAATATTTTAGGCCTATATATATAAAAACAAACTAGATCATAAATGATGTATACAACTGTAAATGAGACACTTTTTCTTCCAGTGAAGTATCCTCCAGTGAACCATGGTCACCAACACCAGGAACAACTTTCAAACTTCTCATGTCTGCCAGGCTGTGTGCAGCTTTATGGAGTGTTGTCTCTGATTGTGACGAAACATACAATTATTGGGAGCCTGTAGGTGAAGACATCCTTTTGTAGGACTGTCTTGTGTTTTTAGTGTTTGTAGGACTGTCTTATGTATTTAATGTTTGTAGGACTGTCTTATGCTTTCAGTTTTTGTAGGACTGTCTTATCTTTTTAGTGGCCCTCAAAAGTGAAACACTGCTATTTAGTATTATTATAATTCTTCTTATTATTATAATGTTGTGCAGTGTAAACATGTAAGATTGGTATGTTCCTAGACAATATATTATTTGTATGCACATAATTCTCTTTCTAGTATCTTACTGTTGGCGTGTAGCTTATGTTGTAGGGTATATTGTTCCCTTTTTTCCCCTCCTCTTATAATTTGAAACTTTCAAATTGTTTAATAAAATAGACATATGTCCTCAGTCTTTGTTAATAAAAGTACATGAAAACATTATTGGTATTTATAGATTTAAAAAAAAAAAGTTTCTGTTTTTTTTAAAAATGAAGATTATTATGTCCCAGCCAAAACCTTCTGCAGGTCAGTAAGGGATGGAAGTGGGCATGCTTGGAACTTTGGACCATGGTGATAACAATCTAAAGAATAGATCACACAAACAGGCAGCTGGAGATAGTGCTTTTTTTTTCTATAAGTGCTATTCATGGGAGACTACTTTTGCTTGCTGCATTTTTTCACCCTATAAAGAAATAATTTGGTCTTTAGGATTATCATGATTTAAGTTTTCTAAAAAAACTAAAAATATTACCTTTTAGAATGGCATACAGGCTTATAACATTATGTACACACATTTTTTTAGACTTTTGAAAGACAAGCCATTGTAAAAAGAAAAATCACAACCTCAGTAATCTGCATGTTGATAAAATAAAATGCAAGATGCCACTGATGTATTACTTTATAATTACTAATTAATTATGGTACTAACTAATTACACCATGCATAATTTTCAAAATAAAATTTTTGTTTGAAAAATCTTTTAAAATTTACTTTCTTTTAACAATTATTTAATAGAAATCCATATCTGGATACTTTTTAAAAACTTTTCTGAAGCTACTGCTGCTATCTAATCTAAAGAAAAATTGTGTAATCAATTTTTAAGTTTTTGTGTCATAGTTCAACAGTCTTTCAACAATATTGTTTAATAACTCAATATAACTCTTTGCTCAATCGTAGTATTATTTCATGGGACCATGATGTTACTTTGGTTTATAAAAAATATATAAACTATATATAATACTAATGCTTCAACAGGCACATTTCCTGAATTACGGAAAAGGCTTCCAGACGTGGGAGTATTCTCCAGCATATGCTATACGCTCGTACGCTTACATCCATCTTCACGTTCTGCCCATGAAGCTATGTGCACTTTTACTTGGAGAAAATACTGTACGTACACAGGGAGAGCTGATTGTTTACAGTAACACACTTAATGACATGAACTTTATTTCAAGAACTCTCCTTTATTTGTTCATTCAATTTGCATTAATAGAGTTAACAAACAATGTGCTTAGCCTCTATTAGTTATTTTATGTACTAATTTAGATAATGAAAGAAAAACAGCCTCATTCAAAAATCACTCTTAGATTGATCTACATACACTCTATTAGATTGACCTACATATGCTCTATTAGATTGACCTACTTACGCTTTATTATATTGATCCACATACGCTCTATTAGATTGACTTACATACACTCTATTAGATTAACTTACATACACTCTATTAGATTGATTTACATACACTATTAGATTGATTTACATACACTATTAGATTGACCTGATATTAGATACACTGTAAAGAGAACTTCTCTATCAAAAATTACACTTTGATTTAATTTTTAAAATCTAAAATAATTTATGCAAATATTTGAATCACCTTGTTTCAGATTCTTGTTTTTTACATGACCAGATGTCTGCTAGGAGTACTTTGTGCATTATCAGAGATGATTTTTTACAGGTAATTTGCTCTGCAGATTCTACTTAATTTGCTCATTAAATTTATTAAGATATGAAATGGGATGAGGTACAAGCTGATAGTAGAAAGTTTTGACTGGGATTTTTACTGGAGGTTTGAAAGTTTTTTTTTTTCAATCTACACAACCCAGGTCATTGTATAAAGAGGGTTAGTCTTTGCACCAATTGGGATAAACCTTCCCTGAAAACTTGAAGGTCTTGACCAGTGATGTCCAGCCTGTGATTCATGGTCCATATCAGCCCTTCAGAACTTCTACTCTTGTAGAAGAGTGACACAAAAAAAAGGGAAGATGTAGCTGTGCTTTTTAAGAATTTTATCTTGGTCTTAACTATAAAATATTGGGACATCAGTGGTCTTGCCTTTAGACAAATTGGGATAGACCTTTCCTGAAAACTTGAAGTTCTTGACCAGTGATGTCCAGCCTGTGATTCATGGGCCATATCTTCCCATGACATGGTGTTAGTCCCTCAGATCTTCTAGCCTTGTAGAGGAGGGACACCAAAAAAAAAAGGGAAGAAATAGTGGAGCATGTTTAAGAATTTTATATGGGCCTTGATTTTGACCATAAAATGTTGGAGTATCAGTGGTCTAGACTGACACTTCACTTAATATTTAATTAATTTAAATAAATATCTAAATGAAATCAATTCAAATTTTTCTTGTCACGCAATAGCATAGGAGTAGTGTAGTGCAATTTCTGAGTGTCTTTATTGTGGCAGAAAAAAAAATCACTCTTTAACTGTTATTGAAAAGTATCAAGTGTATTATATAATATATCTTTGTTGACAGCAATTTTCTGGAAACATTTTTATATAAAATGAATGTTTTGATGTTGGAATTTGGTAGAAGTTGGCGTAGTCAACCCAGATGACAAAAATAAATGAACCCTTAAGATAAAAACACACAAATAATAAATACTTTACAAGTCATATGTTGTCATTTGTAAATTTAGTTTATTGTGGTTTATCGAAGGCATTTAAGGCTCCTTCTAAGCTTCCATCTAAGAGGCCTTTGGTCCATAATGGGCATATGCTGGCAAGACTACATTACAAAAAACTATGTTCTGCTGGTGTCCGGTGTGGACAGTATAGAAGCACTAATTACCATTCGTCAGCTGTGCTGGGTCAGTCAACTATCCTGCATGGGAAATGATTGCATGCCAAAAGGCGATCTTCTTTGGCAAGCTTAAAGGAGGATGAAGTAACAGAGGTGACCCTTTAAGCGTTATGAAGACCAACTCAAAGGACATTTTGCCCTCACTGGCATAGAAGAAAGTAGCTGGCAGCTGATGGCCTCTGAAAAACTTGCAGAGCTCTCACAAAGGCTGTGGGTCATTTTAGAAGTCAGGCATAAGACGGAAAGAAAACTTAAAGAGACCGCATGCAGCAATGGCTTTGTCTGCTCGAGATGTGGAGAAATATGCAGGTTGCAACTGGGTTTGTGTAGTCACGTGAAACACTGCACTCTTCCTTAATCTTTGCAATCAAAGACATTGCCATTCATTCATTTATTAATTATTGTTGTTTCTTTTTTCTTTTTTTTTTTTTTTTGAAATTATTCAATTAATGCTAAATCCCAATTACATTTCATCCTAGAGGAGTGTGTGAAAGGTTTGGTTCAAACATTGGGCGCTTGACTTTGATTCTTCTTCTCTTTTCGGCTGGCATGTTTACCTCATCAGCTGCTTTCTTACCCAGCAGCTTCTCAATGTATTTGACCATGGTAGCATTTGGGTGTTGGTTTAGTGGAAAGCCACATGTAAGTATTAATTTTTTTTTTTTAATGCTTTTTTTTAAAAGGAAAATGTTTCTAAACAAAATTTACTAAAAAATGTAAGGAAAATCCTGGCTAAACTTCATCATGAGATCTATATTGAACTGGTTAAATTTGTAAAAAGCTACTGTCAGCATAAATCACAGGGCTACAATAGAATATTTTTATTTATTACACATAATCTCAAAGAAAACAGAACTAATTTTGATAGGTTAAAGAAAGTGTTATAAAAAAAAAAAAAATGATTTTGCATGAACTTTTTGTATTATTTTCTATCCATTTTGAAGGACCTTAGAACTAGCAAATCAATTTGACAAAGTTTCTTTTTATTGCTGAGTAACTAAAAGAGAATTTCCATAATTCCTTAATACTATTAGATGCAGTTGTGGACATACATGCTATCTATGCTTATAGAATGTGACTTCATTCTTTGATTTTACCTTATCCAGATGAGCATTATATCTATAGCTGCCAGTGCCATCATTGGTTGGCCCTTTGCTGCTGCTCTGGGGTAAGTTTCCGCTTTAATATTGCTTGAGATGCTCTACCCTTTATTTGTCTTTTCTAAATGTATGTTATTATTGAACTGCTTTCTATGTCTTCTTTCACCAGATTTGTTTGGGATGTCAGTGTTAGTGTGTCAATAGATATATTTACTGACTTATTAGTATTAGAGTGCTGACTTATGTATTATATTTACAACAATTTTATTTTCTGATGTTTGAGATGATGCAGTAGAGTCAGTTTCAATCTTATGGTCTTTCAACAATAAGATTTAACTCACTGTGTAATTTATGACAGGATTCCCATAGCTGTTGATGTTCTGATTGTCAAGAAACAGTTTGTTTATTTTGTGAAGTGGAGCACTATATCTCTGATTCTGTTTCTTGTAAGTTGTTATAAAAACAATTTGTAATGATTTTTATTCTCAAGTAAATACATATATAATCAGTAAGAATAATATTTACAAAGTAATTTAAAACTCCCTTGAGAAGGTGCTTAAAATCAGCCCAGTGATATACATAGAAATCAAATCAACAGTTTTATTACCACTTAGATATGTATATATACTGGACGTGCGGCAGAGCTATTGGCTTCTTAGCCTATGGTTCTTGTTTTCAATGCTAGTCTATTGTCAGGATTCTGACATGTAAGGTACCTAACATCCATTGAATAAAGTGACAGTAAAGTAACTTTAGGCCACAGTAATGAGCTGACGCTGACAATAGGTTTTGAAGAGAGGAAGAGCTTTTGAACTTTTTTTTGGAGGCGCTATTGATTTAGCAATTCCTACATCTCCTTGTTGACGAATGGTCTTTGAAACTGATTAACTCTACTTCAACTGTTCTAAAAATATTTTATTGAAGAGGAATTTTTTTTATAGTTAGTGGTATTGAAATAAAATCTGTAAGCCTCCATTAAAACACTCTATTTGTCAAACCGTTTAAGCCACTCAGCGTAATCATCAAAAGTCCTTTTTTTTAAACAAATGATTTTGTAACATTTTCTTTATCTTGATAAATTAAAAAAAGCTTAGTTCTAATATAAAAAGATAATAGCATCATTCAACCTTTCCTTTAGGTGCCATCTGTGTTAATAGATATGCACTATTATGGCAAAATTGTTATTGCACCTTTGAATATAGTGCTCTACAATGTGATCAGCGGACATGGCCCTGAACTTTATGGTAACACATTCTTGTCCTTGTCTAGTTTAACCATATTAAAACTTAGTAGAGTTATAGTTTTCCATCATCTAATGTTTCCACGCACATTTTGTTTTGTTCCCAGGCATAGAACCTTTGTCTTACTACATCATCAATGGATTCCTGAATTTTAATTTTGCATACCTGCTGGCACTTGGATCATTACCTTTCTTGGTAAGATACATAGACTACATCTAACATCTTTTAACTTTTCAGGCTAACTTTTATGTATAAAAGTACTTGACAATATCTTAGAATTATCATTTGCTTTCTGCTTTACAACTAAGCAATTGTACACAAGAAAATATTTGTTAAAAATACTTAAAAAAAACAAAAAGCAAAGCTATTATTAAGCATAGTTGTATCAGTTAGTTTGGATCAGTCATGTAATTAAATTTGTAATAGATCTAGACTAACAATAAAAAAGCATTTATATAAAAAAAAGGGGGAACGACCTGAATTTGAACTCATGGCACAAGTTTGTATGGCTGGATGTGTGTGTGTGTACATAATTAATCTCTATTACATTACAACTTACTTCATTCTTTTGGAAGACATTTATTGTGCCCAAGAATAGGTTCTTCCTGGAGTTAATGAAAAAACTGACTCCTTGCCAGCAAGGGGTCTGGGGGAGCGCTGAGAGCTCCCCCAGTGCGGGGCGGAGGCCCGCCGCCAAGCACTATTTCTGGTATTGAAAGCCAACTAAATGCATATTCTGAGGTACCTACAGTGCATTATTTTGCTATTAAAGAGTTTTATTTCAAAAACCTAATGTACTTCTTACTGACTTAGACCCTCCCGCGCCGTTCGGCGCATTTGCTGACAAGCTGTTTCCACAAAAATCTGTCACTGGATCTGAGGAACTCCATGAAAGTGTGGCGCCACGTTGTACTAGGATGTCATTGCTACATGTCCCGCAAACCTCTTGGTACGCTCTGTCACAATCTTACTAAGGGGTCGACTCCCAGTTCGGCAAAGGATTTGCATTGATTTACACCCGATCTCTATAACTGACTCCTAAAATCTGTCTTAGCCATCTTTGTTTTAGCCACATTTAGTGTTTTTCAATTTCGGCAGATGACTATTCACTGCACTTTATTAATTGAGCCCCGCCGCTAGTAGAAATGTGTAACCTCTCTTGAATACGCTCTTGGAATTAAGTGACTGTAGTTTGCTTTAGATTTTATATCGAAATGTGAAGTTTGATCGTCAAAATCATCTGTTGGGGGTTTAAAACTAAAAAATCTCAGGAGTTATGTATTTAAAAAAAATTCAAAACCACATTTAGCTACGTCATAGAATTTGGTGACTGTAGCTTGCTTTAGAAATAATATTGAAGAGAGATGCTTTCAACCTTAAAACGCTCTGTAGGGGGATTTTAAACTCAAAATATCTTGAGGGTTTTTTTAATTTTTAAAGAAGACATCTGGAGGACAGGGGTTGAAACTCAAAACCCCCCATAGGCTTGGCTATGCTCAAAGAATTTTAGTGTGTAATTTGCTTTTTTTTTTATATTGAAAAGGTATTTTTTAGCATCAAATCCCTCTGAAGGGAAATTTAAACTCAAAACACTCAATAGGCTTGGATACTCTCATAGCATTTGATTGCGAAATTTTTTATTTTTTTATTTTGATGATTTATTTTTTATCTTGAAACCCCGCTGGTGGTGTGTTTAAACTAAAAAACCCTTTGACTATGCTCATAGCATTTTGAGTGAGTAATTTGCTTTTTTATATTGAAGAGGGGTTTATCGTAAATTTTGGAGAGGGGTTTAAAATCTAAATCTTCCTTAGGTGTGCTCTTGGAATTTTGGGATTGTCGTTTGCATTTTTTTTTGTTTATAGAAGAGGGGGATTTAAATGCAAAACCCTCTGGTAGGGGTTTTCAAACTCAAAACCCCCTGGTATGGGGTTTAAAAATCAAAACCCCTTGGTAGGGGTTTCAAACTCAAAACCCCTCTAAGCCCCCTGGTATTGGGTTTTCCAACTCAAAACCCTTTGGTAGGGGGTTTTCAACTCAAAACCCCCTTGGCTGTGCTAGGGCAAGTTATTATTTAGTATTAAAATTTCACCTAAAATAAACAAAATTAAAGCAAAAGATCAGTCACTAAACTCCGACCCCCCCCCCCCTGCGGGGGGTGGGTGGGGGGGGTTGAACCCCATTTCTTTTAGATCTATATAGTATAGTAAAGCAAAATTCTTTGCCTGCAGCTATACAGGAACACACTGGTGTTTAATAAAAAGCAGCAAAATGTAGATCTATAGAAGCAAGGAATTATCAGGATTTATCAAGCAGCGAAACTTGCTAGAAATATAATGAACACGTTTATTTTTCTCGCCTTTCAAATACCTTGAATTTGGCGGGAATAGCGACCATTATAGGGTAAAGGTCAAAAGGCTTTCTAGTGACCTGTGCACCCTCTAGTTTATTCTCCTCTGTATTATCCATTATATAAATTCTCCTAATTACATAGATCTAAATATTTATTGGTATGCATGTTAAAAAAGTTTGTAAAATTTGTAATTAAACTTTTTAATTTGTAACTAAAAAAAAAAAAATTAAACTAGGATTTTAACTGAACTTTTAAAAAAAATTAAACTTTGGCCTTAACTAATTTTTTTTAGTTAAACTAAAAGTTAGCAACTTTTTAGTTAACTTTTGCCCATCACTACTCAAGCCAATATGGCAATTACTCTGCTAGTGGAAAGCCTATGAATATGGAAGATTGTATAGTTATTTATTGTTTCTATAGTCTTGTACCATTTTTCATGTTGTGTTCACTAGGACTCATATGACGACCTATAAAGGTTATACCACCACTTCAATCAAGTACAAATTCTTTCCCTTATACGAGATACCAAGCAAAATAATTAATTACCAATAGTTAATTAACTAATTGGTTAATTTTTTAAAAATTGTTTCTTGTGTTGTCTGGTAAGAAATAATTGTGCTAAATTTCAGCTTGATTCAAGATTGGGTGTGAGAGAAATAAAGTGTAAGACTTTTGACCAGACAGAGTGAGTTCAAATAAGCTTTGTACAGAGTTGCTATTGAGAAACTTTACTCAGATTAAATCCTAAGTAAAAAAAATATAGCCTCTTGTGATTTGATCTCAATACCCTTAATTTTCAACCTGGTATATTTTCAAATAGATTCCTATAGCAACGCTGCTTTCAGGGTGGGAGGGACTCTAGTCCGGTTTCCAGATAAACACTGCTTTTTATGCATCTTGTAGTTGAAGTTTTTTTGGCATGGGAGGGATGGGGGGTAACACTGAGGGGGAAATTTTTTTGGCATGGGAGGGACGGGGGGTAACACTGAGGGGACACAACCAGTTATCTGGGCCCCAAATATTTCTGGTGGCAGGCCTGTTTTAGTCACAAACCCAACTAAAATGAACTTTTAAATTGAAACATGCTATTCATCCTAAGTCAACTTTTTTTGTTGCTTTTGTTTTTACAGCTGTTAACTTCATGGTTTTTGAAATCCAAAACTTCCTCTGGTAATCTCTTATATATATATATAATATAATAACATTATCATTATATAATAATTTAATATAAAATAAAATGTATATATAGATAGATTATTTTTTAGTATAGATAGATTATTTTTTAGATATTTGTAAAGGAGTTGTAAAAGAGAAAAAGTAAAGTTCCCTTTTCAAACCTTGCGATTTATGGAAAGATCATCTGTTTCTGTGGCCCACTGTTAGCAAGGGTTTTGTGTGACCAGCACAATGACCAACCACCTTTTCCCCAACTAATGTCAGGTACCCATTAGAGCTGGGTGGACTCAGGCGCCCTGAAAATCCTGAAAATAAAAATCCCAGTCTTCACCAGGATTTCATCCCAGGGCCACTCAGTTTGGAAGCCAAGTGCTCTACCACTCAACCACCATACCCCCTAAGTATTTTGTTTGAAGAATAAACGTAAAATCATTTACTACTTGGGATTGAAGGTTGTTGAAACATACTGTTTATTTATTTTGTTTATTTTGTTTACTCTCACAACTTAATGTTAATCTTTCTTTCAGTGTTCCTAATTAGAATTTGTTTGTTTTTTTCTGTACTGAACAAAAGTAAAAAGAATGTTTAGGAGGTTATATTCAACCTTTTTTGTGTTAGGTTGTTTTTGTGAGTGTGTGTGTTTCTTTTAAGTTACTACAACGTCAATAACAGTTCTCCCCCCTTATTCTAAATGTCATGGCATTTGATTGTAACATCTCTGAATTTGAACTTTACTTTCTTATCTTCTCATTCAAATGAATTCAAAGAAAAATAAAACTTTTTTAGGCTTTTTTCTTCTTCCCAGGATTATATTCAATGTAATGAAATATTTCATAGAAGTAATATATATTGTAAAGATTTGAAGATAATTACTTCCTTGTCCATAACTCTGGCAGGGCAGCGGGGGAAGGCAACAGACAGGGTTTGAACCTGGAACCATCAAGCCCATAGAATGACAATCCAGAGTGCATACCACACAACTAGGCGACCAGCCAGTGATAGAACACATGACCTGGGTAAACAGAATAGTTTTTCTACATTAGCTTCTTGGATTTAGAATGGAATGTTCACAAAATAATTTTTGTTATTCTTAGTTTTTTGCAGTTGTCAAGATGGTATTTCTATTAATGTTTTCATGAACATAGACACTTTTTTTATTACACATGTAGACATTTGGATTAAATGCAATTCATTTGTACATTCTTTATATATGGCTTTGAAATGCTGAAAAATGTCCTCTTATCCAAAAGACTGTTTAATTTATTTTTCTCAGACTGAGTCACATTTTGCTTTGTGAATGTTCTGTGTAAAGTGAAGCTTATGTTTGTTGGTATACTTTCAGTCCTACAGTTGGTGATGTCTTTAAGTCCTTTGTACATTTGGATTCTAATTTTCTTCACCAGGCCACACAAAGTAAGTCTTGTTCAAACATAACTTACTGACAATGTTTAAGATAATGTTTGACGTCTAGTTCATTCATTTAAATTTGAAACATTTTTGTTGAGTCCGTGTTTTCTTTAGGGTTTTCTTTATTGCTTTTAATAGAAAAGTTGTTATAGACATTTTTTAAAATGTCACATTGAGTCTGTAGTGTTTTGTACTAGTGTGTGCAGCTTTATAAATAAAATGATATTGATAATTTTGTATTTTACTGTGCATCAATGCAAAATCTACTAACATATTGAATATCTTGTTTGTAAGGCAAAATTTTATCTAAACTGTTGTGCCCCTTAGACAACCTTATAAAAAAGCATAAAAAAACATATGCACAACACTGCTATATTTAAATGAACTTTTTGAACAAAAATGTCTCAGCATTGTTGAAAAAATCTTAGATGACAACTGCCACCCATTCCCTTATAACTATCTTAACTTGCTGCGAAATGGTTGACTGATCTCAATCAAGACTATAACTGAATGGTACAAAAACTCTTTCATTCCTTATTCAGTCAGACTGTATCAGCGCTGGTGGGAACCTGAAAAGGATCTCTACGTCTGTGTGTAGTCTTAAGATGAATTCTTTTTGTTGTGTCTGTTCTATTTATGTGGATGTTTTTATTTGAGAAAAAAGTCCTTGCAATCATAACAAATTTCCAATAAAGATCAATAAAGCAGACTTAATCTTAGTAGTCTTAGTCTTAGTCAAAGCAGGCTGAATAGTTTCTTTAAATACAAAGCTTCAATTGAATAAGAATGTATAATAAGTATGTATGTATTAAAATAGATGTTAACAAACAGTGAATTGAAAATGAAGTATATCTCATCTACAAAGTAACTGAACTCACTGTTTATATCCTTATCATTTGCATTGTTCCGAAAAGCCAACTATAGCCTTGCATTCTAGGCACAGTTATTTTTTAGCTTTGGTATTAAACTTCCACACAAATAAAAAAAGTGTTTTTTTCCTTTTGTTGGCCCCTTTTGATGCAAGTTGTCTTTGTCTTGTTGTGTGACTCTAAGAAGGCCAAAATGTATTATTCACTATCACATAATGAACATATTTACATAGAAAAAAAAAGATTTTGAAGCAAATAGTTTGAACTTAATGAATACTATTTTGATGCATTGTTTAAAAAAAATCTTAAGAAACCTTTTAAGCTAGTTACAAACCAACAATCCTTTACTTTCTTTGCTTTCATTTGAATATATATATATTAAAACAACAACAAAATAAAACTCTACTAACATCATTGTTATCTTATGATTTACATTTGTAGAATCAGAATATATTTCCAATGAAATTTTTTATATATTTGGTAACTTATTACAAAACAGACATCTAATTTATAATAATCTATTTTTGGTATACTATAAAAATATGTGGTTAATTGTGGGTGTGTATTTTGAGATTTTATTTAACAAAAGAGTGTCTTAAAATATAAAGGGTTTTTTGTTTTGCTTTTGAAGATGTCTTTCTGGGTTGTGTCTCTTTGAGTTCTGTTACTCAAGTTGTGACATTTTCAGAAAATCTGAGAACCAAATATGAAATTAATAAAAGAGTGATTTGTTCAAATTCAGAACAAACTTATGTTTGTTTTCTGTTTAGAGTGATCAAGATGTTGGAGTGACCTATAAATGAGAAAACATCAAGAAATTACTTAGCCTGCTTTTTTCTTTGTTTTTCCTGGATATTGTGCCATTGTATTGTGTTTGTTAACATTGTTACAAATATTTTGTCTTTTCAATGTCACAGGAGGAGAGATTTTTGTTTCCTATTTATCCATTGATTGCATTGGCTGCAGCAACGGTGTTGGATTCACTTCAGGTTTGGATTCTGTACATTTGTTCTTGTCACTATCACTACTCAAATTGGCTTTAGATTAGTTTTTAAATTAAACTTCATGACTTCAAAAAAGCACAATGAAAATTTATTATTTATTTTTTTTGGGGGAAAGTACATGAAAAGGCTCAAGATGCATCATTTAGTTATCAAAAGAATTTTTTTTTTTTTCAGTAATTATTGACGCAACCCTTCTCCTCCCTCCCTATTAAAAAGAAACAAACAACACAACAATTATTTGACACCATTAATTGGATCATAATTTTTATTACCGGTACTCGCTTCAGAATCTCAAAACTTAAAATTGACTACATTTAAATATCAGGTTAAGTTTTTTTAACAAACAATTTCATTTTGAAATTATAGGTATATTACATGCCCATTCATCCAGTACAGTCTAGCAAACAGAAAATTATGAGTATTGAGATTGTATTCTTATCTCTTATATAAATTGGTTAGAAGAAGGAAAAACTATGAATTTAAATCTCTGCTGCCTTGCAGCAATATCCAAACATGGGAAAGGCTTTGGGGGTCAACCCTTTGGAAAAATAAGGAGCAGGAGACCTTTAGGCAGTTTGCATTTCTATAAATGATCCATAGTCGCTTCCTAACTGAAGGAGGCCATTGATATACTTTGGTTAGCGTAGTGTAGAAGTATTGTTTTTCAACTGTATATAATTTGTGTATTTATTTTATCTTCTGGAATTGTTTACTTTCTTTTATCGTTTATCTTCTGTTTATCTCCTGGTATTCTTTGCTTTGTTTGTTTTATCTTCTGTTTATCTCCTGGTATTCTTTGCTTTGTTTGTTTTATCTTCTGTTTATCTCCTGGTATTCTTTGCTTTGTTTGTTTTATCTTCTGTTTATCTCCTGGTATTCTTTGCTTTGTTTAACCAGTCCGTCTCATTCCTTACTTGACTACTGTTGATTGTAGTCTCAAACTATATTCATGTCTTAATTCACTTTCTGGTTCTCTTACTAGAGATTGCTGGACTTGTTGCAACAGGGTCAGAAGAAAGCAACTCACTATACAGAGCACACAAACTGGGTGACTGCTGGATTCTCTTTGATATTTGCTGCGCTATGTTTTTCTAGAATCATAGCAGTTTACCAAGGTAATGTTGAAACTGTTTTCACCAAGGAATAAGAAGTGTACTCTAACTTGTGTTACATTGCCTCTTATTTCAATGTTGACTTAGAAAATCTGTAAAAATCTAAGTTAGAAAATCTGTACAAATCTAAGTTATGGGCAACTCAAAATATCCTGATATTAACATACATGTTGACTGGAATGTATTATCATTTTCTGTTTTTTGAAAAATTGTACATTGTTTATATGAAATATTTGTTTAGCAACAACTGCAAAAAGATGTCATTGACATTCTCACATCACTTTGACAACAGATCATAAATATTTATTCCCTTTGCTTTAGTTTTATATTTAACCCCAGAAATAATTTTATATTAGAAAAGTTTTCTTTTACCTTGGCTGTATTTGGCATTTTTGAATCAAAATCTTGACCTTACTGTTGGTCTACTTGTAAAATACTAGCATTTTAAATACAAAGGACATAACTCTCAGCACAGTTGACATTTACTAAACACCAGTAGTGAATATAAATAGGTATGGCTCCTTCTGACTTGGAAGACACTGAATGCGCCCAGATGAGTTGGGTTTTGGTTTCGTCTTGAGACGGGGTAGAATCTGATATGACTAATCAAGCCTATTCTGGAGTGGCAGAGTTTGTCAGTCCATGCATGTATATGCATCTGTTTTAGGGCTAGCTGATAGGGCAGCTTTCTTTTTCTTTCTCTTGATTAAGGCAGTTTCGTTTCTTTTACTCTCAGTGAGGTTTGTACCAGCTTGCACAGTCTATCTCCATGCTGTCCAATCTTTGGTTCATGCCTATGGTTCTCATGTCTCGTTTGCTGACATCTCCATAAGTTGTCTTGGGTCGGGCTCCCTCTGCAAGGAGGCATCATGTCTCCAATCAGGACATTTTTAATTTGGCCATTATGCACATTATCTATGTTCTTCTGACTGCGCTGGCTCGACATGTCAGATGGCATGCCATGTCAGATGGCATGCCAGACGGAAGAATCCCTAAAGACTTCCTACATGCTGAACTTGCAGAGGGGGTATTCAATAATGCATCATTATTAATTCACAATTGTTCAATGTTCTCCTCATGACTTAGGTTATCACGCTCCATTGGATATCTATGTTGAACTGCACAGAGTGGCTGCTGATCCCAAGATCCACACTCTAGCCCCAGACAAGCCAGTTAATGTTTGTGTTGGTAAGGAGTGGTACAGGTTTCCAAGCTCATTTTTCTTGCCTAATCGCAAGTGAGTTAATACATATATTATAAGCAGAATTCACTTATAGAATAAGTAGTAGTCACACACAAAAAACTCTACTAATTGAAGCTTGAATTTTAAATATAGCTTAAATTAGATGGCTAGGTTTTGGTGAAAGCCTTTTTTGAGAGTCCCTAAATGCTCTTTTTATTCTGTTATTCTGTTCCATTAATTCAGTGTCATTTACAGCATCATTGCTGAGATTTTCATAATTCTTCATCATCAATGTATATATATATATTTATCTGCTGATATTTATACATACATTTTAAATTGAGACTGTAATACATTTCAGTTGGCATTTGCAATTTTTAAAGTCTGAATTTCAAGGGCTGTTACCCAAGCCATATGAATCAGGACCAGATGCAACAAGAATTATTCCCTCCCACATGAATGATATGAATAGAGAAGAACCATCTCGATATGTAAGTAGAATCTCATTGTTATGGACATTTTATACACATTTGTATGAATTGTTTGTGCTGCTAGCTGACATAGAAGAGAGCATCTGGTTACATGCAACCTCAGAACGTAATGCACAAATTGTAAGACAAATTTCCATACGGATAATAAAGATTATTATTATTATTATTATTATTTAAGATAGCTTTGAGCTAGCCTTTGACTTGGTTGATTTTGATATTATTTAGTGGCTCATTGTCACATAGAAATAATGATATCAATTATCATGAAATCATTATTAAACTGTATTGAATCTTAAGACATACAACACATTTTTCAGCATTAACAACACAATCATTAAAATCTATTCCAAGCATGCAGTTGTAAATTTAATTTCATTTCACAAAGTCAGTTGGAAGTTGTTGCTGAGATTGACATCTAATTGTTGAATATCTTTTCATCAGGTTGATGTGAAGCGTTGCCATTATCTAATAGACAGAGACACTGAAGACTGGACAGCTTTAGAACCACGTTACAGTGCAAGTAAAGACTGGACTGTGGTCAAGCAAGTACCATTCCTAGATGCCAGCAGGTCAGTCAGATGATTTTTGAAATTTTTTTTGGTGCTTAAGTTCTTGTCTAATTGAAATAAAAAAAATGTTTACTAAAAGGCTTTCCAAACTAACAGCACTTGTTCACAACTAAAGGGCTACTTTTCTGCCTGAAACTTTATATATTTAACTACAAGTAAGTTACAATAAAAACAATACAAAATACATTTTTAAAAAGACAATACCTCCATTATGCAATTTAAAATGTAATAAAATATAAAAAAAAAATATATATGGTTCAAACCGGATATCAAACTCGTGATTTTGACACCGTCAGACAGTCAGATGTGTGAACGTATGTATTTATCAATTTAGCAAGAGGGACATCAAGATCTAATACTAGACTATACACCTAGAAGTGAGTTGAATAGAGGTATTGTGAAAACAAAATCTTGCTATATCACAATTTGGAGGACAGATTTTTTCTGGTTGGATACAAAAACAAGAAATTCATCTCTACCATTTGTGAGATATTACTCTTTGCGACAATTCTAACAATGTTCAAGTGCTCTCTTTAAGACTTAAGTTAGTAAGATACATTCTACTCTCTCAATCCTTTTTTACAATAGAAACATTTACTGCTTTGTAAAGTATGTCTTCTAAATAAAAAAACAACCTGATTTAGTTTTTGAGGTAGGGGATATAATGTTGGAATGGGTATCAAATATATCCTTAAGAACTTTCAGGCACATCTCACTAAGGAATTCCTTGTTTGTTACAATTACTTTGAGAATCAAACAAATCCTCCTGTTTTTCTCTTCTGCAGGTCACATCGTGTGTTTCGAGCTTTCTTCATTCCATTCCTCTCCACAGACCATTGTACATTTACCTCCTACAGTCTTCTGAAGACAACCAGAAGTAAAAAACATTCCAAGCAGAGATCCTGAGATTTGACTGACAGTTGACTCGAACGGTTCGGGGGTCTCCTGGCGAGCAAATTAACTTTGTCAAATTATTGCATCACAGCCTGTTTTTTATTGTTTTTCTTTTTTCAGAAGTTGCCACTGTACCAGAACTGGAATTAAGAAGTTGAAGCTCAAAATGTATTTTAAGTTGCAATCCTAACCAACCATGACATATATAAATTCCCAACTAGTCATTATGTCATATTCAAGGCAATTCAGCTGCCAAACATAAATCATTCAGTTCACACAGGTCATTTATTCTATTTCTAATGTGTAACCTTTGACTTATGTCTTACATCGTTTTTGGACAATTAAACAGTTCGCTTTTTCCAGATGACCCCCAAGACATGTTCTGAATTGTTTAATGTAGCGAAATGATAGGATGCTGATGTTTCTACATGCTAAATAGTCCTTTAGGTTGTGGTTTATGTGGATAGCAGAGTTGTAGTTAAATTCTATTTGAGTTTGAATGTTTGTGCATAAATGGGTTACTAGTATTTAAAGGTTTTGAAAGGTTCTTGTCATTTAATAAATCATGATATTAAGATGAATTCACATTTCTTGACCAATGATGTGTTGGCCCACTAGTCACTTGACTGTTAGCCTACTAGTGCAAGGAGAGGTAATACACATTGGGTGAGCTGGATGCTAAAGAATATTTATAATTGAATCATATTCCTTTAAGAGTAAGATTATACTAAGTATTTATTCATATGATCTTTTTGTGTGTGTTTTTTTAAAAAATATGCTAAGCTGTAGTTAGCTGATTTTACTAATGAACGATGAATTTTTTTTTTGTCTTGTATTTTGAGTTTCTAGTTGGATCTTACTTTTGTAGTCAATATTAGTTTCTAGCTGGATCTTACTTTTGTAGTCAATATTAGTTTCTAGTTGGATCTTACTTTTGTAGTCAATATTAGTTTCTAGTTGGATCTTACTTTTGTAGTCAATATTAGTTTCTAGTTGGATCTTACTTTTGTAGTCAATATTAGTTTCTAGTTGGATCTTACTTTTGTAGTCAATATTAGTGCCTTGTTTTCTTTGCCTCTTCTTTAATGATAGCCACATTGATAATGTTTGATTCTTCTATCCTATTGCCTTATAAGAGATGTTTGGGGGGGGGGGGACCTTCATTTTATGAACCAGACATGGATCCCTGGGTCAGGGAGTGAAAAGCAAACCAAGGTCTAGGCCATCATTTCTCATGCTGATGGATATCACACACAATCTTAGAATAATCTTGCTCCTAAAGGACATATGGGTTGAGCTAAATCAATGGGTTCTTAGGTGAACAGTTTAAAAAAAAAAGCAATATATGTTTCAATATTTAATCTTCAATGAATTTATGCATGTCTGTTATTGTTGTTTTTAACACTAAAATGTATAGCCCATAAACGTACACATGGAAGTAGTTAATGGTTACATTTTGTTGACTATTTATAAGTTCAATGTTATATCTGGTTATGAGCAGCAAAGTTTTTGTAAATGTATGCAGTACTGACTGCATCATTGATGTATTCTGATTGGAATTTAGAATGTTATGATTTTTGCAATGTTATGTTGTGTGCCATGTTTTGTTATATGTAAACATTCTAGCTGTCGTACTAGAATTGGCAAGTATTATTTTCTTGGTTATGATTGGAATATTGTTTTTTTATGTTATTATTTTCCATTAACTTCAGTAGTCTTCCATGCCTATAACTGGCTCAGTAAGTCGTTAGTTTTACTGTATTGTTGGTCAACTATCCTGTGACATTGAAACCAGGAGACTCAAATAAATGTTATGATGTTCTAAAAAGACTTGGACTTGGTCAGGGATGAAAGTGACTTGATGGCCACAGTGTCTCCCCTCCACACCCCAGTCATTTGTACATGCAACACAATGTTAAAATGTGGGTTCACAATTTACAAATAGCTGTGGCAATATGTTGGTCATACCCTGAAATAATTTTAGTTTAAACATTAGTCAAACCAAGACCAAAATACTATTTCAAAATGGATGCAATGCGCTTCACTCAACTATTCAGCTTCACTCAACTATTCAACGCCAACCACTGGAAATGTTTGACCAATTTTTGTAATTTTGGAGCGAATCATTTCCAACGATTGTCTCCTGGACAAAGACATCAACAACTGGAGAGCTAAGACATCAACAACTGGAGAGCTAAGACATCAACAACTGGAGAGCTAAGACATCAACAACTGGAGAGCTAAGACATCAACAACTGGAGAGCTAAGACATCAACAACTGGAGAGCTAAGACATCAACAACTGGAGAGCTAAGACATCAACAACTGGAGAGCTAAGACATCAACAACTGGAGAGCTAAGACATCAACAACTGGAGAGCTAAGACATCAACAACTGGAGAGCTAAGACATCAACAACTGGAGAGCTAAGACATCAACAACTGGAGAGCTAAGACATCAACAACTGGAGAGCTAAGACATCAACAACTGGAGAGCTAAGACATCAACAACTGGAGAGCTAAGACATCAACAACTGGAGAGCTAAGACATCAACAACTGGAGAGCTAAGACATCAACAACTGGAGAGCTAAGACATCAACAACTGGAGAGCTAAGACATCAACAACTGGAGAGCTAAGACGAAAGGGCGCCATGTCACGGCGGCAGAAAAGAGTGTAGGAAAATACTTTGCTATCAATACCAAAGCCCTAGTCTACCGGATGAGCATTCTGCTGTATGGTTTTAAAGCATGGTCCACCATCTTCCACCTTCAATGCTTGAGGCGGATTCATAAAATAAATTGGCAAGGTAAAATAACCAGCGAGGAATTCTTGTGAAGCGCAGGGTGCCAGGACATCCGCTCTGTTATCAGCTGACTTGGTGGCATGTTCACAGAATGCCGCAAGGTCGACTCCCACTAGGTATTGTGTATGGTGATCTAACAGAAGACACAAGAGCTGTAGGTCGCTCACTTTTTAAGGTAGAGGTAGACCTATTCTGATGCATGGACGCGCGACACGAAACTCTTCAATTGCGACAATGCGATAGATCCACGTGGAGAGCAAGCATTCATGAAGATACCCACTAGTATCCTTGATGACACCAGAAGAAAGAAAGAAAGCTGAAAATGCTGCTGTGTCTGGTGATTACAGATACGCAGCCTTTTACCAAAAGGGGAAAGACCAACTCGAGACGTAAAATGCCACAGGCAGAGCTTGAAATAATAATAATGGCAATATCTTCGATTTCGAATATTAATGATATATATATATATATATGGCTCCTTTTGTCTCGAAAGGCAATGGATGCGCCCAGATGAGTCACTGGTTTTGGTTTAATCTTGAAACGGGGCAGAATCTGATGTGGCTAATCAAGCCAATTCTAGAGCGGCAGACTTTGCCACAATTCATACATGTGTATGCCTCTGATTCAGGGCTGACGGGCAGGGCAGCTTTCTTTTTTTCCCTCTTGATTAAGGCCAGTTCAATTCTTTTGCTCTCAGCGAGGGTTATCCCAGCACGCACAGTCAGTCTCCATGCACTCCGGTCTTTGGCTATGTTTTACCAAATACTTTCGCTGATGCCTGTGGCTCTCATGTCTCGCTTGCAGACATCTCTATACGTTAGTCTTGGGCGGCCCTTGGGTCTGACTCCTTCCACAAGCTCAGCATATAAGATACTTTTGGGATTCTACCATCTGGCATGCGGATTATTGATGATTTCTGTAAGCTCGTAGTTTATGGCTGTAAAAATGGAATGCTTACTTTTGGTTGACTGGAAGAAGAACTCATCACTACATAAAACCAACAAAAGCAAAGGTTGGCGTCTGCACTGTGAGACTTGTATTTCTTGAAGCTTAGTTGAAAAGTTAAAGCATCGTCACATGGGCCCTATATGGGAAGTGGTCTGCTTTAGCATTTCGCTCTTGATAACTAAGAACCCATTTTAGATTGTTGAACTGCAGACATAGCAAATACGTGTTGTTGTTTTGTTGTATTGCTAGATATCAGCCCTATAGAACAACTCCGAGACATGTTACACTATGTTCGATTTCCAACGTAAAGGATAAGTGCAGTGATTCACGTGACCACGCGACTGCATACTTTGCACACATCCAAAGTCGTTGTCCGCCGGGGGCCAATGTAGGTTTTCTTTTCGTCGTCTGCGCGTGTCTAAGGTAAGGACTTCTTTGGATCTCAAATGTGTGTCCTTCGACACTCATGAGAGCTCCCAATCCTTTAAGCCACTAAGGGCAAACGGGCGCCTGATTTGATATTTACATCGCTTCAGTGGTACACCTCTATTACGACGGCACCTTTAAGTGTGTCAAAAAAAAGATCGCCCTCGGCACACCGTCATTTCCCGTATGGATGAGCTGCCGAATGATAAGTAGTGTTTGAGTGTTTCTATACTGTCAACCCAAGGTTCTAGCCCATTATGGTGTGAAGGCACATCCGCCCGTCGAGAAACCCTAGATGCCTCCTATAGAGCACCCAGGCTCAGATCAATATAAAAGTGTGTTGAGAACCCACTGCTTTATAAACATATTGTCCCAATTTTTTTTTTTTAAATTTCGCCCCAAGCTTTACGCGTTGAATTGAAATACATGAAGCACTTCCTACTTGTTATTTGTGTATTCAAAGGAACGAAACAAGAGAAAGAGTAAGACAAGAAATACAAAGTCAAACTCGCTTTAGATGTTATATTTTTAATTCCTTGAAAAGATGAAAACGTTGTATCTAAACGTATCAAACTTCACTTAGCAACATTAATAGCCTTCTAAAATAGTGTCGTGATGTTTCATTTTTATTGATCAATGTTTACACTTAAATGATAACAGGGGCATACAGGTTTCATGTATAAACTAACGCAAGTCTTATTTACTCCAGATAGTGCCTACTGTAGAACTTTATTAACAAAAAATATCTGGGCGTAAGTTTCCAAAAGTAAACCAGCGCTTTTTTTTCTTTTTATGACGTGTTACAACAAGCACACAAGTAAGATACACACACACACACACTGAATTAACACACACTGACTTAACACGCGCTGGTTCTTGCAACACACTGACTTAACACGCGCTGGTTCTTGCAACACACTGACTTAACACGCGCTGGTTCTTGCAACACACTGACTTAACACGCGCTGGTTCTTGCAACACACTGACTTAACACGCGCTGGTTCTTGCAACACACTGACTTAACACGCGCTGGTTCTTGCAACACACTGACTTAACACGCGCTGGTTCTTGCAACACACTGACTTAACACGCGCTGGTTCTTGCAACACACTGACTTAACACGCGCTGGTTCTTGCAACACGCTTACTTAACACGCACTGGTTCTTGCAACACGCTGACTTAACACGCGCTGGTTCTTGCAACACGCTGACTTAACACGCGCTGGTTCTTGCAACACACTGACTTAACATGCACTGGTTCTTGCAACACACTGACTTAACACGCGCTGGTTCTTGCAACACACTGACTTAACACGCGCTGGTTCTTGCAACACGCTTACTTAACACGCACTGGTTCTTGCAACACGCTGACTTAACACGCGCTGGTTCTTGCAACACACTGACTTAACATGCACTGGTTCTTGCAACACACTGACTTAACACGCGCTGGTTCTTGCAACACACAGACTTAACACGCGCTGGTTCTTGCAACACACTGACTTAACACGCGCTGGTTCTTGCAACACACTGACTTAACACGCGCTGGTTCTTGCAACACACTGAATTAACACGCGCTGGTTCAAATAAACATGCGCTGCTTCAATTAAAACGCTGAATCAATCATAGTACATTAAAAAAAATATAATAACGTTCAGTGCCTTAGGAATTTTAAGTTAACCTTGCAAATACATTTGGGTTTCTACTGTATACAATAAATTATTAACAAAGTTTTGTTCCCGAGCAAATAAAAACAATAGTGGATGATTTTTAGAATTGTACGTTCTTTGTCAAAAGTGATGTCCACATGTGTAGCTTCTATAATTCTTTCTCAGTAAGACGTTCTGTTTTCAGTTTGTAATTAATTTATTTGCCAAAATTGTTCCATTTAAATGTAAATATATTTCTTGTAAAAAAAAAAAAAGATACGTATACAGCTAATAGTTTAAGTTATAAAGTCATTTAAATGTGGTTTCCAAAAAACACGAAGATCTGATAGCAAGCACTAGTCTTTAGTTTCCAAGGGGAGCTTACACACGTTGAATTGCACATGTTAGAATCAGTCCAGCCTTTAGCTCCCTTGAAAAGGGACGCTGAGCAGAAGTGAGTATTAATGTGATTGAGCTATTTCAAAGCCAAGACAGGTTGAGATGACCAGGATACCCACAGACGCCACTAAAACAAAGGAATCAAAGAGTTAACATATTAGAATCATTCATAAGTTATTATGTTGGTCCTTTGAAAATACTGGGCTTTATCCGGGAGGTGGGGTAGACTACTAAAATCCTGGTATTTGGGTCAATCAAGAAAATGAAAGAATAAATCTTGGTATAAAAGAACGAATAGAGGTTGGTGGAAACGAAAGTATGGATCTTAGTGGAAGTTTGGAAATGAAAGTATGGATCTTGGTGTAAATTTTAAGAATGGATCTTAGTGGAAATGAAAGAATGGATCTTGGTGGAAATAAAAAAAAATGGATCTTGGTGGAAATGAAAAAATGGATCTTGGTGGAAATGAAAGATCTTGGTAAAAAATCATGATGCACAACTAGCAGACTTCTTGATAGATGACGAGAAGGAATCTAAAAAAAAATTATTTTCAAGATTACCTAACTGTCATTATATCCACGAACTGGGGCGGGGGGGGGGGGAGGCTAAGGGTAGGAAAAAAAACACACAAATCAAAGAAACTTCTTAGTAGAAAAAAACCCCGAGCCCTGTCCCCTCAGGTAATACCAAAATCTAATACACTTTGTTTCCAATACCATAAATATTTAAGATTTGATAGATATGAACCATGTAAGTAAACAATAAATGTAAAAAACAACAACAACAACAACAACGCTGGGTGTGTTTAGTTTAGGTTTAAGTGAAGTTCTCACCCAACGCTTATTACAAAGCTTATATCAACTCACTCTGTCTGTCTGGTTAAAAGTTTGTACACGTAATTTCTCAGACACCAAATCTTGGATCAAGCTGAAATTTTGCACAATTATTTCTTTCATCTGGCAACACAATAATTAATAAAAAAAAACAGTTACTTCATCAACTATTGGTAATTATGGTATCTCGAACAAGGGTATACGCTGTATTAGTCCCCTTTATAGGTCGCCACTTTATAGTAAGCTTGAAACAAGCAATAGATAACCATATAATCTTCTATTTTCAAAAGCACTTCACTAGCAGAGTGGTTAATATGTCGGCTTGGGCAATGAGTTCGAATCTAAATCTAAAAATCTAAACCACAACAACATCAAAGAAAGTTGCAGAGCGAGTTCGTGTAAGCTTTCTAAAATAGGAGTCAGCTTGAACATTGCAAATGTTAGTTAAATCTAAGACAAAGTGAATACTTACACAAACATTCAGAGCTGCTTCGGCTGTACCCATACCAAAAATCGAACACGGAATAATCAACTGAAAGAAAAAGACAAACAATTCAGTTGTTAACCTACGACTGGGAAAGGTAGACAACTCTACAAAATAAGCCTAAACCGAGAACTCGCAGTGGTTTCCTTTGTTTGCTATGCATACTTCATTTCCCTCACAGGCCCCTAGGCATGGAGCGTAGATGGGAGCACTCTGAAGGTAGAATGCTGTTTCCAGCACAAAGAAAAAACAACAAAAAGATGCCTGGACTCTTACCAACAGATGTCGCGAATACATCAAAGTTGAGCGTAGCTCAGCCGTAATTCTGAGACTCTCGGTTTTAAAGGCGAGTGCTTGTATTCCTCAAACATATGCAGGCCCTAAGAGGATTTTCAAATTGAAGTTAATCTAAGAAATCTGCTTTTTTGTTTGTCCGTTTACGTTTTAAAGAAACATTAGGGCAGAAAAGAAGAGAAAGCGCTATGGGGAAATGTGGGGGAGCAACAGTAAAGATCTTAAAGAAAAAAAACATTTAAAATCAAAGAGAATGAGTGGGAGAACTTTGGAACTAAATGGACAAATGCAAATGACTCAACAGTGAAACATTACTGTTACCAACTAAAAAAAAAACGACAAGCAAATAAGCTTAGACTTGAGTTGTGGTTCTCCCATCGGGGGCCTCCCCAGGTGGTGGATAGGTGCCAGAAAAATCAAATAACCGGAGCGGACAAAAACTATCACCAGCCCTTAAAAAGGAATGGGCAGATGGAGCGAATTAGTTTGCAAGCAGCTCTAAACTCACTAACTAACACCTTTTTTTATCACACAAACTTGATCTATGTGATGCAAAAAGAGAACAAAAAAGAAAAAGAAAGCTAATCCCTTGCTGGCAGATGAATACAACTCAGTCATCAAAGAAATACACATGGAAATGAAGTCATCAAAGAAATACACATGGAAATGAAGTCATCAAAGAAATACACATGGAAATGAAGTCATCAAAGAAATACACATGGAAATGAAGTCAGCAAAGAAATACACATGAAAATGAAGTCAGCAAAGAAATACACATGGAAATGAAGTCAGCAAAGAAATATACATGGAAATGAAGTCATCAAAGAAATACACATGAAAATGAAGTCAGCAAAGAAATACACATGAAAATGAAGTCAGCATAGAAATACACATGGAAATGGAGTCATCAAAGAAATACACATGAAAATGAAGTCAGCAAAGAAATACACATGAAAATGAAGTCAGCAAAGAAATACACATGAAAATGAAGTCAGCAAAGAAATACACATGGAAATAAAGTCATCAAAGAAATACACATGAAAATGAAGTCAGCAAAGAAATACACATGAAAATGAAGTCATCAAAGAAATACACATGAAAATGAAGTCAGCAAAGAAATACACATGGAAATGAAGTCAGCAAAGAAATACACATGGAAATGAAGTCAGCAAAGAAATACACATGAAAATGAAGTCATCAAAGAAATACACATGAAAATGAAGTCAGCAAAGAAATACACATGAAAATGAAGTCAGCAAAGAAATACACATGGAAATGAAGTCATCAAAGAAATACACATGAAAATGAAGTCATCAAAGAAATACACATGGAAATGAAGTCAGCAAAGAAATACACATGAAAATGAAGTCATCAAAGAAATACACATGAAAATGAAGTCAGCAAAGAAATACACATGGAAATGAAGTCAGCAAAGAAATACACATGAAAATGTAGTCATCAAAGAAATACACATGAAAATGAAGTCAGCAAAGAAATACACATGAAAATGAAGTCAGCAAAGAAATACACATGGAAATGAAGTCAGCAAAGAAATACACATGAAAATGAAGTCAGCAAAGAAATACACATGAAAATGAAGTCAGCAAAGAAATACACATGAAAATGAAGTCAGCAAAGAAATACACATGGAAATGAAGTCATCAAAGAAATACACATGAAAATGAAGTCAGCAAAGAAATACACATGGAAATGAAGTCAGCAAAGAAATACACATGAAAATGAAGTCATCAAAGAAATACACATGAAAATGAAGTCAGCAAAGAAATACACATGAAAATGAAGTCAGCAAAGAAATACACATGGAAATGAAGTCAGCAAAGAAATACACATGAAAATGAAGTCAGCAAAGAAATACACATGAAAATGAAGTCATCAAAGAAATACACATGAAAATGAAGTCAGCAAAGAAATACACATGAAAATGAAGTCAGCAAAGAAATACACATGGAAATGAAGTCATCAAAGAAATACACATGAAAATGAAGTCAGCAAAGAAATACACATGAAAATGAAGTCAGCAAAGAAATACACATGGAAATGAAGTCAGCAAAGAAATACACATGAAAATGAAGTCAGCAAAGAAATACACATGAAAATGAAGTCAGCAAAGAAATACACATGAAAATGAAGTCAGCAAAGAAATACACATGAAAATGAAGTCAGCAAAGAAATACACATGAAAATGAAGTCAGCAAAGAAATACACATGGAAATGAAGTCATCAAAGAAATACACATGAAAATGAAGTCAGCAAAGAAATACACATGGAAATGAAGTCAGCAAAGAAATACACATGAAAATGAAGTCAGCAAAGAAATACACATGAAAATGAAGTCAGCAAAGAAATACACATGAAAATGAAGTCAGCAAAGAAATACACATGGAAATGAAGTCAGCAAAGAAATACACATGAAAATGAAGTCAGCAAAGAAATACACATGGAAATGAAGTCAGCAAAGAAATACACATGAAAATGAAGTCAGCAAAGAAATACACATGAAAATGAAGTCAGCAAAGAAATACACATGGAAATGAAGTCAGCAAAGAAATACACATGAAAATAAAGTCAGCCAAGAAATACACATGAAAAGGAAGTCAGCAAAGAAATACACATGGAAATGAAGTCAGCAAAGAAATACACATGGAAATGAAGTCAGCAAAGAAATACACATGGAAATGAAGTCAGCAAAGAAATACACATGAAAATGAAGTCAGCAAAGAAATACACATGGAAATGAAGTCAGCAAAGAAATACACAAGGAAATGAAGTCAGCAAAGAAATACACATGAAAATGAAGTCAGCAAAGAAATACACATGGAAATGAAGTCAGCAAAGAAATACACATGGAAATGAAGTCAGCAAAGAAATACACAAGGAAATGAAGTCAGCAAAGAAATACACATGGAAATGAAGTCATCAAAGAAATACACATGAAAATGAAGTCATCAAAGAAATACACATGGAAATGAAGTCAGCAAAGAAATACACATGGAAATGAAGTCATCAAAGAAATACACATGAAAATGAAGTCAGCATAGAAATACACATGAAAATGAAGTCAGCAAAGAAATACACATGGAAATGAAGTCATCAAAGAAATACACATGAAAATGAAGTCATCAAAGAAATACACATGGAAATGAAGTCAGCAAAGAAATACACATGGAAATGAAGTCATCAAAGAAATACACATGAAAATGAAGTCAGCATAGAAATACACATGAAAATGAAGTCATCAAAGAAATACACATGAAAATGAAGTCAGCATAGAAATACACATGAAAATGAAGTCATCAAAGATATACACATGGAAATGAAGTCATCAAAGAAATACACATGAAAATGAAGTCATCAAAGAAATACACATGGAAATGAAGTCATCAAAGAAATACACATGAAAATGAAGTCAGCAAAGAAATACACATGAAAATGAAGTCAGCAAAGAAATACACATGGAAATGAAGTCATCAAAGAAATACACATGAAAATGAAGTCAGCAAAGAAATACACATGAAAATGAAGTCAGCATAGAAATACACATGGAAATGGAGTCATCAAAGAAATACACATGAAAATGAAGTCAGCAAAGAAATACAAATGAAAATGAAGTCAGCAAAGAAATACACATGAAAATGAAGTCAGCAAAGAAATACACATGAAAATGAAGTCATCAAAGAAATACACATGGAAATGAAGTCATCAAAGAAATACACATGAAAATGAAGTCAGCAAAGAAATACACATGAAAATGAAGTCAGCAAAGAAATACACATGAAAATGAAGTCAGCAAAGAAATACACATGGAAATGAAGTCATCAAAGAAATACACATGAAAATGAAGTCAGCAAAGAAATACACATGAAAATGAAGTCAGCAAAGAAATACACATGGAAATGAAGTCAGCAAAGAAATACACATGAAAATGAAGTCAGCAAAGAAATACACATGAAAATGAAGTCAGCAAAGAAATACACATGAAAATGAAGTCAGCAAAGAAATACACATGAAAATGAAGTCATCAAAGAAATACACATGGAAATGAAGTCAGCAAAGAAATACACATGGAAATGAAGTCAGCAAAGAAATACACATGGAAATGAAGTCAGCAAAGAAATACACATGGAAATGAAGTCAGCAAAGAAATACACATGGAAATGAAGTCAGCAAAGAAATACACATGGAAATGAAGTCAGCAAAGAAATACACATGGAAATGAAGTCATCAAAAGAAAAATGGATCAATGATCAGTGCACTATAATCAATGGTAGCTTGACCGTAGGGAATAGCAAAAAAAGCTTTTTGAAACATTCAACAGGTGGCCTATTTCCAATCTCAGGTTTGCAGATGATATTGACCTTATTGGAGAAAATGCAGACCAGTTTCAAGATCTTACTTACAAACTGGAAGTTGCAATTAGAGAAATTGGCATTGAAATATGTGCAGAAAAAAAGCAAAATACTAGTAAGTGGTAGAGATAGTACGAGATGTTGCATACCGCTGAATGGTCAAACATTAAAAGTTGACTTATTTAAATACTTAGGGTCAAACAATAAGAGATGGAGCACAGCAAACTGTTAGAACAGACAATTATAAGCCAACATCCTGAGAACTTGTGCCGGTCAAGACAACCAGAAGTGGTCGAGTTGTTAAAATTCGTTGTAAATATAAGTCTTAAGAGCTTTAATAAAAGGAAGGATGTGATAATAGCTTCAAAAGGAAGGATGTGCTAATATTATATGATATTACGTCATTGTTTGTTGTTTATGTTTTGTGCGAAAGCAAAAGGATTTGGCGGAAATAAAATGATAGTCTTCTGTGTCTACTTTGATAATCCGTTATTATTATCATTATTAACTAATGTCTACAGTATTTTAATGTTAATATATATCTGTGACAACAGAACAAGAGTATTCACCGTCGGAAAAAGGTTCTTTTTGGTAAATATTCTCATCAATCTTCCTTTCTATGTGAAATCTAGCAATCGCGTCTTAAACAAAAAATGACGCCTTATTTATTTATTTGATTTCACAAAGCTATTCATGTTCTCTAAAAAAGCCACTCTATCTTTAGAAAACAAAATATGGTGGCTTATTATTGCTAACAGTCCATTTACCCTTAAGTAGAGAAAGATACATTTTATTTTACGAGAAAGGATTTTCTACACTTTTTTGCCAACGTTTCGGTGGGCCGGATGGAGCCACCTCGCGGGCCGGATGTGGCCCGTGGGCCGTATTTTGGGCATCACTAATCTATGCCAATGTTTCCCCCCCCCCTTTCAGTCACGAAGCTACTATAAATCGTTTTATAGAAATGAAATGAAAGTCTAGGCATTAACTATGTTGGAACGATGTCGCCCACATAGTAGTTCTCCCCACTTCACGCCGCTGGTGTGTACAAAGGAACTTAGGTGCCGACATAGTTTGGAGTCAGCGGCGTCGTAGGTTCTACCAGGGTGTAGCACTGTGTGCTGTAACCTCACTCCCGAAATCTTTCCCAAACAAAATGCTGCTAAAAATGCATAGATTATCAATACATGTATTTTCCTATTTCGTAAACCGGATGCCCCCATTGCCACCTAGCCCAGAGTCAAAAGGTGTTCAGACGATAGCAAGACTACCAGCAATTTCCTGTATTCAGAAGAATAGACTTGCTCAGCTTACTTCCCTTGTTTCACCTTTCTTTTGAAACGAAATAATAATTTAACTAATGGACACCACGGGATCACTTTAGATTCAACGAAGTTTCTAACCCACAAACAACAAAGTGAATTTGTTTGGCAGTAAGGTTATAACATTTTTATATGTGTTTCACTATTTCGTCAGAATGGTTGAATTCTATTCTCCATTACTACCCCAGTCCACCTCGAAGCTTGTGTAGACCTTAGACGCAATATCCTTTGTTTCTGAAGTAACGCTTGAGATTTACAAACCATTTTATTTTTGACTAAATTGGTCGAGATAAGTTCCGTGAATTATATTTCCCGCCTAGTAACCCCCCCCCCCCCCAGGCGAATAGAAATGTACTTGGCGGCTACAATCTGTGCACTTGCAGACGATGTCCGAAAAGGTGCCATGAATGTTGTGTGACCACAGTGACCTACCTAACGGAGGAGGCCTGGGTGTTGTCTTCACTATTTTGTAGTAGTTCTTGGAGACTAGAAACAAAAATAAAAACAAAAATTGATAAATAAATGAGTAAAGATCCTTTAAAAAAAACAAAAGAAAGTTTATCTAAAAGGGAATATCTCCACTCTTAAAACTTTATCTACCAATAATTTACAAGTTAGTTTCTTTATTCGAAATCAAACAAAATAATTTATTACCAATACCTAAATAACTAATTAAGCATTTTTGTTTATTGATTCATGTGTTGTTAGGTACAATAAATATTTGTGGCAAGTAACCACGTGATCGGAGAAGGAGAAGGTGAAGGAGAAATAGCATTGACATTTATTTAAGGGAAATAAACCCAACAAATTTAGCCATATCTGTGAACACTGAAGTATTAGTTTCCCTTTTTGCTATTAAACAAAATAATGAATTATCAGTAATTAATTGTCGAATTGGTTACTATTTTATTTTTATTGATTCATGTTTTGTCTATGTCAATGAATAATTGTGCGAAGTTTCAGCTTGATCCGAGAATGGGTGTGGGAGAAATAAAGTGTACACACTTTTACCAGACAGACAGTGAGTTGATATAAGATTTGCAAAAAAAAAGTTACTAGATTATATGGTAGCATAAAACAAAACAATGTAACATAAAACGCCGCCCTCCCCAATAATCCAGGGGCGTATTTACGAGTCTATCCTTCCGCCCAGGGCCTAACATTGAGGCCGAAACGAGGGAACTGTAACAGGGTCGTTCTCATACAACATGGCGCGAGGAGGAGATAAAGATGTAAACATGTCCTCCGGTCTATCGAACACGGTGCAGCGGAAGGACCTAAAATTCCAAATTTAAGTCTAACAAATATCTCTCTACAGGATTTGTTGTTGTCAAAATAGATATAAAAAAAAGGGCATTTATATTACACAAGGGACAGTCCCTCATACATTACGTTCCACACAGGCATATGACATACAAGTTGAGGAATAGCATGAACTACATATTAAATCTGGTGTCCTACAAATTGTTAAGTCCGCATGTCCTTACGCTATGCATACTTAGTTTTTAAGAACAACAAGGCGCGTTTTCAGATTACAACTAAAACAAAAAATATTTCGGTAGAACATTTTTAAAATTGTATGTGTAAGTGTGTTTATGGAAACAAAATGAAAATTTAATTACAAAAAAAAATTGCTCGCTCTCAGAGGACCAAAATTAACTGTTAAATCTATTTTAAGATACAGGCAGAGTTGAAACCTGATTTCTAATGGCGTATTTATGTATTTAATTTTTAGATCTAAACGTGACAGACAAACGGATACAAAGACGGCACAAAGCCAATAGTGTCTTTTTCCTAATCGAGGAAAAAAAGGGGGGGGGCGATAAAAGGTTCAACAGCTACTAACGGTCTACTACAAATGTACACTTATATTTATAAGAAATCAAATATGGCCAATGTATGTACATACGTACAAACATCTTTTGAAACAAAATTTATAAGGCAGTTTGTGTTAGTCCGCAACTTTTGTGCTTTTAGATTTGAATTTGTGTTTAAAGTAAAATATGAGTACCACCAACCTACAGTGGCCGCCTTCGAGTTAATTTTTAACACAGACTATTATTTTTGTTCTATTTCTTTTTGAAGCCATGTACTACTATCAACCATAACGCAGTTGGTGGCTACGAGATATATTAGAAATCATTAGGTACTACATTGCAGAGAAGATAATGTCACACTGGTAGCGAGACTTACCACGATGTAATGGTTGTGGGGACTATCATCACGATGTAATAATGCCACACTGGTTGTTGTACTTATTACGGTGTAATGATGCCCCACTGGTTGTTGTACTTGTCACGATATAATGATGCCCCACTGGTTGTTGTACTTATCACGATATATTGATGCCCCACTGGTTGTTGTACTTATCACGATATAATGATGCCCTACTGTTTTTTTTACTTATCACGATGTAATGATGTCCCACTGATTGTTGTACTTATCACGATATAATGATGCCCCACTGGTTGTTGTACTTATCACGATATAATGATGCCCTACTGTTTTTTTTACTTATCACGATGTAATGATGTCCCAATGATTGTTGTACTTATCACGATGTAATGATGCCCCACTGGTTGTTGTACTTATCACGATATAATGATGCCTTACTGTTTTTTTTGTACTTATCAAGGGACGGGCGGGGGCTTTAAAAACATAGACACTCAGGGGCGGGCTGGCTATATGGGCATTCGGGCCAATGCCCGGTGGGCCGGTGCCCAAATGGGCCGGCAGGGCCATCTAAAGGGCCTCATGAATGTCACTATGGCACGTATTAAATTATTAAATATATTATTATATTCTTTTGTAAATGCTGTTTAAACAAATATTTGACAGACTCTACATTGAATCCAACCCATTTTCCGAAATAATGTAACAGTCTGCATCGTTAGACAGTGCTACTAGTAGGCTTCATCCTTTAAGGCCCACACTTTTAGCGATTAAAAAGCAACATAAGGCCTGCTATATTAAAAAAAAAAAGATACAGAGTCCATTGTATGCATGCGTTCAGTAATCGATACATTATTAAACTTAACAGAATAATTTTGAGGACAGGTAGACCTAGAATTGGATGTCCATCATATGATTTACAATTTGTGGGCCGGATTGTATAGAAATGCCTGGGCTGATTTTAACACCCAGTCCGCCCCTGTAGGCACCTATTATTGGAAAACACACACACACACACAAACGACTCTTACACATGACTGTGTTGATTTCGAATTCGTTGCTCATGCCGACAGTCTTGTAGTTTAAGGTTACAAGATCTCTCAAGGCGTAATTCACTCTAAGCCTGGTGTCGAAGTACTTGCTCAATGGTTTTATCGTGAACCAAATTTCGTACATATTTGGTCTACTGAGCTTTTTGCAATTGCATGCGCAATTTTTCTCCACTAGGCAGCGTACCATAATAATCTGACATTTCTAGAAGGAACAAAAACGTTGACATGAACACAATGGACATTAGGAATGAAGTACAATATATAAGATCTCTTTCTTTCTCTCTCTTTCTCTCTCTCTCTCTCTCTCTCTCTCTCCTATCTTTAGTATTTGAATATGTCCGGAGATAATTGTCAGAATGAAATAAATTAATATCTCAAATCTAATGCATGTGATAGCCTTTGTTACTTATAATTATTATTATTTTTAATTATTATTATTATATAAATGAACTAATTTTCAAACTCTGGTAATGTAATTTTCGAGCTTTTGTTAAAGGGAAACAACATTAATCACATTATTCTTAGTACTATAACATTAATAATGACAACTCAGGAATTTTCTGGTTGAGTTGGCACGTCTGCACTCTGCAGCATTACTGCCCCCCCCCCCCCCCCCCGACAGGTAACGAGAATCTTCTTAGAATGATTGGACGCTGAATGTTTTTGCGAGGTCAGTATATACAATGTTTGAGAACCTTCAAATTCACTTTATTTCTTTACTTAGCTTTTCATCTTTTATACATTTTATTTTTAGTTCAGGAACACAGGAAGTCCGATTATTGGCAGACGATTGCATAACATAAAGAACAATAAAAAAAAACAACAACACAAGATGCTGGAATTTTACAAAAAGAATTAGAAGAATTGATGGAATAGGAATCCTATTGGAGTATGTCTTTCCGTATAGAAAAATGCCAGTTGTTAAGAATAAAATAAAAAACAACAAAAAATAAAACAACAACAACTACTTACTTTATTCATGTTAAACCAGTCTTACAAACTAAAAACACTACCTAAACACCATAGTCCACGAGAATTGTAAGTACAGGTAATATACCTATGATATTATAAAATAAACAAAAAATAAAATTTATTAAAAGAAACAAAAACATGAAATTAAAATGCTAGTTAACTTTAGTTAAACATATGAATATGCATTCTCTGTTTGGGATACCTCAACTCAAGAAAACATAAAGAAACTAGAACAAATACAAAATAGAGCAGTGAGATTCATAACAAATGAATATTCCAGTTTGACTAGAGGAACACCATTAGTAAAATCACTAAACTTAGAGACACTTCAGGACAAGAATAAAAGTTAAATAGCTATAATACATAGAACACTAAATAAACCATAATTTACAAATAGAAAAACAAAACCTAATGAAATACCCGGAAAGACAAAAAGATAAAGGCATATTCCTTATTCCATACGCTAGAACAAAGTCATACAAGTGCTCCCTCTTCCCTAGTGACTTTAGAGAATGGAATGGGTTGCCTGAATCAGCCAGGAAAACCAACGACCTAGCAGAGTTTAAGTCATTGATTAACATGCATGACAAGATTGACACATAAACTACGTATGTCGTATATATCTTCTTTTTTGAAGTAACGTCTGTAATATATATGAAAAGATAAGATAAAGGTACCGCGTTGATGAATACCTGGACTCTTTTTTTCATGGTAGTGACGGTATATTTTGAAGAGGATTCTTCGTCTTCCTAGTTTATCTGCCCAGTTAGGACCTAACTGTTGAAAGGTGGCCCAACCGTATCCTATTTGGCAAGCTACAACAGGGTTAGCATTACCGTAGCTTGAAATGACGATTTACTTTTTTTGTCACTTCCTTGTCTGTCTGATGTCGACTAGGAATAACCGTTAGTATATATCCCATCAGCATAACTTTGGTCTAATCCAGATTTCAAACATCGATTCTTTTTTTTTTTTTATTAAAGGCAGAATCATTTATAAATTTTAAAAAAATATATAAATGTGAACTATTTCCAAATTCCTTGATCTTGTCATTAGAAAAGTCTTTAAGTCTTCATAACAACATGTTAGGGATAAGAAGCATTGTCACAGATAACTACTTAATTATAGATCTCTATAATCCTTCAAACGGTTTTGAATGAACCCTAACATTGCCCTGCAACAGTCCCTCTGTTTTCACATAGAGTGAACGTATTGGTCAAATGGAGGCTACCTTTGTGTTTAGGGAAGCATACTGGTCTCGAGTGCAAACCTCAATGAGTGCTGACATTTGATTCGGGATGTTCAGGAGGCTAACCTACTGTCACCTGACTAAAGTTGTGGAAGTTTGTCCTGGCAACAAGACACCGCTTTTAACAACTGACCATAAAAACATATGAACTTTACATAATATGCCCCCATATATCGCAAAATCTGAAAAGGGTAGGACCTTGGAGTCTGAAAAGGGTAGGACCTTGGAGTCTCAAAAAGAGTAGGGCCTTGGATTCTGGAAAGGGTAGGACCTTGGAATCTGAAAAGGGTAGGATCTTGGAGTCTGAAAAGAGTAGGACCTTGGAGTCTGAAAAGGGTAGGACCTTGGAGTCTGAAAAGGGTAGGACCTTGGAGTATGAAAAGGGTAGGACCTTGGATTCTCAAAAAGAGTAGGGCCTTGGATTCTGGAAAGGGTAGGACCTTGGAATCTGAAAAGGGTAGGCCCTTGGAGTAATCATGAACTAAACTTCTGTGCTCGCGTAGGTAATCGTGCTAGTATTTGTAATCGTGTTTGCATTCATATTGTAGTCGGTCGTGGCCTGTATCGTTTGGTACTGTGTTATTGAGTGTGTTACATATCAGCCGTGATTTATAGGAATAAAGCCTTGTTTATAAAGTTATGAGTTGATTCAGTGTGACTGGGTGTTACTAGTCTACATTATTGTATTACTCTGTAGAAACAGAATATTGTAGATTACAAACGCTTTCTGAGTGTCAAAAAAGTTATAAAATTGTACTCGACTTTAGTGAACAAAAACAATATGTTTAAAAATAAAACAAAAGCAAAAATAAAACAACAACAAAACAAGGTTACAAAAAACAGTTTGTGTGGAGACACAAACTCAAAATCGGCCCCCGAAGTGGTCCACCCAGGCAGGCTTCAATATTTTCAGAAAGAACATCCAAATGAAATTATTTCAAAGACAAATGAGAGATAAGAATGGAGAAAGAAGGTTAACAGATCTTGTGTAGTGCCCCAACGGTCCCGCGGATCAAAGAATAGGTGAAAGTGAATGTAAATTTAGATGTGAACCTGGCCTAACTAGTTCCCCTTTTAGACCTTGTGGCAGACGAGGTAAAGTTCATCTGTTTTTGTGGCCTACGGTTAACGAGGGTGTCATGTAGCCAGCACAACGACCAACCGCCTTTACTTTTCCCCAACTAATGTCAGGTACCCATTAGAGCTGAGTGGACTCAGAGGCTCCAAAGATTCCAAAGTTGAAAAAACCCAGTCTTCACCAGGATTCGAACCCAAGACCCCCGGTTCGGAAGCCAAGCGCTTTACCGCTCAGCCACCGCGACTCCCCTGTCTTATAATTGATCTCTTATTCGAATCCTTGAAATATGTTTACAAAATTTTTTTTTTCAGGAAAATGAAGTTTACAAGATTGCTATTCGTTTTAAGTTATAATGCATACTAATTAGCTTTTTCTCTTTAAAAAACTGCTTGCATAACTGATTTTAAAAATTAGATTTTTCGCTTTCAGAAAAAAAAAGTAGCCGTTGCATCAGAACTTTGAATGGTCTAAAATATTGTGATGTCGGATTTTCAATATCTTTTCTAGTTTACGAGATCTAAACGGGACGGACGGACAGACGGACAGGTCCAGACGGACAGACATTTCGCACAAAACTAATAGCGTTTTTTCCCCTTTCGGGGGCCGCTAAAAAAACAACAACAAAAAAAACTCATATTAAAATTATTATTTGAGATTTTCAAACTACAACGAGTCAAGCGTTTTGGTGTATCCGGTGTACAAACTAAAGGAAGTGTTGATGAGTTATATGATTTTTTTTATGCACTGCGAGATTTTCTAAACTCTTCCGTTTTTAGTTTTTTTTAGTTAGTTGGCAACATTAAGTTCAATTTAGCGTCCTTGACATTGTTTGTGTGTCTCGTGAAAATCTCCAATCAAACAGTTAGCTCATAGAAACAAACGTTTTAAATTTAGAAAATGTTTTACGAAATGCCACGGTCTGTCTTCTAGAGTGCGTTCTAATTGGTAATGGGAAAATCCGGACGTGTTCAGCATCTCGACATGGAGCACGGTGAGCCCGATGGCCGGGTCAAACTTGGGCTCGTGCTGGAACGTTCCCTTGATGGTCACCTTGCTGTCTTCTTGTATGCACGCTTTACAGTTCGGTAGGATTTCATTCAGGTAAATATAGGAAGCAGCAACACCTGGTTAGGAAAGATCATCATGACCAGACTGCATAAAGTGCGTAGACTTCTTAAAGGTTTAGAGTTGGCCTAGTCTAACCAACTCTTAAGTAGATATATAAATACATAAATAAATAAATATATATATATATATATATATATTGCTTTTTTTCTTTGTAAAAAAAAAAGGGTGCTAGTACTCAGTGATTAGGTGCCGGTACTCAGTAGTTGATTGCCTAACTTTTAACTACTAAAAATTAATAATATACGTTAAAATACAAGAAAAGTAATAATTTTTTTTCAAAAAGGTGCCGGTACGCCATACATCGGACATATACGTTAACTATGAGGAATAAAAAAAAATAAAGCCTATTTTATTTTATTGCTGGAGGCGCGGCGTTGGCTGAGCGATAAAGCGCTTGTCTTCCGAATCAAGTTCCCGCTTCGAATCCTAGTGAAGACTGGGGATGTTTTTTTTTAACATCGTGATCTTGTGGCGCCTCTGAGTCCTCCCAGCTCTAATGGGTACCTCTGAGTCCTCCCAGCTCTAATGTATACCTCTGAGTCCTCCCAGCTCTAATGGGTACCTCTGAGTCCTCCCAGCTCTAATGGGTACCTCTGAGTTCTCCCAGCTCTAATGGGTACCTCTGAGTCCTCCCAGCTCTAATGGGTACCTCTGAGTCCTCCCAGCTCTAATGGGTACCTCTGAGTCCTCCCAGCTCTAATGGGTACCTCTGAGTCCTCCCAGCTCTAATGGGTACCTCTGAGTCCTTCCAGCTCTAATGGTACATCTGAGTCCTCCCAGCTCTAATGGGTACCTCTGAGTCCTCCCAGCTCTAATGGGTACCTCTGAGTCCTCCCAGCTCTAATGGGTACCTCTGAGTCCTCCTAGCTCTAATGGGTACCTCTGAGTCCTCCCAGCTCTAATGGGTACCTCTGAGTCCTCCTAGCTCTAATGGGTACCTCTGAGTCCTCCTAGCTCTAATGGGTACCTCTGAGTCCTCCTAGCTCTAATGGGTACCTGCTATTAGTTTGGGAAAAGTAAAGACGATTGGTCGTTGTGCTGGCCACATGATATCCTCGTTAACCGTAGGCCACAGAAACAGATGGCCCTTTAAATCATCTGCCCTATAGATCACAAGGTCTGAAAAGGGAACTTTTACTTTTCTACTTCCAGTCATCACCTGTAGAGTAGCCAATGTGCTAGACTAGTCAAAGGATCACATGCAAACAAAGAGAGCACAGAAGGTAAAAGGGGAAAACAAGGAAAGGCGTACAAAAAAACAAAACAAAAAAAAAACAGGAACAATAATTTAAAAAAGTTTTCTTAAATCAGTTTTTATTTATGAAGTAAGGGAAACAAGCGCGAAATTCTGGTCTCAATTACATCCCGTGGTTGTCGGTCTTTCTCACAGTCTGTCTAAGCAAACTCACACTTTTAACTTGGATGATAACGGCAATATTTGTCGCGACCTTAAGAATTTGGAAAATACGACCGTCTATCTCAGTACAGTTGACTAACCCTAAAAAGTTTGAAGAAGCTATTTTAATAACTAGATTTCATCTCACTACAGAAAACGAGACCTATAGAATTTGAGGCAGCTATTCAAGACCGAGGCCGATCTCAGTAGGCCTACAGAGGACGAGGCCTATAGAGATTGAAGAAGCCATTTAAGATCGAAGCCGATCTCAGTAGGCCTACAGAGGACGAAGCCAATAGAATTTGAAGAAACTATTTAAGACCGAAGCCTATCTCAGTAGGCCTACAGAGGACGAGGCCTATAGAATTCGAAGAAGCTATTTAAGACAGAGGCCGATCTCAAAGGCCTACAGAGGACGAGGCCTATAGAATTTGAAGAAGCTATTTAAGAACAAGGCCGATATTAGTAGGCCTACAGAGGACGAGGCCTATAAGATCTCAGTACAGAAGACGAGCTTGAAGAAGACGTTTAAAACGTATCCCGCTATCAAGTTGAAAGCACACTATGATATTAGTTCACACACTCAGAAGGACTATATCGGGGGATGAATCGTGAGGCCACTTCTTTCAAGAGTGGATCTAGGTCGCTCTTTGTATAGGCTTATTCTCTCTCTCTCTCTCTCTTGGACAACGGTGTCTTTCAGGAAGTGTTCAGCCATCACTAAATAGCGGCGTATGCTACGCCGCGGGTCGGCTAGAATCTTTATAATGATGGTAAAAAACAAAACAAAAACAAACACACGACTTACGGCCTGTTTTGTGGAGGAGGAGGAGGAGAGGGCGTAGGAAATGTGTAAGTCGAGCTGGAAAGTATTAAATATTTACCTTTTAGAATGAATATGGATATATACAATGACTTGATGAACAGCATAGTGTGGGGCTTCTCATCCACCAAACTCCTGGGCACGCTGAAGTATAAAACAACAACACAAAGCTTTGCTACAGTTTGATTCCTCCAAGCCACAGGCGTCACTCATGCGTGCTACAAGGTTGAAACACAGACAACATGCTCCAATTACAGCAACAATCTAATCTCAATTGACAACGTCAATTATCTAATCTAATCTTGGCTAATTTAAATGGTCTCATCTTGACAAACTTACATTATCTTAATTAATATACATGATCCGATCTTGATTAACATAAATGATCTTATCTTGATTAACATACATGTTCTAATCTTGAATAACATACATGATTTAATCATGAATTATGAAATTTTTAGAAAAGATAGGGCTGATAATCATGGAAGAGTTCTAGCAATAAAAAACACTCTTATAGCAGAAGAGATTACCTTACCTAACTAAAAAAATATAGAATCAACATTTTGTAAAATTAATACCACCTCAACATCCCTACACTACTACACTTAAAGAGACCAAAAAAAAAAATGCAGTTTTTTGGATTATGGGTGATTTCAACCTGCCTGATATAAATTGGAAAACACTAACCATAGATAAACACCAAAACCTTAAGGACATAAATGAGCTTTTCATAGAAATTTTACACAACCTAAGTTGTCAAACATTAAAAAGCCAACTAGATTAAACAACACATTAGATCTCTTCTTAACCAACAGACCAGGATTAGTAGTTGATTATGATATTATCCCTGGTCTATCAGACCATGAGATCATAAAAATACACAGTCAGATAAAAGCAGTAGCCAATTCAAAACCCAAAAGAAAAATCTTACTCTGGAATAAATAACACAACTACACCAAGCCGCATTAAACTTTCAACAAACATTCTTATTAGAAAAAGACATTAACCAACCAGTCGATGACCTCTGGAATTTCATTAAAAACCATCTTAAAAGCATTATAGAAAATCATATACCAACTAAATACATATCAAACAAAATAAAAAAAATGCTGGTTTAATAATAGACTAAAGAAGCTTTGTAAACAGAAGGAAAACCTATATAGAAAATTTAAAGAAACCAAGGCAGAAAGAGTTTACAAAAAGTATATAAAAATTAAACACTTAACCCAAAAAGTAAGCAGACAGCTGCAGAGTGAATACATAAACAATGTAATATCTAAAGATAACAACAAAAACATATGGTCATACATTAAGTCTAAGAAAATGGAAACAACAGGCATAGCACCATTAAAAGATGAACATAACATAATACATAATGATAATGAAACTAAAGCAAACATCCTAAACAAATACTTTGCATCAGCATTCTCAGCCCCAGGAGACAAAGACATATTACTGAATTTGAACCAAGTAGATAACATAGAAGATTTAGTAGTACAAGAAAATGGAATTCAAAAGCTATTAGCCAACACCAAACCAAAAAAAGCGTCTGGACCTGATGGTATTCCAGCTAGATTACTCAAATAACTAAGCAATGAGCTAGCCCCAGTGTTCAAAATACTCTTTCAGGCATCGCTTAACCTGGGCAGAGTACCAAAGGACTGGAAAGAAGCTAATGTCACCCCCCTATTTAAAAAAGGAGAAAAATCTGACCCAGGAAACTACAGACCAGTATCACTTACCAGCATCACATGTAAAATCCTAGAACACACAATATGTAGCAACATCATAAACCACTTAGACAAACAAAATGTCCTCACACCATACCAACATGGCTTTAGGAAATATAGATCATGTGAAACACAACTAAGAGGACTAATTGATGATTTTTCTAAAGGTTTACATAATAGTGAACAAATAGATCTTACTAGATTTTTTAAAGGCTTTTGACAAAGTTCACCACCATAGTTTGCTTAAAATATTAAAATATTTTGGCATTAATGGTCCACTGCATCAGTGGATTAAAGATTTTCTGATAGGGAGAGAACAAACTGTAATAATAAATGGCTCTAAATCAACACCGATAACAGTAAACTCAGGTGTACCTCAAGGAACAGTCTTGGGTCCACTACTACTTTTAATTTACAAAAATGATTTACCAAATTGCATTACTTCAGGAACAAAAGTCAGATTATTTGCAGACGATTGCATAATATATAGAACAATAAAAACAACACAAGACACAGGTATTTTACAAAGAGAATTAGATGAATTACAGAAATGGGAATCAAATTGGAGCATGTCTTTCCACCCAGAAAAATGTCAGTTGTTAAGAGTAACAAAAAACTAAAACAAATTAATTCCACTTATCTTATTCATGACAAACCAGTAACACAGACTAAAACGCAAAATACCTAGGTGTTATAATAAATGAAAAACTGTCATGGAAACCACATATTGATGAAACTATAAAAAAATCAAACAAAGCATTAGGATTGATGAAAAGAAATTTCTATAAATCAAATAAGAACATTAAACTAAAATGTTATTTAACCTTGGTTAGGCCAATAATAGAATATGCATCCTCCATTTGGGACCCCTTAACTCAAGAAAACATTAAGAAACTGGAACAGACACAAAATAGAGCAGTGAGATTCATAACAAATGAATATTCACATTTGACTAGAGTAACACCTATAGTAAAATCACTAAATTTAGAAAGCCTTCAGGACAGAAGACTCAAAAGTAAAGTAGCAATTATACATAAAACACTGAACCATAATCTTCAACTACAAAAACAAAATTTAATAAAATACTCTGAAAGACACAAAGATAATGGCACATTCCTCATCCCATATGCTAGGACAAATTTGTACAAATACTCCTTCTTCCCTAGTGCTATTAGAGCATGGAATGGGTTGCCTGAGCTAGCCAGGAAAACCAGTGACTTGGCCGAATTTAAGTCATTGGTTAATATGCATGACAAAATGCATGACGCGTAGGACGTAATCATCTTCTTTTTTGAAGTAACGTCTGTATTATATAAGATAAGAAGAAGAAGAAGATAATCTTGACTAACATACATGATCTAATCTTGACTATCATGCATGATTTAATTTGGACTAAAATTCATTATCTAATCCTTGTTAACACACATTATTTAATCTTGATTAACATGCATGATCTAATCTTGTCTAAAATACATTGAACCTTTCATTAATTGAGATAACTCTCAGATAACTGATTGGAGCTTGAAAGTCTAGATTTTTTAAATTAAATATTTAAGAGTAGTATCAGGTGACCGAGCCAGGCTCGGTGGAATAATTTGTTGACGAAAGATATTTACTTATTTTAGAAACATGTTTGTAATAAGAAAAATGAACATTCCGAAAAGTTTCTTTCCGGTTCTTTTAGTTCAGGGGTTCTCAACCTGTAGGTCGCGACCCCTTTGGAAGTTGAATGACTTTTTGCCAGGTGTCGCCTGTAATGGTAATGGTGATGGTGATTGTAATGGTGATGGTAATGATGATGATGATGGTAATGGTAATGGCGATGGTAATGGTGATGTTAATGGTGATGGTAATGGTGATGGCAATGGTGATGGTAATGGTAATGGTGATAATGGTAATGGTAATGGTGATGGTGATGGTTGACTGATGGCGGATAGGGCCTACATGTAAATAAGTAGTACTATTATAGAACAATAGGTCAGTGTCGTAAAGCTCAACGAGTTTCTGTTTCAATTTGTTCTGTTTGATCCGAAGGACCCTAACGTTGTCCTGCTAGATAGCAAGGCTTTAGTCATCTTCTAGTCAAGTGCCGAGGAACTAGGAAAGGCGGAGGGCGGATTGAGGATATATATCAATTTGAAGCACGCTATTATCCAGTTGGGGTGGAAGTTTGTTTTGACAAGTTTCGGATGTTCTTTGAGAACTTAAGATGATTACATCCTAGCCATGACCCCCGCCAGGAAACCGAGGAATGTGCGGTAGTGGGATTTGGTTGAGCCAGGGACAATCGATACGACAGTCCAGAGAATATTCAGACGTCCTTGAATTAGAAAATCGTACGAGAGGTAAAACAGAATGATCCTGGACATGCCGCTGAGAACTAATTCCCTGAAGGTTGTCTCTTTCTCTCTCTCTTTCTCTCTCTCTCTCTCTTTCTCTTTCTCTCTCTCTCTCTCTCTCTTATTTTTCTTCATATCTATCTCTTTCTTTCCCCCACTAATCATGATTTAGTCAGTTTGAAAATGGGTGAGTCATTTTTTAAAAACTTAAAATAACTTTCTTTTTATTCCAATGAACGCCCGACTTCCCCCATGGCTTAGAGCAGTGGTCTTCAAACCTTTATTGGCCTACCGCCCCCTTTTTTGTACTTTTTTCTTTATACAAAAGAAAACGCCTGTGCCCCCTTCCCTTAAATAATACTAAAAAAAGAAGCGTGGGAAAGCAAATTATACAAAAATTATGGCAATTAACTGAAGTGATTACACACACACAAAATAATCTCATTGTCATGTCTCCTCAAGTGGCTACATCAAGCCTGTTTCTGTGCTAGCTCATTAAGTATGTCACGCACTACAGTTTAACAACGTATGTAGATGGGCAAGCGAATGAATAATTCTATTTCCGTCACAGTTTTGGAATTTGACAGGAACATTTAAGTGCAGCCATGTCTCTCTTTTGTCCCTATTATGTTAACATTCTTTTTACTGAAGACATAATAAATTTGTACATCTATTTTTTTCCCAGAAACTCTATTTAACTATCAGTAACAGATGTTTAAAAATTGTCATATATATTTTTTAATTGATTACATCCAAGAAACGAATCGTAATTTCTTTATATAGCATTGTTAGGTGATTTGTATAGACATCGATGTCTTTGGGCATTAGGCAGTAATGCATGTCAACAACAAGTTATGTGAGATTGTAACACCCAAGGGGAGGGGGGTTCAACCCCCCATCCCCGCCAAAATGAAATCCCCCCCCCCCGCAGAGGGGGGTGTCGGAATTTATTGGCTGATTTTTTGCTTCGTTTTTGTTTATTTTAGGTGAGATTTTAATACGAAACCATCCCATTACCCAGCGCAACCAAGGGGGGGGGGGGGTTGAGGTTAAATCCCCCTCTTCTAAAAAAAAATAAATAAAAAAATGCAAACGACACTCCCAAATTCCAAGGGCATAAGTAAGTAAGATTTTGCTTTTAAACCCCCCTCCGTAATTTACGATAAAACCCCTCGTCAATATAAGACTAAACCATACACCAGTCACCAGATTCTATGAGCGTAGCCTAGAGGGGTTTTGTGTTTTAAACCCCCCTCCAGTGGGGTTTGCAGCTAAAGAAACCACCTCTTCAATATGTGAGCTTGCGCTCCCAGGGCTATATTTTTGTGTATTCTATTTTTTTATAGGCTAGTGCCAAATGTATTATTTGTACTTCCGCTTTTTGTGTAAGTTAGGGTGGGGTGTATAAAAAGTGTGCCACGCTGTTTTAAAAACAGTTCAGTGTACAGTTGACCAGTGGTCAGTATAGTATGTCTGTGTGACAGCCGAAGATCTTTGTGGTCTGTCGTGTACTTATTTTTATTCCTGTACCTGGGACGGCCTGTAAGTTTGCTATTGTTACTGCTGTGTTACTGCTTTTAGCTGCATAAAGTAACTGCTGTTTTAACTGTTGATTTTAACTGTTCTAGCCAGGCTGCTGTTGTAGATTTAATTTGTTTCTGTAGGTAATACTAGTGTAGTGTTGCCTTAGAGTTCTATTAGTAAACTTAGTTATAGTCTGTTTCTGTTCTTAGTGAATAGATCTACAAATACTATAGTAAGGTACTTAGACTAAGGCGTTCTTGTTTTAGTTTTAGTTATGAGTTGGTTGTAGTAGTAGAATATTGTAGATCTAGACTAATTTATTGTAGTTTGTTAGTGTAGATCTAGGTCTAGCCTAGTGTATTAGTTTTAATGATTTAGTTAGATAGTTGGGTTGATCAGTTTGTGTTAGTAGTTGGTTAGTTTGTTAGTGTTTGTAGTGGTGTAGATTTAGAGGGTTTTAGTTAGTTGATGGGTTCAGTCGTGGTGGTTAGTCAAGTTAGTGTATATATTATATTTTATTATTGATTTATTTTTGCATATTATATGTAAATAAAGTTTCGTTTGTTTATTTATCCTAACTAAAGTTTCGTTATCTTGTTTTCCTTTAGTTTAGGTTAGTTATAGCTAGTTGTCTGGTTACTTAGGCGACTCTAGCCCCTTGGTCACCATACTGAGGTGCACAGATTGAGCCCACCCAGTAGCGCTAACATCTGCCTACTGTTGGTAAATTTTAATGTTGAGCAGAAGAGAAAAGGTATCTCCCACTCGCGCCTGCCTGACCTGCTCACAAATATAAAATAAGCAAAGTACACATTCAAAATACTATGAGCCAGGGCTGGCCTTAGGCCACTGCAGCCTATGTGGTAGCAGTGGGCCCCGCGCTAATTCTAAGTGTACATTATTAAATTAAACCATTATAACAGGGTTTTCGCGACCTCCTGATTTTTTAGGGCCTCCAGGAAATCTCATGAAAAAGCAAAATATACGATAAAGTCCTGAACTTTTTTTGAATTTATTCAAATCTCCTTAAGAATAGACGAAATTGACATTTTGGGGTGACAATAGATAAAAAGTAGCATTGCGAGCTTTCATTTGATAAAAATTTATTGCAAAGACGAAAGTATGCCTATTTTCTAATTAAAAAAAATTATTTTGACATTATGCTTATCCCGACCCAGACGAGGCCCCGCGCGATCCGTTTAGCATAGGGCCCTGCAAATGAGCATAGCCAATAGGGGTTTTGAATATAAACCCCCCTCCTTCAGAGGGCCTTAAATTAAAAAAACCTCAAGATGGTTTTGAGTTTAACCCCCCCCCCTCTTCAATATAAAAAAAAGCAAATTACACACTCAAAATTCTATGAGCGTAGCCAAGCCAAGGGGAGGGGGTTTGAGTTTAACCCCTCCTCTTCCAAAGGGCTTTTTTTAAAGTTTAAAACCCCTCCAGATGGTTTTGAGTTTAAAATCCCACTACAGAGAGTTTTGAGGCTAAATGCCTCTCTCTTTAATATTATTCTAAAGCAAACTACAGTCACCAAATTCTATTAGCGTAGCTAAGTGGGTTTTGAATTTGTTTAAAAAAAAACTCCAGAGATTGTTTAGTTTAAAACCACGTAACAGATGAATTTGACGATAAAACTTCCCTTTTCGATATAAAATCTAAAACTACAGTCACCTAATTCCAATATCGTAGCCAAGAGAGGTTATAAATTTCTAACTGTGACTGGGCTCCATTAATAAAGTGCAGTGAAAAGTCATCTGCCGAAATTAAAAAAGACTAAATGTGGCTCAACAAAGATGGCTAAGACGGATTTTAGGAGTCAATTATAGAGATCGGTTCTCAATCTAGGAAATCTTATGCCGAACTGGGAGTCGACCCCTTAGTAAGTGTCGCATGAGGTTTGCGGGACATGTTCTCCGACAAAATGAATTACGCATTATAAGAGTTGCGATGGCATGGAGGCCATTACGAGGAAAGCGCAAACAGGAACATCCTAGTACAACCTGGCGCCTCACTTTCATGGAGCAGGTGGGAAGAGGCTTCAGACATTGAAAGTGACAGATTTTGTGGAAACAGATTGCCGCTCAATGCGCCGAACGGCGCGGGAGGATCTAAGTAAGAATAGCAGATTAGGTTTTTTTGAAATACAACTTTTTAATAGCAGAATAATGCACTGTAGATACCTCAGGCTTTCCATACCGGAAATAGTGCTTGTCGGCGGGACTCCGCCCCGAAGCCCACAAAGGAGATTACAGCTCCCCCCCCCCCCCCAGACTCCATTGCTTGCAAGAACGGGGAGTGTACAATTTTTTTCACTAACTCCAGGAAGAACTTATTCTATGGTACAATAAACGTCTTCCAAATGAATGAAGGGTCAGAATGTAAAGATTAATTATGTACCACACACACACATATGTATATTTTTTTGGGGCCGACAAACAAATCCTGGCTACGTCCATGAAGCTCTCCATATAGTTTTTTTTTCTATTGGGGTGTTTTTGGGGCCAGTGCCTTGTTGGGGCCTCTTTTTAAAAAATGCGGTTTGGAAGGATATGGTCAGCATTCTCTGGTGACTCTCCACATGGGCAGATTTCGCTTGTTCCAATTTTCAGCTTCCAGTATATATGTTGTCTCATTCTTTTGTGTCCGATCCTGAGTCGAAAGATTAGACGTTGATCTTGTCGGGATGGCTAATAATAGGCCTCATCTTTCTTGTGATTCGGATGAGAGTTTGTCCATTTCTCATTTATTCTATTCATAATTAGTTTTTTCCTTTCTTCAGGATAGAGTGCAATGTTTAATTGTGTGTTTGTTCTCCCACACTTGTCGAGTGTGTCAGCCTTCTCATTTCCTTCTAGTTCTATATGTGCTGGCATCCAGGGTTATTTTGCTGTTGTTGTTGAACTTTAGAAGTGCTGTACTGAGTCGTTTCCTAGCTTTGGAGGGTTGTGTTCGCTTCGGTTAGAAAAACAATCTGACTGTGTTGGGTAAATGCATGATTGGCTAGCATGGTAGCAGCTAGTGCTAGTGCTTCCCTTTCTGCTCTGTGACTGTCAGAGAGCTCTCCAGTTGCAATGGATTTTTCTAGTTTTTTTCCATCGGGCAATTCGATCTGTATTCCAGCTCCTCCATTTGTGGTGGCTTTATGAGATGAGCCATCCGTGTAAACTCTGATCTACTGTTTGTAATGGTAATGAGTTGGTAGAAGAGCTCACTATTTCCTTAAGCTCTGTTGGAATGTAGTTGAATTTTTAAATTATATTTTCAATATGGTCTCTTATAGTAGGAAGTACCAAGTAAAACACATTTTTTAGCCTGCTGTAAGTCATCACCAACCCATGAATCTTCATAATTATAAAAAAAAAATGTTCCAAAATTGTATTAAAGAGGACGAGCTTATGGAACTCCCTTTCGAAATCCAGAGAACCTCAGTTTACAGCGACAGTGTAAGAATTGAAACATAGAAAAAGAAGATTCCCGAGCTCCATTTCTAACGTTGCTTCTGTTCTTAAATTAGAAGCAAGCTAACTCTATTTTGTCTTTATTCAGTTAGTCAGCGTTAATTTTAGAGACTTTAAAAATTGTTTTGTTTCAGTGCCCCTCAAGTTTGTATTTAATATCTACGTCTACATTTTGTGCTCAGCGCCCCCCCCCTATCGCCCCCAACTGGCCCCAGCGCCCCATACCGCTCCTTTTGCTCCTAGCGCCCCCCAAATTCATGACATCGCCCCCCCCCCCGGGAGCGCTAGTCCCCCGCTGAAGACCACTGGTTAGAGCGAACTCTTATCACCTCTATACGTTTTGTTGGAACCCCGTCGATACATTCCGGCATGCTAGTAAAATGTGACATCTTCGGGATACGTGCATATATAGTATATGTCTTTTCTATGTTTGTAAAAAAGCGGTGGCTGAGTGGTCCAGCGCCTGACTTGCTAACCTGGAGTCCTGGGTTCGAATCTCAGTGAAGACTGGGATTTTGAATTAGTGCGCCCCTCAGATCACCCGACTCTAATAAGTAGCGGACTTAAGTTGAGAAAAGTGTAGGTGGTTGTAGTTGTGCTGGCCACATGACACCCTTCTCGATAATCGTTGGCTAGAGGAAAAGATCACCTTAACATCATCTGCTTTAAAGGGTACCCCGACAAAATAGCGCGAAAAAAATAGCGCGATAAAATTAGCGCGAACAAAATAGCGCGAAAAAAAAATAGCGCGAACAAAGTAGCGCCGACAAAATAGCGAAGAAAAAATAGCGCGAAAAAAAAAAATTCAATCATTTTGAAAGAAATACTTTAGCTATCGTAAATCATGAATAGAGCCAATATTCTATTTGTTTAATGTTATCATTTTGCATGAAACACTTAAAATATCTTAAAACATAAATATGCAAACAGTAAGCAAACATTGTAATAAGCTCAAATGAATAAATTACAAAAGATATCTGTTATTTACATTACAAAAGTCTACTTTGAAAATAGTCAAAGATACTTGTCAGATTTATACACACACACACACACACAAACTTTCACAAAGTTAAATGATAGGAAATGTCACGTAGAAATTCCTTCACGGCTTGAACGGGGTCACCACATTTCAAAATCCTATTTTAGCAAGTTATGCATTTGAAACATTGGTGACAAAGGGGAATGCTATAAAATGTCAAGGACTCTCTCGTTCTCTGCTAATAGGGCCAATACTTTCAGATCTATTCATATGGAAAAAGAGACATCAACAAAAATGCTACCCAGGACATTAAATTACTAATAATCCGGTACTTTTAGACACATCATATATAAGTCTGCGCTATTTTGTCCGCGCTATATTGTCGGGTCGCCGTTTTATAGATCGCAAAGGGAACTTAGTATTTTATCGTGTAAGTAAAAATAAAAAAAAATAGAATTAATTGCAATTAAAGGGCAGAGGATAGATTGGATTAAAGGATTAGTGAGTTTAATTCTAAAATTTAGATTTCGATAATTAATTTTTAATTAATCTACAGTACATCTAAATAAAGAGGACAAATATAAGATCTAGATCTAAAATCCCTATATACATACATTATGATACATATAGAACCCTAGAATCTATATACAACATATCAATATACATATATATATATATATAGATCTATATACGAATCAATATTTATAGATCTCTCTCTCTCTCTCTCTCTCTCTCTCTCTCTCTCTCTCTCTCTGTATGTGTCTTGTAATTTACAGACTTTCCTTCAAGATAGAAAATAATTACGTTCTACTTGTACCCCAGTGCATGTTAATTTACTAAATTAGTTTTCTTGTCTGATTTAGGTCACCCGCTCTATCCTCAAAGACTAATGGCACTAAGGAAGAGGGCACACTTGCACGAATGTGTCCTAGCATAGAAATGTGCCTTTATTTTTTCTTTGTAAGTATTGCACTAGATCTAAGCTGTGTTTTTGTAAATAAATAGAATATAGATCTAGGGCCATTAGGGGTCTATATCTAGATCTGGATTTAGGCCTAATCTAGACCTAGATCTAGATCTAGTTTATTGTTTTATGTATTATTAGATATACATAATTTAGATTTAGTAGATCCCGTGGGATTTAATCCAAACCTGTGTGATGAATCTAAATTTAAATATAAGATCCAATAGCCGAAACAAAATGTTAAAAATATATAAACATAATAAATTCAAGAAATATTCAGATCAAGATGGAATAATCTGAGAATGCGCGTTGTTATATGACGTTCTTGGACCTGTTCATTACAAAGAAATGGGAAATCCACATTGATTCCAATTTATATTACCATATGACTGGCGTGTTTGGTGCGAAATCAATATAATTCATTTTGAACCGCATGATCGTAGAATAAGAGAATTAGGTCACGTTAGAGCACCAGGTATGAATACATTAGATCAGTGTTGCCCAAACTTGTTCCGACGAACCCTTTTGTTCCGCGAAGCCTGGATAGTTGTTCCACTAATTGCTGAAACTAGTAGGTCACCACGTGTATTAGCCTCCCTAAAAAATAAACAAAGTGTTCCGCTAAATGATTGATTTGATTTGATTTTGATTTTAGGCACATCGGCACAGTTTAGGCCATGTCATGCCTGCAGTCCCTTAAGGACTACTCTCTCTCTGAACAACAAGGGCCAAATTCTATACAGTCATACTCAGAATGTGTGAAGTGTTCCACTAAATACTCAGAATGTGTGAAGTGTTCCGCTAAATACTCAGAATGTGTGAAGTGTTCCGCTAACTACTCAGAATGTGCAAAGTGTTCCGCTAACTACTCAGAATGTGCAAAGTGTTCCGCTAAATACTCAGAATGTGCAAAGTGTTCCGCTAAATACTCAGAATGTGCGAAGTGTTCTACTAAATACTCAGAATGTGCGAAGTGTTCTGCTAAATACTCAGAATGTGCAAAGTGTTCCGCTAACTACTCAGAATGTGCAAAGTGTTCCGCTAAATACTCAGAATGTGCAAAGTGTTCCGCTAAATACTCAGAATGTGCGAAGTGTTCTACTAAATACTCAGAATGTGCGAAGTGTTCTGCTAAATACTCAGAATGTGTGAAGTGTTCCGCTAAATACTCAGAATGTGCGAAGTGTTCCACTAAATACTCAGAATGTGCGAAGTGTTCCGCTAAATACTCAGAATGTGCGAAGTGTTCCGCTAAATACTCAGAATGTGCAAAGTGTTCCGCTAAATACTCAGAATGTGCGAAGTGTTCCGCTAAATACTCAGAATGTGTGAAGTGTTCCCTGAAGGAAAAAGTTTTAAAAAACAACAACAACACTGCATTAGAAGAGTGGTAAAAACTTTTGTCCATCTCGTCCCAGTGGACGCCTCTAGGTTGTACATCACTTGAACACGTTGCCCCAAAATGACATAGGCCCCCACGATTTTTAGTTGCTCTTTTTTTTTTTGGTCTTCTGGGTCAGTCCTTGTTGGAATGCAGTCGTGGATGTCACCCAAGATCTTGCATTTCGGAGATTCCACCTACCGGATCGCTAGAGTAACATTTTACACAAAAATAGGCTGTACTATCTTGCAACAATTAACATTCGTGGAGTGTAGGTCATTGAAGGATATTACTGATTGTAGTACCCAAACCAAATCATAATCAACATTTCTATATCAACATTTGGGGTGCAATAAAATGTTGTTTTGTTTTAAATAGGAATATCTATATATTACATTATTTATTCAGTTTGCTAGAACAAGTCTTTCTTCCCTAGTTCCAATAGAGATGGAACGGGTTGCCCGAATCAGCCAGATGATACAATGATTAATAGATTTTAAGTATCTAATTGGCTTGCATAGATACGTGTAATATATAAGTAATTATGTTACATGTAGTAATGCATTCGAAAAGATAATAATAGTTAAAAACGAGACTATTCTGATAGTGTGATCTATGGGAGCAGATGATGTATGGCCGATGGTTAACGAGAGTGTTATTTGGCAGTCACAACGACCAAGATGAAACCAGTAAAGATCATATATGATGTCAGTCACAGGCCATCATTATAGTTGGCCAGGCCAAACTTGCAACGGGGCAAACTAGGAAAATAATTAAGGAAGCCAAAGGAATATTGACTTCCGGTAAATTGGGCACCAGAACAAGCGGTCTAACAGATGAAAGGCTACCATTAAAATGGGCACTCTTTAATAATTATAATTACTTTCATCTTTAAAATAATCTGGGGCACCTCTGTTACGTCGACCATCTTTCAGCTCACCAAAAAGATTGCATTTGCATATATATGCATGCTATTTTTATATAGCACAAATTAAAGTTTATAAAACCAAAAATTAATTAATTCTAATTGGTTCAAATTAACGTTGGTATGTCAGTTAGGAGAGAAAGGGTTTATAGAAGCATTATTTCAATTGTAATTAGTTGAATGTTTTGATTTCTTTTCCAGAACACTTCAGAATGAACGGTACATCGCTAACACTCCAGGTTGGAGCACTAAATCAATAATTTTAAAGATCATACAATTATGTATTACGAGTTTACCCGTTTTATAACTGAAAACGTTTATTCATTCACAGAGTTTTATCGTACACATCATAGGTGACCAAAGAAAAGTGCACAGAGATTAGGTAAGTTTCTGCAGGCAACATGGCGTAATTGTCGGCATCACTCAAAGTTCTATAAGTCAGTATGTCAGGTTTTTAAAGTCAATCTGTTTCAGTCAGAGGTTTCTCGAGAAACCTGACACACCATCCACAGCTGGATTTCTAAAAAAAAAACAATTTCAAATTTCAAATAAAACAACATCAATCTTTTATTGAAACTATCATTCAAGATTCCTAGAGTTGGGCAGATATTTAGATGCTGATCCTATCCGCTTGCTAAAAGTTGAAATTATACATACATACATACATTTGTCATTTCCTTGTTTTGTCATGCCAGAAACTGACGGTCTCAACTGCATTCTTCCTTTCAAGACATTGCCCCAACCACTTCTAGCAATTACTATTGGTATACACACTTACATTCTTGGTAGCTTGCTATTTCCGCCACTTCATTTTTTCTGTCTCTTCTTGGTAAATATTTTTCATCATGGCTACATTTCCTTGAACACAGACCTATATAAATTATATCTAGGTTGGACATGGAGATCTTTTAACACTGCAAAAAATGTGACAAATTTAAAAGCGGAAAAATAAAACTGAAACAAGGCGTTGTTTTGTAAAGTAGTTATAAGAAGTAAAGTTTTTTTTTCAACACTAACCTATGTAACATATCATTTAATGTTTAGATCTAGATCTAGTAATTGAATATTGAAAATAAGTGTACTCTCGTCTCATAGTTATTATTATGCAATATTTAGATACGTAATCTAGGTGATTAAAACCAACAGACATGAATTATTTCGAGATAGGATTTTCAAAACATTATCTCAATGGAAACTAAAAGGAAATAGTTTTGTTTCCTATTTTTGCGTGAATATATAGTTCTGTAATTAATAACCCATTTTATTAAAAAATTCGCAAAATGATTTTTTGCATTATTTCTAAACTTTGGAAACTAAAGACCATTACTTTTCTAAGACAGCAAAGATTGATTTTTCTAGATACCTTTACCTATCCCTTAGTCCATTGGACCGTTGGGGCACCATGCAAGACTCGTCGACCGGCTTTCTCCATTTCTCTCTGTATTTTGCCTTAGTTAGAACCTCTTTCAATGGCAGGCCCATTCATTCTTTTGTTGTCCTCCCATCACTTTCTCTGTCTGCCTCTTCCTCTTTTTTCCTGGTACTCTACCCTGAAGGAAGGTCTTTGCGAGCCGAGAAGATATTGTAATATGGTCATAGATTTTAAGCTTGTGTTTTTTTTTATACAATAGATATAAATTAATAATCAGTGCGATTAGAAATATTTTTACCAATTGTTTTTATTTAGTTCTATTTCATGCTATTAGTTTTCTCATTTGGGCTACAAACCTAGTACCTGTCTGGACCTTTTGGGATAGGAGGTATCTGTACAATCTGGGTGAAAGTTACCGTGATCGTGATTGCTTTTTAAACGCATTTACAAAAACTGTTAGGGTCGATTTTGGGACAAGCCACAATACATAGTCTATTGCTATTTGTAGTAGCTTTTCTAGATTTTGAGATCATTACGTGACAGACGGACAGACAGACAGAATAAAAGTATTTGTAGCTTCATTTGTTACGTGAGTGGCCGATGTGGACCTACACTCAAAAGAAAGACATTATATTTACATATTGCAACTTTTCTTTGGGATTGCTTAGCGACAAAAACTTTTTCTTAAACTGAATGGGAGAAAGGACAGAACTAGAAATTCTTTAAAAGATAGGACAGTGTGAAGCAGAAGTTAATGTGAAGCAGAAGTTAGTGTGAAGCAGAAGTTAATGTGAAGCAGAAGTTAATGTGAAGCAGAAGTTAATGTGAAGCAGAAGTTAATGTGAAGCAGAAGTTAATGTGAAGCAGAAGTTAATGTGAAGCAGAAGTTAATGTGAAGCAGAAGTTAATGTGAAGCAGAAGTTAATGTGAAGCAGAAGTTAGTGTGAAGCAGAAGTTAATGTGAAGCAGAAGTTAATGTGAAGCAGAAGTTAATGTGAAGCAGAAGTTAATGTGAAGCAGAAGTTAATGTGAAGCAGAAGTTAGTGTGAAGCAGAAGTTAATGTGAAGCAGAAGTTAATGTGAAGCAGAAGTTAATGTGAAGCAGAAGTTAATGTGAAGCAGAAGTTAATGTGAAGCAGAAGTTAATGTGAAGCAGAAGTTAATGTGAAGCAGAAGTTAGTGTGAAGCAGAAGTTAGTGTGAAGCAGAAGTTAATGTGAAGCAGAAGTTAATGTGAAGCAGAAGTTAATGTGAAGCAGAAGTTAATGTGAAGCAGAAGTTAATGTGAAGCAGAAGTTAATTAAGTGTAAGTGCTCTAGAGGCACTCTAGCCCCATTGTTCTTTTTATAATATGCAAATCGCGAATCAAGCACCTCTCCAATGTCCTAGTGCTGTAGTTCGCTACAGTCATCTCTTCTTACTAAACTTCCGGTTTCTAGCTATGTGAACGTTTTGAAAAGGATCAGATACAAGAAGGGAAAAGAATTGATAAGCAAAGGCTTCCTGACAATCTCGTACTTTGTTGTGAGTAGATGTGAAACGTCAGTCTAGGGAAATAATGATGTGATTGCCAGATAAATATATTTACAGGTGACATTTTTGATTTCCTACATGTGCATTTACATGATATAGATTTAATTGCTTTTATACACATTTACAGGTGAAAGATGAGATTACCTACGCATTCATTTACAGATGAAAGATATAATGGTCTTATACATGCATTTACTTGAGAAGGATGGGGTGACCTTGCAAATACTTTTTACTGGAGGCAGATGTAATGACCTTGTAAATACACTTACTGGGGAGAGATGTAATGACCTTGTAAATACTTTTACTGGAGAGATGTATGACGATGTACAGATGAAGAATGAAGATTATTATATACTAGCCCACCTAAACCTCCTGCAGGACGGCAGAGAATAGAGGCAGGAAAAGTTCTAACACGTGACATCCATGTATTTTCAAGACCACAGTCCCGAGCGCGTACCACACTACCACGCAGCCAAATGGACCAGTTGAATGTTCGGTCGAAAAGAAGAACACATATTGTTTATGAGTTTTTCTAAATGGCCATTTTTTAATAACATCATAGTAATTATATGCTTGTATGGTAACAAGCTGTTGCTATGGTAACGTTTGGCCAAAGATACATAAAGCGTTTTAAAATTAAAAAATGTCAGATGACATGTCAAGGCTAGCGAGTTACCATTTGGATGACTGTTTTTGTCTATCTGGTTTCCACTTCAACATCTTGCACTAGGTAAGCCGCGTTTATTCGCTGGCCGCGAGGTGTTTCTAAACAAAATAGGAATGATGTCAACCTCGACAGTGGCACTAGATGTATAAACGAACATATTACAAATATTTTAGTTTGTATTTTAATGTTATTTCCCTACGCCGAAGTCATTGTATTAGTTTTTATTATCCAGACTTGACTTAGCGATAATACCAGTCTGTCTACAGCAATCACTTCAATCAGTCTACAGCGATCACATCAATCTATCTACAGCGATCACTTCAATCAGTCTACAGCGATCAGATCAATCTATCTACAGCGATCACATCAATCTGTCTACAGCGATCACATCAATCTGACTACAGCGATCACATCAATCTGACTACACCGACACAAGATGTCTATGGACAACAATAAGTCTTTAACTGCAAAGGACTTTCTTCTCTTACTAAGTTCTTTAGGAGACTTCAAAGATACAAATGAGTAAGCTAAATTCCATCTTTGCACGCTACATTTGAACGAGAAATAGAAAGTCTTTTCAAACGTTTGAGACTCCTCGACCCGTGTGCCTGGAGCGAAACTTGTACATGTTAGTTCCACATTTTCCCATTCTCGGATCAAATTGAAACTTTGCACAATTTTTTCTTTGCGATGACAACACAAAAATAAATAAACAAAATAATTTTTTTCTAGACGCAATTAATTTTGATTGAAACAAAAAATGCACTAAGCGAAGTGGAGAGAGAACACTTGTGAAGAGAATCAGGTCGTTTGCTCATTTCCAACACTCGTGTCGCGGACCACATGAACGAAAAGGTACACAAACGAAATGAAATTGACCTGAAACAATTTTATGAGAAATGTGTGGATGTAATACTTACATCAATTAATGAAATATTGGAGGTTTATCTTTTTTTTTACGCGTCAGAAACTGGCTTCATTTCTGCACTTACAATTTTTTTTTTTAAAAGGGGAGGGCATTTTCTACACTTTGTACCGACGTTTCGGCGGGCCGGATGAAACTAGGTAGCGAGAAGGATCTTGCCCGGGGGCCGTATTTTGGATATCAATGACATAATTGATTCAAAATAATTGATACAATTTTACTCAACATAAGATTAGTTTTAAAAATATATATTTTTAAATATTTTACTCAACATTAAATTCCGTTGTATTATTTATATTATGGAGGCCTTAAAACGAACTTGTTTCATAAATTTAAATTATAAAGTAAAATGAAATGAACTGAATTCTAGAGGTGAAACTGTGTGTCCTTTTACATTTTTACAGGGAATGTAAGTCAATTATAGACGAAAGACAATTTTACCAGATTTCTTTGATACCAGCAGTGAGTATTTTCATATTTTCATTCACACACTCATAAATATATATTATACCAGCCAGATATTACCCGCGGCAGCGAGTCCTTGATTACATGTAGCTAGTATAGTCAGTGATATAATAATAATAATAAGGTTTGTCTTTTATTTCTGCAAGTCGGACTAGAGTTACCCCACGTAACTTGAGCGGCGTAACAAAAAGAGAGGGTTGGAGAACAAGTAATATATTTTGTATTCACCCGTCACAAATAGCAGGCCCGGACATACCCATTGTGGGGCCCTATGTGAAAAGGATTTCGCGGGGCCAAGTTTGGGTAGGGATACGAATAATAAGTGAAAATTAAAAGTTTGTATTAGAAAATAAATTCGTCTTTGCATTTTATTCATTCTTTACTACGTACAGAACTACTTTACGAGCCTTGCGTGTAGCGAAGTCATACAGTATATCATAAAAATTCTATTTCCTACATAGATCACGCTAAATAGCAAGAATTACCAAATGTTTCAATCTATCTACGAGAATGGTTCTTCATTAGTTTGAGGCGCGAGAAGCTTCTCATACCAGACTCCACAATTACGGGTCACCTATATACATTTCAAGACAACAAGACATCTTTAACAGTTTCCTTAAGAATTCCAGCCATCTCACTTGACTCTCAAAACGTGCACTAAGATATCATTCGATCTGAACCGCGTCCTTCAGGAATGAAGATGATTACATCCTAGCACAATACTTCAGGACACCAGTGAATGATGGCGGGCAGGGTTGAAATGCAATCGACTGTCTTAAGCGCATACACGACACAATCAGAAAGTCATCCGCTGAACAACAGCTTCTTGCACGATGCCCTCAAGGTCATCCTGGGTCTCTCCTGAAAGATAAAAGCCCTAGGAGCGTTGTTATTATCATGGCTTCTTTGGATCTAGTTTCAAGACATGTTTACATTTCTTCTAAAAAAATAAGTATGGTTCAAACGTTAATTATGCCAACAGTCTTAAATGACACTTTTCTTTGTTTAGTTCTGCTTGACTCTGATGATATTTTTGTTTAGTTCTGCTTGACTCTGATGATATTTTTGTTTAGTTCTGCTTGACTCTGATGATATTTTTGTTTAGTTCTGCTTGACTCTGATGATATTTTTGTTTAGTTCTGCTTGACTCTGATGATATTTTTGTTTAGTTCTGCTTGACTCTGATGATATTTTTGTTTAGTTCTGCTTGACTCTGATGATGGCTCTCTCAATTCAAAGAACTCGGTCATGGTCCAGTTGTTTGAAAGGTCGTCCTGGACTAGTTTAGTAAGTTATTCAATTATTTCGACTGCAATGCACATTGATGAAAAAGAATCTTAAAATATAATTTAAAAATAATTTAAACTTAAGATATATTTCCGATGTTTGCAGACTATCTTCTTAGAGTTGCCGATTTCGATTTCTTCTTTTCTATAACTATAAACATCTTTCTACCAGATCGATGCGTAAACATTTAGATATTTTAAACGCCTTATTTTCACTTCCGCATGCGCGGAAAAATAGTTCTACACACATTGTGTGTTTTATGTTTGTTACTGTTTCACTTATTCTAAACGCGAATCCGAACCCATCCAAGGGACGCAACAATTAAATATACTAAATAAAACTTACGAAAACTTCAACTGATGTTTATTTACAGATGGGGATGATCGCCTTGTCTATCTATTCGTCGTTTTCATTTGCAGTCTATTCAATATCCATCTTTCTACAAGCCCTAGCCACATTCTTCTCGTATCATGTACCCGCAATCTGCAACGTCATTCGTCTGTCTGACTACGTCACAACATATTTATTTACAACACTAACACAATCTGTAAACAAAACTAGGTCACTACAACATGTACATCTAAATCCAAACCTAGTCCTATAGTGTCTGTTTATTATTTTAAACTATAAACATTTCCTTCTCCTTATTTGTTTTTTGGTCTCAGTCATTTTGTTATCTTTTTAAAATCTAATTAATTATCTTTTCTTTTTACCTGAATTCTGATCATCATTCTGACCCGGAATTGTTTGGGTTGTTTTTGTATGAAAAGTAGATAAAGTTAATAATTAAACATTCTCCAGTACTAATGGCTGGTCATAAGTAGATAAAGAAAATAGAAAAAAAGTCTTTAGTGAATGTGAACATTTCCCTGCATTCTGCGCTTCAACAATTAACGGTAGACTATAGCTCATCTCAGATTAAAACATGACCAAATAAAAACAGCAATATGAGATCCGCTGCTAATGTCTCCACATTTAATATTTAAATTTGTTTTGTTATCATTTTTTTGGGAGGCGAGGTGGCTGAGCAGTAAACCGCTTGGCTTCCAAACCGAAAGTCCCGGGTTCGAATCCTGGTGAAGATTGGGATTTTTTATTTCGAGATCTTTGGCGCCTCTGAGTCCACCCAGCTACAATGCTACAATGGGCACATTACATTAGTTGTGGAAAAGTAAAGGCGGTTGGTCTTTGTGCTGGCCACATGAAACCCTCGTTCACCGTGGGCGACAGAAACATCATTTACATCATCTGCTATATAGATCGCAAGATCTGAAGCGGGAACTTTACTTTGCTTTCCTTGGACAGTTTCTTAGAAATATAAAAAGAAAGTATTCTCTTCCTCTTAAGCCCTATGGATACCATGACCAGACTGTCCAGATTATCTTACTGTGCAGCTTTTGGCGCCACGGCATTTTTGGTCTACGATATAACTCTAGAGGGAAAGTTAATCATTAACTATGAAGGACCTGTTTCATTCAAAAGTAAGTATCGGAATGTTTTGTGTCTCACATATATCTATTTATACTTATCAAACTAAACATTATAATTGCATCTGTATGGATATGTAAGATGTGTATGTTTATCCACTAACCTATCAATTGATTTCTGATGTAATTCAGATGTGCTTATACTAGAGAGTTGGGTAACTAATTATTTCACCTGTTCAAGTGTGATAATCTTGCTTGGCCTACGAGCAGATACCCGTGCCGCTAACCCGTCTTTGAATCACCCGCGGCATCGTAACATATAGTTATGCTCCCCACGCTATACACACATTTTTTTTTTGGAACCGTAAAACATAGAAGTGCTGATAAATGTTGCAGCTTTACTCGTCGCGCGAAACAGTCTGAAAGAAGAAACATCACTATTTGTGATTTAGTCCACTATTTACAATTTACACATTTTATTTTTTAATTTGTCAGTCATAGATCTAGATCTACAAATCAAATTACCCCCTCCCCTCCATAAAAAAAAAAAAAGAAAAAATGCACATCAAAAGTTGCATCATTTTGTGATATTCAAAGAATATTTTTGTTATTAGGTATTTGCAGATTGATTGCTAAGTCAAAGATTTCTTAAAGAATATCGTGAATTATTCCCATTTTTGTTAGTAGACAAGAATTAGAACGCTACAAGTATTTTTGTTAACAACATGGTCTTTCTACACAGCGTATAATGCTACCTTCAGAATTGTGTATAATATATATTGTGTATATACCACTACAATGGCCACTACAATGGCCTACCTATCTGACGTGTTTATCTACTTGTTGGCCTTCTTCTGTCGTTGAACAACTATGGTTTATCAAGCCATGGTCTAGAAGTTAGTGAGATGAAAGGCTGGTGATAGGCTGGGCATTACCTATGGTCAAAACGATGTCATCCACACAGCAATTCAAGCCCCCCCCCCCCTCCATGCAGCAGATGTGTTTAAAAGAAACAACAAACACCCGATGCCGTTGAGGATCAGCAGCGTCATAAGTTCTGCTTGCTGCAAGCTGCCTAGGATCACCAACTCCTGATTTTTTTCTCCAGGGTTGACTCCCAGAGCCTACAAGCTCCAGTGCCCCCCCCTCTCTTTCTCTCTCTATACATATATATAGGTGTGTGTGTGTGTGTGTGAGTGTGTGTGTGTGGTTTTTTTTTTAATAACCACTTGCACATGCACATTAATGAAAAATGAAAGAAATTCCAACTAAACTCTTTTCTTTCCGACAGCACTGAACCTTATATTGTCCATGCTAATTTACGGGATGGTGTTGTTTCCCATATTTGCTTGTCTTGCTCTGAGAACAGCCTTTGGATACTCCCTTGGATTCCTGTATATCTTTGTTTTCCTCATCATTGAAGTTATGAGTCTTGTACATTGCATCGACAGACTACAGGTTAGTTGACAGACAACAGGTTAGTTGACATACTACAGGTTAGTTGACAGACTACAGGTTAGTTGGCAGACTACGGGTTAGTTGGCAGACAACAGTTAGTAGGCAGACTACAGGTTAGTTGACAGACTACAGGTTAGTTGACAGACTACAGGTTAGTTGGCAGACAACAGTTAGTTGGCAGACTACAGGTTAGTTGATAAACTACTGGTTAGAGACAAACTTCATGTTAGTTGAAATTAAGACACGAACGAGTTTTGTTTTCATAGATTCATGTATGTCACTGATTTTAGATGAAATAATCTTGTTTGAGTTAAGCCTTATAATCTTGATTGAGTTAAGCCTTATAATCCTGATTAAGTCTTAAGTTCGTTTCATTTCCCAGGAAATCTTGAGATTTCTTCCTAGTGTGCTGTGCAGAGTTTTTCTCTGTTTTTCATTGCCTGTCAAGTTTTATTGGGCATTCAAGAAAAGGCATTTCTTTACAAATGTAACTACCGAAAACAGTTTGGGGCTAACACTGGACCAAGTTCGTAACTCTTACCAAGGTCGACATGTCAGAAACCTGCTGCGAAAAACGGAACGAAAAGCGTGAGTGACCTTGTTCGAAACCCAGATTTTAAAGGCATGTATTCATAAAATACAAAATAGCGATACAGCTATATTTATAAACATTGTGAAAAGACATTACTACGGGAGTCACCTAAATATCACCACCCTTTAATGCATGTAGAAGTAAAAGAAGATTAAAAGGAGTTTATGTGAACACAAACTCAAAGGCTTCCCCCCTAAAGGTCTAATGTTGTTAAAAAGAAAGTTTTCACTATTTTCAGATCGAACACAAACTCTCTTTGTAAATGCTATTGCATTTGTATTTTACTAATGCCTACTGCGTATGATGATTTACTCATGTGTTTTAGTTAATACTATGTTATCAGTAGTTACTTTAAAGAATTGTTTGATTATGCGAATATGTGAGTCACCGTAATGATACAGGGTGTTTTAAATCTTAAAATAATCTTTTATTCGATTTGTAATTATTTTGTTTTTATTACGATTCTCTCTCCTAATCAGGCCTTCTGTAAACACTGCTAAAAACACAACACATCAACAGAAGACCTTGCCAACACGAGTTCCAAATAATCTGGTACTTTAATGAATAGATAACAGCCAATACTAGACAATTGGCAACACATCAACAACCAAAAATGCTACACTGTACATCACCATACACAACTCTACTGTCTCTATCTCTTCCTGGACTCGTACATTCACTTGAGGACTCTGCTAGGACCGACTTCATGGCCAACTCACAGTCCCGGTCTCCTCGCTGTCCTGTATTAAACTGTCCCTTTCTTACACACTGTCTCTCGTCCGTGAAGGATTTCGATTACATGACCATAACACGGGTCATATTTGCGTGTACTAGCAGTACTGTCCCTTGTCCGTCGACAGCCGTTCGATCTGTGTGAGTTCACGTGTGTTAGCTGAATCTACAGCTAACCCTAACGCGCCGCCAATAGAGTTATAACAATATGTTTCTAAAAAGACATTTTCAGCATTGCATAAAGTAGACCTATTCATCATGCAATAATTCTTCTATATAATGGCTAAGCAAAGTAGGCAAATGTTCGGCAATCTTTTGTTGTGTCTTAAAGCACTAGGCATTTATAGACATTCTATACCAGTCCTGGACCTCTCATTTTGACGGTAAAAAATACATCTACCTTTGACTTATACAGATCTTATTTTACACTTTTGTAATTTTTTAAAGCACAGTTTTTACTTGTGTTAATTTTAAAAAAAAATATAGTAAGCTTTTAATCAATTTTCATACAAAGAAATACCTAACATTTTTGGTAAACTTTCAATCTATTGACAGAAAGTCTGGCATTCTAAATAAACTAAAACATTGTTGCACCGGGACATTTCGGAGTATTTTCTATCAAAGACAAACAGGTAAGTGGTTTAATACTACACACTCTACCGTATAAAACTAGGTCTAAAAGTGAACTAGAGCAAACGTAGCAGGTGTTTTACGTTTTATTTAGAACTGGAATGAAACGTTATTTAATAATAATAATATAATGTAGAGAGCGCTGTTAACAAACACAATGTAGGCTCAAGGCGCTGTAATAACGAAGTAGTACAAACAGACTCAATATCCATGAAGTGTTCTGAGAAAATTCATTGTAAAAGTGTTAAAAAATCTTGATGGAATGTTAATAAAAGATTGTCTGGCATAAATTTATTAGAAGCTTTTATAAGAAAGACAAGTCACTAAATTTATTGAATTAGATCCTATATTTTAGTGAGTCTACATCGCAAGGGATGCTTTGGCTTGCTTCATTAACCCCTTCCTTGACCACTAACTTTTTTGTTTCTAGTTTAGTAGGATAGATTTTAAAATATCTATTTATCTAAATTTTGGTCTGATTTTTTTAATGAATTTAGTATAGCCTTGTCCAGGAATTACAAGATATTGACTTACTTAAAAGTTAAGAGATAGGATTAGTACACCGATCGGACACCACGATGACTAACTAACTACTGTAAAAAAAACGCAAACTAAAACTCTGTGGCCATATTACAATGCCATCAAGGCTCATAAAGACCTTCTTTCAGGGAACATTACCAGGAAAAAGAAAGAAAAGGCAGATAGAGAAATGATGGGAAGACAACATCAAAGAATGGACTGGCCTGCCATTGCAAGAGATTCTTTCTATCCAATGCACAAGACAGAGAGGAGTAAAGAAATACTGTCAACAGATCTTGTGTGGTGCCCCAACTGTGCAACTGAGTAAGAGATAGGTGAAGGTCGATCGATTTATCATCATCATCAAACTCATTTGAGCGAAGGCTTGAGAGGATCACATTGTCTCTTGCAAAAATCCTGGACAGAAACCCTGTCGTCGCCATTAAAGTCAAGGACCTGTGACTTTCCAGACCTTTCGAGACGGAGCTCAGCAAGCTTTGGGCAGTCAAAAAGAGTTTGAGTTTTCTCTTTCTTCCAGCAGCGATAGCACTGTGAATCGATGTTTGGTGTGAACCGTATTAAATAGGAACAAACTTTGCTTGAAAAGTCTCCACCACTGGAGGAGACTCCTTTCTTTGATTTTTAGCGGCCCCCAAAAGGGGAATAGACGCTATTTTTATTTTAGATATAGTTGAACTTAAACGAGGACTTCATCCTGCAATACTTCCTGACAGTACTTCTTGACAATATTTCCTGATAATATTTCCAGACGATACTTTCTGACAATATTTCCTGTCAATACTTTCTAAAAATATTTCCTGACAATATTTCCTGACCATATTTCCTGATAATACTTCCTGACAATATTTTCTAGCATTACTTCCTGATAATACCTCTAAGAAATAATTAAAGTGACGATTGGTTGTCGCAGATTCATAAATTCAACTCATTGTTCCAAAAGCTACACACAGTTTCTTAATTCCAGAGCATTTTGATGGATAACCAAAAAATACTGTCTAGAATCACACCGTCCACTGCAGCAAAGTTCAAAACCATTTGGAAAGAAAAAGTTATAGCCCATGACACTAAAATAGACTGATGCGTTGCTTGGTCATGGCCACATTCTTGTATGTTTGTGAATATAAGAGGCTAACTATAGAGCTAGAGAGGAGAATTCTAGCAATAGAATTGAGAAAAATCCTCGGTATCAAATACAAATACCACATCACAAACGAAGTGATTGGAACCCACGATGACCTGCTAAATACTGTCTAAAATGCAAAAAGGGCTCGAAAAGGGCTCGAAAAGAGAGCAGTACCAGGAAAAAGAAGAAAAGGCAAAGAAAGCGATGTGAATAAAATATCAAAGAGTGGACTGTCATTGGCATAGATTCAACTTAAGGCAAAAGACAAAGAGAATTGAAAGACGGCCGACAGATCATGTGTGGTGCCCCAACCGTTCAACAGTATAGGCGAAGATGACACATTTAAGTTATAGAGCACCAGCCATTATCTTGTGGTATTGAAACCCTTGAACTTCGATAAACAACTAACATTAGGCCTATTTATCTTTTTTAATATCTATTTTAATATAGGATTTCGATTTCCCTCAAGGTTCGTCTCTGTCATGTTTGTTGGAGGATGTGTAGTTTATATCGTAAGTATTTGTTTAGATACGTTCTATAGGTGTTAAATATTATAATATAAAGCACAAAAATAAGGCGTTTGTATGTATGTCTGTATGTATGTCCCAATTAGAAATCAAAACCGTTTGACCAATCTTGATAAAACTTGGCATAAATGTTCCTTAGATCATGGCGGAGACCGCAGTGTATGTTTAATGTCCCTCCCACAATCAGAGGGCGCTAGAAAAAAAACAAAAATTTCCTTATTGTATCCCTATTAAAGATGGAAACTTTTGAACAAATCGGGTAAACCCGTTGTCACACTATTTTATATTTAATTTCAATTAGTCGGCTGAACGGGTAAACCCATTTTCACACTCTACTTTTATTTTCGTGGTGAAATAAAAAAAAAAGTGACGGGAACATTCTCCATGTTTGACATCCAATCTACCAGATACTGAAATAATCCCCAAACTAAGGCCCGAAGGCCGTGGGTCATATCCAACTAGCATATAAATGTTAGGGTTACACCGGACAGTACTTTTTATATAAAAAAAATCAACAAACAAACAAACCTATATTCCTTTTTTTTGCTTTTATTTACCTTATTGTTTTAAACTCTAATACCTATAAATGAATTAAAGTTTAACAGCGACTGATTTGAACAATCTGGTCAGATAAATGTATGCGTACACATGTAAGCTTAGTGTAATGTGTACAGACGGTGATGGTGAGGACCATACATGCGTTTTTTTCCTTGTGCATACGCAATTGAGTTTGATGAGTGGTCAGGCAAGAAAATAACTCATTGATATGGTTAATCAAGCATGAAATATATACTTGTGATTTGTGTAGCAAAAGGTCACTCGTGTAGGTTAGTGTTGTATGGTCCAACCTCCTAATTGCGATTTATCTCCAAGTAAGCAAACTCGGTATCCGTGTAGAGGTCTGGCTTGTAGTCCAGCCCCGTTATTAAGATTTACTATCATGTCAACCAATTCATTTCCCTCTTAAGGTGTGACCTCTAGACAGGGCCGGTCTTAGCCCACTGCAACCTATGCGGTCGCAGTGGGCTCCGCTCTTTCATAGGCCCCGCGCTAATTGTAAGCGTAAATTATTAAATTAAATCATTATAACTTGTATATCATTACAGGGTTTCCACGGCTTCCGGATTTTTAGGAAATGTCAAGAAAAGGCAAAATATACGAAAAACTCCTTGAAATCTCCTGAAATTATTAAAAATCTCCTGAAAATGGACGATATTGTCATTTTTGGGGTGCCAATAAATAAAAACAGCATTGCGGGCTTTCATTTATTAAAAATTTATTGCAAAGATGAAAGTATTTTCTAACTAAAATTTTTTTAATTTTGACATTATGCTTATCCCTACCCAGACTAGGCCCCGTGCAATCCGTTTCGCATAGGGCCCCGCAATTGCTAGGACCGGCCCTGCCTCTAGAGAGTGTCAATAGATATTACGTACGTGCTTATAGGTCACATCTCAATCTATGAAACGCCTTGTCTTTGTAATAAAAGATGTTTGGTGCATATTCCTATATTTTCAAGCACATTATTTTTGTTTTCGATACAAACGTTAGTATGTTCCATAACAAGCGTCAATCGAAATACGAGCCACTTTACACATATCTATAGAAATGTAGGTACTATTCTTTTTTGCTATCCGGTCAACCATCCCGCAGCGCATACATTATTATAAGCCTGGTGTTCCAAACGCACAGGATTACAATCATCAGTTTTCTCTTTTAAGTTATTAGGAGACACTATAAATTAATAGATAATAAAGTAATTTACCTAATGCCGTTAAAGAATATATTCCTAAAGCCATCAAAGCATGTATTCCTAATGCCATCAAAGCATATATTCCTAATGCCATGAAAGCATATATTCCTAATGCCATCAAAGCATATATTCCTAATGCCATCAAAGCATATATTCCTAATGCCATCAAAGCATGTATTCCTAATGCCATCAAAGCATATATTCCTAATGCCATCAAAGCATGTATTCCTAATGCCATCAAAGCATATCAGAGGCGTAATGAGCAAAACGTGCGCTCAGAGCAAGGTTCTTTATTGGCCCCCTCCACGAACATCACATAGAAATAGAGGCTTTTAAATAAAAAATATTTAATAATTATATAATACAAATAACCTTAGAATGTATCACCTAACTAAACTATCTACATTAATATTTATTAATTTTTTGGCCACCCTGAGAGTGGCGCCCTAGGCATCGTGCCCCCTTGCCCACCCTTCACTACGCCTCTGGCGCATCCCATCAGAGCATGTAATGAGTAGCCTGAATCATCCAGGACAACTAATCACTACTCAGCAGAGTTTAGGTATCTAAATTAACAAAGACATCTATGGCGTTATTATCATCTATTTGGAATAAACGTCAGTAATTGATAAGATCATTTATCAATAAGAAATTTTGATGGCTTTTCATTTATTATGTTTGTTGAACTATGTCTTGCCTCCATAATTTAACAACTGTATTTTGTTCACTTTTAAACAACCCTAGTTGGCAGTTGAGTTTCTGTTTCTGGCCTTTACGTTTATGAAGTCAAGTCACGAGGGTCTTGAATACATAGAAAATGAATTAAATACCAACTGGAAAGAAGATGCAAATTGGAAAGATGCATTTGATACCCTTATATTCATTTTGGAAGTACTACATTACATCATTGACTTAGTTTGCTGTAAGTGTTTTTACAATGCATTACTATTTGTTGTACCATCAGAAATTAATCCTTTTTCGTATTTTAACAAAGCGTATATCAACTCACGCTGTCTACCTGGAAAAATGTTTGTACATGTTATTTCTCCGACACCCAATCTCGGTTGAAGCTGAAATGTTGCACACAATTTTTTTAAAACTGAAAACACAAGAATCAATAAAATAAATTAGCCAATTATTGAATTAACTATTGGTAATTAACTATTTTGCTTGATATTGAACAAGGGGAAGAATTCGTACTTGATAGATGTGGTGGTATAAGTTGAATTAGTCCCCTTGAAAACTAAGCCCAGAGTGAATTTTTTTTTTTTTTTTTGCATTTAAAAAACAATCATGTAAACATAAACTAGCAAATTGGTCACATGTAAGATAAGGAACAGTTCATTACTATCACAGTTTATTTATTGCCATGGTGACTGCCCTCGCGTATTGCGCCTATGTTTGGCTTGTTTTGTGTCTAGGGCAGTGGTTCCCAAACTTTTTTTGTCTCGTAGACCCCTTGTCATGTTTTCTGGTTTTCCGTAGACCCCCCTGCTTAAGTTATATTGAATTTTTGAAAATTCTTCAATTTCAAAGTACACATTTTGTTTAAAATAATATCTAACCACTGACACGAGGCGTGAAAAAGTAATTTAAAACTACATTTTAAGTTGAATTAGTTTTTTTGAAATATATTTATTAACAAAAATCAAATTTAATCCCATTATATAACAGTTAATATATTGTTATAAACCTGGTGGTGGCACAGATGGGGGTAGCGGTGCGAGCATAGTCAGCCCACGCAAATCGCCCCAGGCCAGCGCTAAACGAGCGGTCAACCGTGACGAGTTACGACGGTCAGCCGACACGAGTGTCAACACGACAGTTCGGAAAGGATCGACGTCGTGAACAGAGCTCAGGAGGTCACGAGAGTTGTTGTCATCTGACCACCTAGAAACGTCGAGCGGCGTTCTGTCCTGTTCGAGAAGGCCAGTAGGGACCCAAATAAGAACGGAGGTGTCGCAGTCAAGACGGTTGAGAAAAGGGGCTCAATACAGCACGGTTCACGAGAGGAGGTTAACGACAGGGGGTCTGAACACGGTCGACTACAACACAGTTCAACGGTGTGGTTCTGTACGGAGCATTTTACGACGGTTCAGTGCGGAGTACTGTCAAGTACAGTTGAGATGGACGGCGTCTTGATCTTGGTCTGCGTTCGAGTCCGACACAACGAGCCTAGTGTGTGAAGTCAGTCCTGAACTGTTGAACCCAGTGCAAGCCCGGAACGAGACGGAGAGGCCAGTGCAAGAGTTGATACGGCGGTACGGTGTTATCGGAGAGACATTTGTACAGTGTACAGTGTACGTGTTGCCTATTGTACAGTATTGGCTGTTATTTATTCAACTATTAAAGTGTTACGTTACTTTGGAGCCCTAAGTTGTCAAGTTCCTTAAGTTGGTGGTGTATGGTGCAGTTTGCAGAGAGCCTGGATAGTAAGATTCGTAACAATATATATCGTTACTATCAATATACACATTTTTTTAAAGGTTTGCAAAGCTTACCATCCATTGCTATGGAGATTATTTTTCATATAGGGATTTGTTATTTTATGAAGTAGTTCTTCAAAACATTAGATATTAATGTGCCTTAAGTATCACAGTAAAAGTTTTCTCTCCTTATCTTGAGCTCTTTTGTATAAGACTAGAAGATTTTTAGAATGTAAAAGAAAAATAAGTGGGTCTATATTTTCCTCAGACTCTCTTCTTTTGGCCATAGCCCTCTCTTGCGCAATGACACTTGTCAATATTCTACACATGAGTACATCTTTCAGGTAACTATTTTACACATGGGTACGTCTTTTAAGTAACTTTTTTACACATGGGTACATCTTTCAGGTAACTATTTTACACATGGGTACATCTTTCAGGTAAATATTGTACACATAGGTACATCTTTCAGGTAAATATTTTACATACGGGTTCATCTTTCAGGTAACTATTTTACACATGGGTACATCTTTGAAGTAAATATTTTACACATAGTAACTCTTGCCGAATTAAGAAAAGTGTATCATTTACTTTTCAGGTAGGTCTACATAAACAACTAAAAAATTTTAATAATCGAAACTTCAGCGGTTAAATTTACCCAATATTTAATTGAAAGACGACATCTCTATAACATTTTTTCCCGCTTTAAATACTTATTAACCTTTTTTTTAAAGTTATTTTAACTCTAGTTTTTATTATTTATCTTTATTTCTACAAAAATCTTGAGATCTAATTCTTTGATCGTTCTAGATTTAGATTTGAATGCTAGAAATTATCTTTAGATCAGTGTGAATTATCAAAGTGTAAAAAAGCGTGTGTATGTGTGTGTTTATGTGTCAGTTTGAATTGTAAAGGAGGCTTGTGGTTGGGAATGAGGTCTTTTTAGTAGGGGATTCCAAAAGGATGCAATGCTGTTGTTATGCTCGCTGTTCTACTGAATATACAAGGGCCTCAATGTGTGTATTTAAGGAGATGTTTTCATTTAAAAGTAAAGTGTGTATTGTGTGTCTGTGGGATGGGAGGGCGTTGCAATGCAGGAAGACGAGGCTTCAACTGATGGGCCTAAGAAGTGTTTGTGCATACTCTTTATTAGGGGGCTTCAACCTAAGCGCAGCAACGGTATTTGCTCGTATTATATATTTTTGAAAGAAGACGATATTGTTCTATAATATAGTCTTACATTCATTAAAATTGTTTTTTTTAAATTTTTTTTTTTAACGTTTCTTTCTTCTCTTTTGTAAAACCCGGAAATAAACATGTTCACTAGCTATTAGTTAGTATTGTTCCATGATGAGTCTGTTTACTCTGACTTAGCCATTGCTACTTTCTCCAACTTTATTGATCACTACGCATATAATTTCAGAAAGAATCTGTTTATGCTGTATAGGGGTGACTATACATACATACCCGAAGCATCCAAGTTTTCAGCCCAAGGTCTGTGTGTAAGTACATTCGTTGTAGCTATGTACATAGACGTCTAGTAATCTAGATGTGTCTCGGAGTTACCTGTTGAAACTTGTCTTGGTGATACCAACACCTTTACCTATCCATTAGCCTGGTGGACTATTGGGGCCCCACACAGGATCTGTCGACCGTCTTTCTCCATTCTTCTCTGTCCTTTGAATAGACTAGAATCTCAATCTCTCAATGATAGGCTACTCTACGCTTTGTTATCTTCTCATCGCTTTCTCTGTCTGCCTGTTCTTCTTTTACCTGGTGCTGTTCCCCACAAAAAAGTCTTGGCGAGCTTTGAATGAAGAGCGATCGGGACAAGGATATGAGAGAGTGATATCTGGTCCATGTGCGGCAATGGGTCTGTCGCTTGTAAGAGGACAAGGCGACCTTAAAACTCACTGCCTACTTTCTTTCCCGTGCTCTAAGGGAGGGAAATCTCAGCATTGTCCGTTACTCATGTAGTTTCTGATACGCTATTGGCGAGCGGACCTCGTGTTATGGTCATACAGCTTTAGTTTGTAATTTTTTGACATTGTTCAGCGGGTCAACTTGGGAACCTACGGCCATTGTGATCCTGTTTTCGAATTTCCTTATTTGTGGTGAGGGCTGTTAGGTGATTCTTAGATTCCTTCTATAACATCTGGATTCCATGATAGGATCTTCCTCTCTAATTCTGCAATTAGGGTCCCAGATTCGCACTCATACAAGAATGTCGCCATGACCAAGGAGTGCATCAATCTGACCTTAAGACAGAAGATTCCGCCTTTGTCGTTAGAAAGACAAAAGGCATATAAATGAAGATGGATTGATACCATGTGCTTACAGCACCGGCTGACGCCTACCCTAGCGACGCAGCTGTCACTTGCCTTTATTGCACTTTCAGTCCCCTTAATGTCTATTATTTACTGTAGCGACCTGGTTTAGTTTAGAGAGTAGGTTCGTTTTGTAAATAAATATATTGGGCATTGTTTTTAGCGACTGTAAAACTAGTGACGTAGTCAGACAGATGAATGACGTTGCAGAACACGGGTACGTGATAGGAGAAGAATATGACTGACTTGTAGCAGGATGTATAGTGAGTAGACTGCTAATTAAAACGACGGATAGATAGATAAGACGATCACCCCCTATGTAAATAAACATCAGTTAAAGTCTTCACAAGTTTTATTGACTAAATAGTTAATTGTTGTATCCCTTGGATGGGTTTCAACTCGCGTTTAGCATAAGTGAAATAGTAGCCAACAGACAACACACAAAAGTCAGGACAGCACACACGTTTGAGTTCTTACTACCCCATAAATACTTGAAAAGACTCCTATCGCAATAAAAAAACTTTTTCTTTTACAGGTCAGCAACATGAAGTATGCAGGTTTTCAAGTGGCCTATCTGATATGGGGTGAGAAAATCAATCACATTGCCGTACAGTTATTATACAAAGAGGCCTTCTCTTTATAATCTTACAGATAATAGGCTGTCTAACCAAGCTGCTAAATATTATTGTCTCTTTCCACCAAAATATGATGAGTACTGTGCAGTTCAACGGCGCCTGCTCCGAAAGTTTCAGTATAAACAGCGGAGTTAAACAAGGATGTGTCCTGGCCCAAACCCTATTTGGAATACTCTTCTCAATGCTAATCCACCACGCGTTCGACAAAGCCACCGAAGGCCTATATGATATATCTTCATTTCAGATTTGATGGCAAACTTCTAAATATTGCTAGTCTGAGGGCCAAAACTAAAACCAGAACAACCCTAAAAAGAGATAAGCTCTTCGCGGACGACACACTCAAAAAAGGAGCTTCAGTCACTAATGTCCTGCTTCTCTAAGGCTTGCAAGAGTATGGCCTAACCATTAGCACAAAGAAAATTAATGTTATGGTACCACCTGCTACAGCACAACCATCCATCCTCATTGGCGATAACAAGCTAGATACCGTAAATGAATTCTGCTACCTTGGATCTACAATTCAAGACTTTGTACAATTATTCTTTGTTGAGGAAAACACATGAATCAATAAAGAAAAAAAATCTGTTAAACAATTAGTCGTAGTTAATTAATTTTGTTTCATATGGAAAAGGTACTTAGCTAACGGGAGAGAATCCTTTGCAATAATGAGAGATATAGCAGCAATAGAACGGTGCTCTCCCCTCAAAGCGACAACACACAGGATAACAGACAAGAATTAGAAATAAATAAAAGTTGATCTTCCACTTGAATTTATCTCCATGCGAATTTCTTATTTACTATAATCTTTTTTTTTATATTGCGTACTTATAAGACAGGAGGCGCCGTGGCTGAGCGGTAAAGTGCTTGGCTTCCGAACTGGGGGTCCCGGGTTCAAATCCTGGTGAAGACTGGGATTTTAAATTTCAGGATCTTTGGGCACCTCTGATTACACCCAGCTCAATAGGGTAGCTGACATTAGTTGGGGAAAAGTAAAGGCGGTTGGTCGTTGTGCTGGCTACATGACACCCTCGTTTGCCGTAGGCGGCAGAAACAGATGACCTTCACATCATCTGCCCTATAGATTACTAGGTCTGAAAGGGGAACCTTACCTTGCTTATTAATTAGACAATTAAAAAAAACATGTCAGTTGTCAGTGCAAAAACTAAAAAAAACTGTCAGTCGCTAAAACTTGCGACATTAAGAGCTAGTTTCTGTTCCACTAGACAAGGAGTTCTAGAGACAGTCTAGTTTCTGTTCCACTAGACAAGGAGTTCTAGAGACAGTCTAGTTTCTGTTCCACTAGACAAGGAGTTCTAGAGACAGTCTAGTTTCTGTTCCACTAGACAAGGAGTTCTAGAGACAGTCTTTGCAAGATCATTACGAAAGTGAACTTCTGCATCGAGTCTTTCCGGATAGAGGACGTAACAATAATAATCAGACTGGAAATACGTGTATCGCAATATACATATGTGGAAGATAAGGTGCAACTCCGTCAAATCCGGGGTCTAACTGCAAACACTTAATCAAGATTTGCGTAACTGACATTGAATCAAAGGAAACTGTTTGAGATCATTCTAATTGCATATCTATTCGAATGACAATATTAGATTGTAACTTTAAATGGAAAATCTCCATTTTTTAAGCCAGAAAAGACCCCCAAAAAATCATTTTCGATGGTATTAAGCGACCTCTGGCAAAATGTCATGAGACCCCCAAGGCGGTAGCAACACACAGGCTGAGAACCCCTGCGTAAAGAGGACGTCGCATTCTATAGAGTGGCGCGCTTCACTGTTTCAGAAATGCTGGCCTAGCGTGTCACTAGTTTATCACTATTTTTACTCTAGTAACTCTAGTTGTACTATCTATGACCAATGTAATATTTTTTTTTCTAAACAGGTTTTTTGATCATTACTGTAATACTGTTCATCATCTGTTTTTTTATGGGCGTATTTATTATAACTCTAATCTTCGGCTACATAGACTGGTTGGTGAATAAAGTGCTGCAAGTCTGGTAAGCCTAATAAAATAAAGTGAACTAGTCGACCGGCGGCGTTACATACGCTACTATTTTGCAGGGCTGGCCTTAGGTGACCGCAGTGGGCTCCGCACTTATGCGACCGCAGTGGACCCAGCACTTTCATAGGACCCGCGCTAATTTTAGGTGTATAAATTATTAAAATTAAGCCATTGTATAACTTAACACAGATTTCCAGCGGCCTCCTGTCAATTTACCAGGAGCTCCTGAAAATCTCCTGAAATTGCAAAATATACGAAAAGTCCTGGAAATATCCGGAAATTATTAAAATCTTTAGAAAAGTCATACCTATCTCCTGAAATATATAAACAAAAATTGTCATTTTTGGGTGTCATTCAATATAGAAAAGGCCAATCCTACGCGCGATAAAAAAAAACGGCATTACCGCTATCACGTAATTTTGGAATCTGGTAAAAGAAGCTTCTCGCGCCTCAAACTAATGGAGAATTATTTTAGTTCAACAATTCTCGTAGATAGATAGATTGAAACATTTGTTAATTCTTGCTATTGAGCGTGATCTATGTAGGAAATAAAATTTGTATGATATTGTTACGTATTTCTGAATCTTCTGGCTAGATGTACTAGTAGGCACACAAATAAAAACACTGTAAAGAACTTGACGACTAAACTTTCAGCTTCATATAACTTTAATGACTATTAACTCTAACAATTTGTTACTGTAACATGTAGCGTAGAAGACTGTACAATATCTGTCAGTTTACAGTTAGCTATACTTCGTTGCAATTCATCTCTTCACTTCGTTACTATTCATCTCTTCTAAACTTGCATCGAGCCGTATTCCACAGAACAGACCAACGACACACTTTCCAGTGTCGCTCCAGGTCTCCCAAAGCTGAACCAAGTCGTATTCAAGTCTACCGAATCAGAGCCGCACACGTCTTACATCGACTGTATCGACTGTAACGGCTCAAGTCCACTGTAGTTCGCTGTATAGACTTTAACGACAGTAGTCCACTCCAGTTAACTCTACCCTAGTTAACTTGCATCGAGTCGTACACATCTCTCCTCTACTAGAGCCGCACACATCTTACATTGTCTGTATCGACTGTAACGGCTCACTCACGACTGACTTTCACATTAACTCTCTGGCTTATATAGAGTCCCTAATCACTCCTCCAAGGTTGCACAAACACTGCTAGTATCTTCTGGAATAACACGTGAGGAAACGTCACATCCTGTCTTTGTTTATACATGTAGATTCCAGAAAACATCGGCTGCAGTGTCATCTTGCCAGGGTCACAAGTTGTGACCTCTATCTGTCACTGGACATTGCTAGTACCTTCTGGAATAACACGTAAGGACACGTCACATCCTGTCTCTGTTTATACATGTACATTCCAGAGAACACCCGCTGCTGTGTTATCTCGTCTGAGTCACAAGTCACACGTTAACCTCTTCCTGTTACTTGGTCATTTGTAACAATATACTGTATGACTTCGCTACACGCAAGGCTCATAAAGTTCGTGGGATAACTCTATCCGCAGAAATAAAAGAGTGATATTTCCTTTACTACTTCTTCTCGTCTAAACTCTTGAGCGAAAATGAAAATTATATATATAGATTGATATTGCTAAATATTCAATATATACGGTATCTAATATGTAGGGATACATTTTTTCACATAAACTCAGGGAAGGGTCCGTTTTTAGGTCATCTGTTTACTAAGCAATGTTTGTAAAAATGTATTGTAACAAAGCTTATGTTAACTCATTTTGTCTGTCTTGTCTGTCTGTCCGTCTGCCTGGTAAAAAGGTTTTTATACAGTTATTTATTTTACCTGGCCATGGTGAAAGTGTTGCCGGTCTGATTTTTAGCGGTCCCCGAAAGGGGAAAAGTCGCTATTAGTTTTTTGTGATCTGTCTGTCCGTCCATCCCGTTTAGATCTCAGAAACTAGAAGAGAAAATGAAAATCGGACATCATGATATTTTAGATCATTGAAAGTTCTGATGCAACGGCTACTTTTTTCTTTTCCAAAAGTGAACCATCAAATTTTTAAACTTATTTATGCAAGCAGACTTTTCAAAAAATTGCACCACTTTTCAATGAAAAACTTCAGGGAAAGTAGGCCTAAGTGTTATTAAAAAGTTTACAAGCTTTTTCATTAATATATCAAGCTTTATTCATAGATTAGCGCATTGGCAAAAAAAATTTTCAATGAAGGTCACGATTGAAAAACTATCAATGGATCATTATAAAAAAGATTTTCCATTTATTCATGGGATAGAATACTGATTCGAATGTTGTTTTTAAAAAGAAATTTAATACGAAATTCGTTTCAATTTTTTTCATTAGGCTATACACTTGACAACATTCTAAATCTAAATTACAATAAATAGAGGCCAGATCTACATAGATCTATATTGATCTACTCTACGAGTTCTAGTCATTTATAGATCTAGTAGATTCTATATCAAGATAATAGATCTAGATATAGACTTAGAGTCTTAGATCTAGACTTAGAATAGATATAGACAGACTTAGACTTAGAATGACTTAAATCTAACTCTAGATCTAGACTTTAGACTTAGAGACTGATATCTATTTCTAGATCTAGGCTTAGACTTAGATCTCGGATCTAGATTTAGATCTAAACATCTAAAACTAGGTCTAGATCTAGCTAGATCAATGTCTCTAGTTAGTATCAAACTGAAAGTATAAGGAAAGATTTCAAATATATTGTATATTTAAATATGTGTTTCCGTAGTGTAGTGGTTATCACATCTGCCTTATCTTATCTTATATAATACAGACGTTACTTCAAAAAAGAAGATGATTACACGTAGAAGGTCCCGGGTTCGAAACTTACTTGAAACTTTCTTTTTTTAGTTAATAAATATTTCTAGATTATTTTGTGAGTCACATCCTGTAAAATAGATATGCTTTTTTTAAATGATTTTTTAAGGTATATTTTTTTACAGCCTAATATGTTCTATCCTCTACCAATGTCTAGATCTGTCCGTCTGTCTCTAGGTGGACCACTTCGGTGGCCGATTTTAAGTTTATGTGTCAACACAAACTGTCTTTGTAACCGTGTCTATTTGTCTGACGTTGTTTTTATTATTACATTGATCATGTTCGTAAATATTCATTGCAATAATTGTCATGAAAATACAATTCAGAGTGGGACTGGTCTAAAGGATGTGATGAAATAATAACTAATAAGATTCTAATTGCTGGCTGATCTACACGTCAGGGGGTTGATTAATCTGGTATCTCTCTTTCATATTGGTCATTACATGTTTTGGTGTTTTAAAAATGCTAATAGTCGTATATAAGAAAATCTAAATCTAACCTAATAGATAGATAGATAGATTGATAGATAGATAGATTTATAGATAGATAGATAGATAGATAGCCTGATAGATAGATAGATAGCCTGTTAGATAGATAGATAGATAGATTGATTTATTTATTTATTGATAGATAGATAGATAGATAGATAGATAGATTAATAGATAGATAGATAGATAGATAACTTTGCAAGTAGCCAAAAAATCATGAAAACGGGTTTTCGATATCTTTTCTAGTTTTTAATATTTAAACGTGACGGACGGACTGAAGGACAGACCACACAAAACAAAAAAAAATAGACGTTCTGACTGGCAGGAGCTGGGAAATGTCTGCAGTGATAACTCGGAATAGTAAAATTGATCTAATCCGGCAGATAAATACTTTGTATATTAATATTAACAAACGAACTCATAAATTATTTTGCTCAACTAAACAGGATATGGTCCTTGGGGAATCAACAACATAAATGCTTAAACAAGCCTTCAGTTAGAAGCACAGAACGAATTTACGAAATTCATAAACCGATAGAGAACATTTATGTTATGACATGTAGTTTCCTCTCTTTTACTGTATGCGTTTATATTGCAGGCCAGGTGTCTTAATAGGCATAGGACTTGTTATTATACAGAAAGTCTTGACCAGATTTGTCTTTCTTCAAGGCAATGCCCAACAATTAAGTCTAGATAACAGGTAAATCTACAATTTGTCTTTGAGATCTACCAACCAAACCCGGTATTTTAAAAGATTTATGAAAAGATGATTAAATTAAAAGACTGTCACGTGACATAACACTGCTAGAGAGGGAACGGGTTGTTTGCAAGCACACCATTGTTTCTGCGTCTGTTAGAGTACGAGTGTGGTGATGCTAATGTTGATTCCGTTCCCATTGTTTTGTTCCTATTCAGAAACGTCAATTCTATATTTTTCCACAGACGTTTCTATTTCATCACCACTTTTTTTATGTTTTTCTACAACATCTTCCTGGGAATAGTCTCATGTTTCATGAGGATTATCAAATCGGTAGGTTTTGGGATTCTACTCCTAGCTCGACTGGACAGTAGTCCAATGCCAAGAAAATTTGAGCGTTTTGACCCAGGTGAGACATTTCTACACCTTACCATAAAATAGGAAAAATTAGATCCAGGTTATGCATTTCTGTCCGCTTCTTTAAAAGATGCGGACGTTTTGATCCATGGTATTTCTTTAAATAAATCATGGTGATGTAACTTCAGAAGTGGATCCATGGTATTTCTTTAAATTAATCATGGTGATGTAACTTCAGAAGTGGATCCATGGTATTTCTTTAAATTAATCATGGTGATGTAACTTCAGAAGGGGATCCATGGTATTTCTTTAAATAAATCATGGTGATGTAACTTCAGAAGGGGATCCATGGTATTTCTTTTAATTAATCATGGTGATGTAACTTCAGAAGTGGATCCATGATATTTCTTTTAATTAATCATGGTGATGTAACTTCAGAAGTGGATCCATGGTATTTCTTTAAATTAATCATGGCGATGTAACTTCAGAAGTGGATCCATGGTATTTCTTTAAATTAATCATGGTGATGTAACATCAAAAGGGGATCCATGGTATTTCTTTAAATTAATCATGATGATGTAACTTCAGAAGTGGATCCATGGTATTTCTTTAAATTAATCATGGTGATGTAACTTCAGAAGTGGATTCATGGTATTTCTTTAAATTAATCATGATGATGTAACTTCAGAAGTGGATCCATGGTATTTCTTTAAATTAATCATGGTGATGTAACTTCAGAAGTGGATCCATGGTATTTTTTTAAATTAATCATGGTGATGTAACTTCAGAAGTGGATCCATGGTATTTCTTTAAATTAATCATGGTGATGTAACTTCAGAAGTGGATCCATGGCATTTCTTTCAATTAATCATGGTGATGTAACTTCAGAAGTGGATCCATGGCATTTCTTTCAATTAATCATGTTGATGTAACTTCAGAAGTGGATCCATGGTATTTCTTTCAATTAATCATGGTGATGTAACTTCAGAAGTGGATCCATGGCATTTCTTTCAATTAATCATGGTGATGTAACTTCAGAAGTGGATCCATGGCATTTCTTTAAATTAATCATGGTGATGTAACTTCAGAAGTGGATCCATGGTATTTCTTTAAATTAATCATGGTGATGTAACTTCAGAAGTGGATCCATGGTATTTCTTTAAATTAATCATGATGATGTAACTTCAAAAGGGGATCTATGGTATTTCTTTAAATTAATCATGGTGATGTAACTTCAGAAGTGGATCCATGGTATTTCTTTAAATTAATCATGGTGATGTAACTTCAGAAGTGGATCCATGGTATTTCTTTAAATTAATCATGGTGATGTAACTTCAGAAGGGGATCCATGGTATTTCTTTAAATTAATCATGGTGATGTAACTTCAGAAGTGGATCCATGGTATTTCTTTAAATTAATCATGGTGATGTAACTTCAGAAGGGGATTAAAGGGGAGACAATTGACGAGCTCCTTGTTGTAACAGTATCTTTGATTTGGATGAGTATATATCAGCGACTCTCAACCTTTTTAGCTCCGGGACTCCTTGTACTATTCCCAAGTATGCGGCGACCCCCAACAATAAAATTATTTTCGCTAATAAGCCTAAGTAACTGTGCCTTTGTAAATGGTATATAAACGTAGTCTGCATGTGAATATCTGATAACTGTATGTATTGCCAATGGACTTTTGGTAATTGCAAACAGCAAGCTGTATATCAGATTTGGAAAGTAGGATGAAATGTCGTCTGCATGCATTCACAAAATATTATTTCACAAAAATTAATATTTTATCGTTAAGTCAAGTTCATTTTCATTTTCCTCATAGAGAGCAGATAAAATTGTCAACATGTAAATATTATTATCGTCCAATTTTGTTTGTCAATTTGAAATTTCGATAGGAAGGATCGGAATTTTTCCAGACAATTTGAGACATGTTGCATTTGTTCCTTGTAGTGACGTTTATTATTGCTTCTTGCATTTATAGTAGCAGTGTCTTCCTTACTAATATTAATCAATTAATCATACACTGAGGTCAGTTGACTTTTTGTGGTGTATTTATATTCTTGTTGTGTGTTGTGAACTGATCTGTTCTTGGGTGTCAAAATGTCTTGGTGTCCAGGTCAGCTTCTGTGTGTGTGCGTACTGTGTTATCGTTAACTGTTTTGTCATTCTTGTTCAATAAAGCTTAGGATCAAGACATGTCTTATTGTAGTGTTTCATTAGGTTAATACACTTTTGGTGACTCATTCTGTAACAAACATTGAAATCCAGACCGGCATACTAGTACACCTGGAACCCCTTCCGTGCAGACACCAGTAATAATTTTCAATGAGATTTTCTCCTTTTCCAAAAATGAAAAAAAAAACAACTATTTATTATCTTAGCCTACATATTACAAACGTGACTTCAAAAGAGAAGATAACTATGTCCTACACATTGTTCTCTCTATAGATCTCATGTTGCCGTCGTTTCAAGCGGTTTGCAAAAGAGGAACTCGTCTTTAAAAGCGTCGTCATATACCTAATTGTACCTCTAGAGTACTTGGAATCCATGTTGGCAAAGCCCGGATGTTAAGTATCAAAACAACGTTGCAGTTACATAGATTCGGCTTATAGAATTTCCTTACCAATGACGCACTGGGATTTCCACAGTATGCGCTGGGAATATTCAAGCAAAACCAAACCTTAAATAAATCAACCAAATATTTTCTGTTCTCGATGTTATTTTGTAGTAGATCGATAGTCATTGTCTGTTCCATGATGGGAATTGCATGGACTATTAAACGACAACCTATCAATAGCCATAAACAAAATCGCGTTTCAATGTCGTCACGACGTTACCATAAAAATTATATATATGATTCCGCAATGTTGCCTTTTTTTTTTTTTTTTTTTAAATTAACTTTCCAAAAGATACATTGCATAAAAAAACAACAACTAATTTTATGGTATCACAACAACAAATGTAAGAACTTTGTTCAGAATTGTTTATAGTTCTCGGTTTCCTTTGCTTGCTATAATGCCACCTTACTTATTAACTCCCAGTACAAAGAGCTTCAATGCGACAATGAAATTGTTTGAAATCATTTTGATTTAGATCTAGTTTTGTATGCATGAATAACAATTAAAAAACAAACTTCCAATAGAAAAACTTTGTACAATTTTAAGTTCCACACGTTAGATTGACCCAAAAAAAATTTACGTTTTCGATGGTCTAAGGCGACCCACGGCAAATCGTCATTCGACGTCAGAGATCCTTAAGTCATAAGAAATGGAGTCAGCTGTTTTTTTAGTAAGCAAATTACATTCACGCTTGGAAATATAATGTAAAAACAAGCAAAATATAAAGAATGCTAAGCAAAAACAAAAGGTCCTTTAAGAGGAAGAACTCCGCATTTACACTTATATCTCAATAGTTCAAGATTTATTAATTAATTACCTCTATTTAATTAGTTTATAGTTTGATTTTTTGATTGATTTCATGTTTTGTTAAGATTATTGAATACTGTGCAAAGTTTCAACTTGATCAGAGAATGGAAAATATTTGTACCAGACAGACAAACATACAAAGTGAGTTAATATACGGCTCCAATGATGATCCTGGAAATTTGACACTTGTCCTATGTTTTGAATTCCTCTGCCAGGTTTCAGCGCCTATATAGGTTATATCCACATGGAAGTAGCCCACACACATCCAGTGGTTCTCGTGCTTATACAACTTCTATACACCCTCAGTCGTGAAAGGAAATCAATTGGCGTGATGACAATGTCAACGAATGAAAGCGACATCATCCTAATGTCCAGAGAGTCAGGTATGTAGATAGTTTGTATACGAATCTTTGGACGTTACATCTTTAGTAGATTAGCGGAGCCACAAGAATAGAAGAGTATCTTGTATAGAACCAAATAGATCTCTTGTTTTCCTACCGAGAGTGAAAGAGAAAGAAATTACCATCATCACATCCTTGGCGATTCCGGAATGGGGAGAAATAGGGGTGGTCACCCTCCCCCTTTCAACAGACTTTGCTTTTATAAGGTTTTTCAGGAGGAATCAACATTTATGTAATAAAAATTTGTTACTAATCAAACTTTTACGGTATGTATTGAGATATTGTGAAAGTTTTTGCCATCATGTTTAAATCTAAATATAACAAGGTTACAAGGACAGTTTGTGTGGAAACACAAACTCAAAATCAGCCCCCTAAGTGGTCCACCCAGGCAGGAAAAAATGCAGGTTTCAATATTTTCAGAAGAATATCGGTTATTAAATTCTATCAGAAGTGGTCCACCCAGGCAGCTTTCAATATTTTCAGAAAGAATATCATAATGAGATTCTATCAAAGGCAAATGACAGAGAAGAATGGAGAAATAAGGTTGACAGATCCTGTGTGGTGCCCCAAAGGTCCAGCAGACCAAGGGATAGGTGAAAGTGAATGTGAAGTTAGATGTGAACCTGGCTTAACTGATGTCTTATAATGAGTATCTAATTGATCTAATTGTTTTGTAAAAGGTCAATCTCTTATTCAAAGCCTCAAGAAAAAAACATTTCCGTAAAAAAAAAAGTTCCTTTAGTTTTGTGTTCAGTGTAAATGTAGTATTTAGCATGACAGAACTTACATAACTTAGCAATACAATTGTAAACAATAATATTTTTTGATACAAAATCTAAAACCATTTGCATAAATGTTTGAAATAATGGTACATTGGTTTAATCCTTACTAAAAAGCTTTCAGTGTTTGTTACTATTATAGTGAATAGTTATAAAAATGGTGTTTAAAAAAAAATGCTTGCATAATTGATTTTAAAAATTATACTTTTTGCTTTCAGAAAAGAAAAAAGTAGCCGTTGCATCAAACTTTGAATGATCTAAAATATCATGATGTCCTATTTTCATTTTCTCTTCTAGTTTCTGAAATCTAAACGGGACGGACGGACAGTCAGACAGACAGGCCACATAAAACTAATATCATCTTTTCCCCTTTTGGGGGCCTCTAAAAATGAGTAAATATGACATGGAAAGGAGATATACTTGAAAAAGCATTTCCATTCAAACCCCCACAATCCCCCCTTCGCGATCATGAAGCAAGTTGGTGGTAAGATACTTTATTTGTGTACTAATGACACAAAGAGTGCGTACATGTTTTAAAGGTACAAAAGTTAAATTATAAGGTATCATTACATCTTCTAAATAGGACCTACAACAACATCGACTCAGATTGGCTCCCCCTAGTTTGTTAAAACTAAACTTATTCTCAGTAGTTGTAGATATATATATATATAAATAGGCTTGTCTTCGAGTGCAAGAAACGAATAAGAATGCAGTATTTCCCGTGGCTACGTAGCCCCAGCTGTGACCTACATATTTTGTCATTTCCAGAGCAAGCAAAACCATTGTCCACGGTGGTCAATTAAGATTTTCTTTTCGCCGTCTGCGTCGGTCCTCGGCAACGGAATTTCTATTGGTCTCAAATGTGTTTCCCGCGGCGTTTGTGAGGCCGTTTGCAACCAGGTAACTGGTCTTTAAAACGTGTCCGTGGGGCGCCTCTGTTACGTCGACCATTTGTTACCCACCAAAAAGACTTCCTTTGGCACACGTTCGTCCCCCATATATTTATATATATCTGGCAAAGAAGCACTAAATGGAATTACTAGAACTGCTTTAGGCAATGTATGAATTTGTAATGAATTATTTTATTACTAATATTAGTGTCTCTGTGGTTTATCTTTGTTTGTTACTTGCAGAAACTTTACAGGTCGTGATACCAATGAAGAAAGTTGTGAGAAATCGATCAGCTCATTTCAAATGGCTTCTTATCTATACCCTCCTACAGAACCCATCGGTAAGTTTGGCTATGTACAGTTGTCATGCTCTGATATCATTTGGTTTTCAAACACTCGTCTTGTCATTGTCTTGCCATCGTGCCATGGTCTTGTCATTGTCTTGTCATTGCGTCGTCATCTTTACATTGTCTTGTCATCGTGTAATCGTCTTGTCATCGTGTTATTATCTTTTCTTCTTGTCATTGTCACTGTCTTGTCATCTTCTTGTCATCGTCTTGTCATAGTCTTGTAATCTTTTTTCATAGTCTTGTCATCTTCTTGTCATCGTCTTGTCATCTTCTTGTCATCTTATTTCATAGTCTTGTCATCGTCTTGTCATAGTCTTGTCATCTTCTCGTCATAGTCTCGTCATCTTCTTGTCATTGTCTTGTCATCTTCTTGTCATAGTCTTGTCATAGTGTTGCCATAGTCTTCTCATCGTCTTGTCATCGTCTTGTCATAATCTTGTCATCTACTTGTTATAGTCTTTTCATAGTCTTTTCATGTTCTCGTCATAGTCTTGTCATCTTCTTGTCATTGTCTTGCGGCAGTCTTGTCATAGTCTTGTCATCTTTTTGTCACTGTCTTGCGGCAGTCTTGTCATAGTCTTGTCATCTTCTTGTTATAGTCTTTTCATAGTCTTTTTATCTTCTCGTCATAGTCTTGTCATCTTCTTGTCATCTTCTTGTCATCTTCTTGTCATCTTCTTGTCATTGTCTTGCGGCAGTTTTGTCCTAATCTTGTAATCTTCTTGTCATCTTCTTGTCATCTTCTTGTCATAGTCTTGTCATCTTCTTGCCATCTTCTTGTCATCGTCTTGTCATCCTGGTCCCGGACAGAACATAGGATAAAAATAACGAAGAGCCTTCTCTCAATGTGGTTTAAGAGTCACCTGTTAGTGGTTCACTAAGTTACGCTTTGATGCGTTTTTATATTATATTGCACAATGGCAGTTGGGTTCCACGATGACCTGCTGACCAGAGAAGAAAACGAAAAATTAAATCGTATGGCCAAATTACGAGGTCTTCAAAGACCTTCCTGCATGGAACAGTACGAGGTCTTCAAAGACCTTCCTGCATGGAACAGTACGAGGTCTTCAAAGACCTTCCTGCATGGAACAGTACGAGGTCTTCAAAGACCTTCCTGCATGGAACAGTACGAGGTCTTCAAAGACCTTCCTGCATGGAACAGTACGAGGTCTTCAAAGACCTTCCTGCATGGAACAGTACGAGGTCTTCAAAGACCTTCCTGCATGGAACAGTACGAGGTCTTCAAAGACCTTCCTGCATGGAACAGTACGAGGTCTTCAAAGACCTTCCTGCATGGAACAGTACGAGGTCTTCAAAGACCTTCCTGCATGGAACAGTACGAGGTCTTCAAAGACCTTCCTGCATGGAACAGTACGAGGTCTTCAAAGACCTTCCTGCATGGAACAGTACGAGGTCTTCAAAGACCTTCCTGCATGGAACAGTACGAGGTCTTCAAAGACCTTCCTGCATGGAACAGTACGAGGTCTTCAAAGACCTTCCTGCATGGAACAGTACGAGGGAAAAGAGGAAGCAGATAGAGAAAGCGATGGGAAGAAATCAAGGAATGAAAGATATTTTAGTTAAAGCGAGAGATGAATGAAGAAAGACCGTCGACGGATCATGTATGGTGCCCCATTGGTCTAACAGACTTATGGATAGGTATAGGTGAAGAAAAAGTGTAATATTTTACTAAGTTGGACTAGGTCTGTGCCAAACTGTTGGGTGAAGTATAATAAAAGAATTGGGAGATCTTGGGGTATCCGGGAGAAGTTGTCAGTGCTGCCTTTTCAAAAAGCAATAAAGAAAAAGAAATTCAAACTTGAGCCTACACCATAAAAGGTCGACATTTTTGTCACTGAGCTAATGAACTAGTTAATAAAAAAAAAACAATAGAATATATCATATAAAACTATTTTCCACATTTCTATCCACAGGTGAGAATGTACAGAAGAGGTTTTAGCCAGTTAAAGACGAAAGCCGAGAAAGAAGGTCTTAAGATACCGATCAGTGACAAACCCACCACAGGCTTTGATTTGGTCAAACTCCAAGAGGAGATGAAGAGATAGAACAAGCCCTGACACAGCAAACACAAACTTTTTTAGTCATAGATATTGAATTCGAACAATTCGTCTCCTATCAGAACGTGCTATATAATCAGCATTGCATTCATGTCTTGATTTGAAAGGCATTGTCATCAACTCTGTTAAAGACAAGTCTACATATCTGGACACTACTGTCTACAGGCAAGTCAACGGACAACTGCCGACTTGTGTTTATTGATTACTTTTATAGCATGTTAACTAAATGCACACATGTCTATGACATCTATTATGTGAATACACTTTGAACCAGATTCCTTCTTTCTGCACTCGTTTCTATTAAAACATACTTTTGTATCATTGCACATTCACACCACGCTCTTCTCCGATGGTACCCGCCTCCCCATTGTGTTAGACAAGCTCATTGTATACCGAACGTTCATTGAAAAAAATAAACCCATTCCCTACACTCATCGAACATCTTCCCTAGTATAAATCGTAGACATAAATTCAATAAAACAAATTACCATTCCCTTGTATACGTAGCAAACAGCAAGATCCATCAGAAAATACATTGTAATAATTTCAAGAACATTCATTTTGTCAATTTTTCAACAATATTTGCATTCGTTTCGTAATATGTAATATAAATAAACTTAACACTTCCTCATACGAGAATACCTACACCCAATCCTAGCTTTAAAAATCTAGGAATACAAGAGCTTGTTATTTCAGCTTCCACTAAAAGATTTAATTATCACAGCTTCATCCTATTTCCATTCTTCTATTTAACAGCAAGAGATCACTTGGGATTTATAGTTTTATACATAGTAATGATACAACATAACGATAACTATTTCAATGCTCATTGTACCAACTGGTGTCAAATACTTTCTTTGTATTGTATTGTATAATTTTACAAGTTTAAAAAAAACAAAAAAAAAAACAACAAACAAATCATCTTTAGCTTTAAAATTCAAATTTTTCACATTTTCCACAATCTGTTCGTTTGATAGAATGTTTACAGCGATAAAGTAACCTAAATATGTATGCCTCTTTAATGTAACCTAAATATGTATGCCCCTTTATAGTAACCTAAATATGTATGCCTCTTTCTGACCACTTCAAAATATGTCGACTCAATACAAGAACAGGACAACCAGAAGGATATTTATCCCTGCATCCTCTAAGCACTTTGCTATCCCTAACATTTGAGTTGATAAACTCCAATGTGAGAAAACAATGCTGCCATATCTTTCACTTCGTACCTGTAGTTCTTCAATAACTTCATTATAAGATTGTATTTTTTACTTTTGATACAATTAATCATCAGATGGACTACTTTAGCACTGCGATATTTTGTTGTTACATTTCTGTTTTCCATTTCATTTAGATTTTCTCAGTTACTGTTTATGCTGAAATGTGGTCAGATTTTGAGGAGCTAATAAAAATCTGGTGCAACTGTAGATGTTGAAGTGTTTGAGTAAATGTACGTGGAACTGTTGCACCCCTTGCCCAGATTGTGCAGTGACATACATATACAGACTATCTACATCCTAGCCCAAACTTCCTGCAGGACGACGGGGGATGGCAGCGGGCAGGGTATGAACTCGTGACCAGACAGATTACCAAAAAACAGTCCAACGCATATACCGCACATTTCGCACATTCCGCACATACCGCACGATTAGTCGCTTCATGCCTTGTGTCCTTACTAGACTATCTGTATTAGACAATGAAGTCGAGGCCCTCTTAAAGCCTGCCCCTAAATCCTCGAACTCTGAGTCACATTTCCTCCTTTTCGTTTTGTTTTTGTTGTCCATGTTTCGGATGTTTCTTCAAAATTCAAGATTATTTACTTCCTAATCCAAACCTCCCGCAGGACGACGGGGGATGGGAGCGGGCAGGGTTTGAACCCGGGACCATCAGTAAGTCCGAACGACAGTCCAGCACGCAAACAGCACGACCAGGCTCATGATCCGATTGACTGCATTCACCAAAACTGTCCATTTGAGTGGTTTGATACCACCTGGTGTGCTGAGAAAGACTTACACTTATGTACCATTTAAGACTTAGCAATAAACTAAAATTACGATTTTCTGAATTCACAAAAAAGTCTTTGTAAACAAGCCACAACAAGAGTTGAAAGTAGGTATAAAGCAAGCTGGACCTTTAAATTACGCATACTGTCACTGTCTGAACACCTGATCTTACAGGCTGAGATGGAATAGCATTGACCATACATTAAGGGATGTCGGCACATTGTCACGTGACAGTTGCAAAGTAGCCTTGTGGAAGGAAAATCTTATTTATTAAAAGAGATTGGAGTTGAGTTGAGTTCAATTAAAGCTAAAAGTAAATTGAAGTTTGTGTTTGTGAAGAAAGTGTTTATTACTTTCTGTGTAATTACAACGATACTCAGCAGTATTTAGCAGCTATCATTACAATCATCCCCCATCACAGATTGGTTGTTGTGTCTTTTTGAATATAAGTACAAATATAAAAGCATTGTATTAGCGGCACACTACCAACGCAATAGACAACGTTTGATTGGACAGGAGAATGATAGGGAAGAGGGGGGGGGAGGTAGAGGATAAAAAAAACAACGTGGATGAAGTGTTGGATTGGTCAGCTTGGTTTGTAGAGGATTAGCAAAGACAAGTGTATGTCTAGTTGGCTCGAAACGAGTGAGATTTTGACGGTTAATTTTAGACAAAGTAGAGTGAGAAGACTATAAAGAACTGAGCTGTAACTGTGTTAACATTTAGCTTCAACTTGTTTTGGTCTGAAGTATTCTACAGTGGAATTCAATAACTTGTTTAATTAACATATGACATGTTCTTTTCTCATTTCATATTACAGAGAGAGAAGGGGAGAGATGTGTGAAGGAGCGACAGAGAGAAAGAGGGAGAAAGGGAAGTAGAGCAGGGGCGCCTTAGGCATAGGTAAAATAGGCAGACGCCTAGGGCGGAAACTTGGACCATATCTCAAACATAGCTGATCTCTATGACTGTTTACTAGTCTATCTCACTACTACGGAAAATTGCGATTTATGAATTTCAGTTATTTGACTATATAAATATATGAGGGCAGGTTTTTAATAAATTGCGTAATTTTATTTTTTCCTGTCTCTTTAATATTTTTTTATGTTTAGTTTGTACCACCAAATTTACTTCGCCTAAGGCCTCCAATTAGTCAAGACCGGCCCTGAGTTGAGTGACAAAGCTGGAGAGAGATAGACAAAGAGGGAGAGAGACAGAGAGAGGGAAAGAGAGAGAATCTTATTAAATCTTTAATTTGTATATGATTTTAATAACATTTAAGTAAATAATTGCTGTAGGAATGTATAACATTTGATCAGGGGCGGACTGGGTGTCAAAATAGGCCCGGGCATTTCTATATAATCTGGCCTACAAGTTCTATATCCTATGATGGGCATCCATTTCAAGGTCAATTTTTGTCCTCAAAATCATTATGTTAATATTGATGTGAATGTATACAGTGAATTCTATATCTTAATAAGAAACATAGGCCGTATGTTTCTTCTTAATCGCTAAAGGTGTGGGCCCTTAAAGGATGAAGCCTACTAGAAGCACTGTCTACGAATGAAAGCTATTACATTATTTCGGAAAATTTGTTAAATTAAAATAGTGTTACACTGTAGAGTATGTGAAAGACTTGGCCCAACCAGCCCATTTTGGTACCGGCCCACCGGGCATTTGCCCAAATGCCCATATAGACAGTCCGCCCCTGCATTTAATAATAAATAAGAATAATAATGTTTGTTATCCATAAGGAAATTTGTCTTACAATTTGTGCATTACACCAAACAAAACATTATAATTATAGAAAACCATAATTTTACGATCGATCGAATGAGTCAAATGTTGCTTTTTTTTTTATATTTCTAGCGAGAACAGCATTTCCTGTTATAAAAGTTCATTTTAAAAAAAAAACATTTTCCATATAGGTACTCTTTTTTTTTTCTGTCAAGATGATGAACTGGTCTACACTTCAGACACTCAAAACATCGCAATTTTAAAAGTAGTTCCGTCTCACGCACTGTCCTTTTATGCTGTGTACTCTCTCTCTCTCTCTCTCTCTCTCTCTGTGTATGATAGGTGAAAGTAACAAGACGGCCGACTACTAGTGAAGACTGCCTATGAAATTATACAGCGAAATGTGAACTAGTTTTAATACCAAAATTCAACTTAGAAATTAGGAAAATCAACAGATATTCAAGAAGCACCACCATATATGAGCTGTAAGTCTCTAGCACGTAAGTTTTTGATTTGAAGAAATTTGAGGTCGAAATGATGAAAGTTTTGTGGCATTTGTGAACTGAAATTTATTCATTGAAACTTTTTTTGTTCGAAAATCTTGCAAGTAAAAATTGTAGATAAATTTTGAAGATTGGAAACACATTACATTTAATTAAACAGACCCCAATCGTAATGCTGATGTTTCCTGATCTATATTTAATCCTAAAGTCATCTACAATAGTTTGGTAAGTAAATTGATACATGATATGATATCAAAGATACATATATATATATAGATAGATCGATAGATAGATAGATCGATAGATTACATAGATAAATTACATAGATAGAAAGAAACTGAGATAGATAGATAGATAGAAGGATAGATGATTAACATACATAAAAAAGTGAAATTGAGAAAATTAAACACTCTTTCTTTTGGATTGTCCATAGAACAAAACATTTACAATGTGAAGATTCCAAATTGAAAATAAAATGATCAGACATTTAAAAAGTTTTCAATCATCAGTTTAAATCATTTCTAATATCAAATATATCTTAAAGCTTAGGTCCTTGCCACTCATTAGTACATTAAGGCCACGAGATCAAGAGGCACTCCAGCCTAAAAGTGTTTATTGTTGTTGTTGTTTTTAAATACCCACGACACTTGTTCCTCTCCCACTTTTTAAGTATAGTCGTTAGTCACAGTAGTCTACCCTTACTTGTATGTCCGGTCTAAGTTGAAGTGACAAGGTCAACTAGCAAGGATTCAGAGGCACTGACTTTTAAAACACAAAAATCACATATTTTAGTGTAATGGGCTGTCAAATAGTAGAGAACTATCAATCTACATGATAAGGAAGGGATGGGCCAGTGTATATACTAGAAAAGAACGTGAGAGACATATATGTATTAACATATAATATTAAGCTTGAGTGATAAGAACAAGGGCGGGTTTTGTTGTTTTAAGATCCTAGCCCCAGTAGATAAATATTCACATCCAAATATACCACATTGAAACACCAACAAGAAGAAGTAAAGTTACCTTTTCAGACCTTGTGGTCTATAGGACGGATGATGTAAAGGTCATCTGTTTCTGTGGCCCACGGTTAACGAGGGTGTTATGTGGCCAGCACAACGACCAACCGCCTTCAATTTTCCCCAACTTATGCCAGTTACCCATTAGAGCTGGGTGGCTCAGAGGCGCCCAAAGATCTCGAAATTCAAAATCCCATTCTTCACCATGATTTGAACCCGGGACTTCGGTTCGAAAGCCAAGCGCTTTAACACTCAGCCACCGCGCTTCAAAAAAACAAAAAAGGCCAAATACTAAACTTTAGGGCATGTTGTTTCTCAACATTCATACAAAAAAAAAAGATACATCCTTTAGACAGCTAAGTGGTCTGGTGTGAAGAAGAGGAGAGGATGACATGGCCACATATTGACAAAAAATACTCCAAACATTATAGACTTGGGAAGTGCCAGTCAAGTCAGTGAGTCAAGTGTAGTGTAGAGGTTAGTAAGTTATCCATTTGGATGTCATTTCTTTGTCTAAATCAGTGTTTCCCAAACTGTGTTCCGCGGAACACTGGAATTTCGCGAGGCCTGAATAAGATTTTCCGCGTAGCTAATGGAAATATGGAATAATTAAATAGTAGGCCACCACGTGAATTAACTTCTCTAAACAAAATAAGCAAAGTGTTCCGCGAAATACTGATAATGTGCGAAGTGTTCCGTTAAGAAAAAAAAGTTTGGGAACCACTGGTCTAAATGATTACTATCTCATTATATTCAACTAAATTGGTTCGAGTCTATTCCCTACTGGAATAAGCTAACCTGTTTCTGAAATAAATATGAACAATATTAGCACCGACAGCAGCAACAGATAAAAAGAATGCCTATACATTTGTGTATACATTGACTATACTGTTAATTGTCTATCGCGACGACGTAGTTACTGTATTAAATTTGTATTTTCCAAAGCTGACCGTAGTGATCACAATAAGCTGCCTGCAGTCATGATATCAAAATGAGAACAGTCACACCATAACGTTCAGGATACTAGAGTGAGCATATTAAGCTGACCACAGTGACATCATAAAGTTGACTACATTGATCCCAACAAACTGATAACAGCAACACTATTAAGTTGACTGAAGTGATCCCAATAATCTGATTACAGTGACACCAAAAAGGTAGATTACAGTGATCACACCAAATTGACTGCAGCAATCTCACCAAGCTGACTACACCAACGTCAGAAATTTAACTACAATAATTCCACCACGAAGACTGGGGTGATTTCAGAAAGTGGACTGCACTCATCCTACCAAATTGACTGCAGTGATTCCATCACGTTGACTGCAGTGATTCCATCAATTTGACTGCAGTGATCCCATCACGTTGACTGCAGTGATCCCATCAAGTTGACTGTAGTGATCCACCAAGTTGACGGCAGTGATCCCATCAAGTTGACTTCAGTGATCCCATCAAGTTGACTTTAGTGATCCCATCACGTTGACTAGTGATCCTATCAAGTTGACTGTAGTGATCCCATCAAGTTGACTTGCAGTAATCCCATGAAGTTGACTGCAGTGATCCCACCAAGCTGACTGCAGTGATCCCATCAGGTTAACTGCAGTGATCCCACCAAGCTGACTGTAGCGATCCCATCAAGTTGACTGCAGTGATCCCACCAAGCTGACTGCAGTGTGATCCCATCAAGTTGACTTCAGTGATCCCATTAAGTTGATTGCACTGATCCCACCAAGCTGACTAGTGATCCCATCAAGTTGACTGCAGTGATCCCATCAAGTTGACTGCAGTGATCCCATCAAGTTGACTGCAGTGATCCCACCAAGTTGACTGCAGTGATCCCACCAAGCTGACTGCAGTGATCCCATCAAGATGCCTCGAACACTCAACGACTTGCTCTACTTTTTTAACTCTCTCAGTGGCTCTCAAAATATAATTGAGTAAGTCCTTTTACTTTCATTAGCGTATTATATACACTAATGTTAAAAACATTTGAGACTCAATGATCTCTTACACAGATATGTGTCCCTGCTGTGTCTATACCGTGTCCCTAATGTGTCTATACCGTGTCCCTACTGTGTCTATACCGTGTCCCTACTGTGTCTATACCGTGCCCCTACTGTGTCTATACCGTGTCCCTACTGTGTCTATACCGTGTCCCTACTGTGTCTATACCATGGTCCCTACTGTGTCTATACCGTGTCCCTACTGTGTCTATACCGTGTCCCTACTATGTCTATACCGTGTCCCTACTGTGTCTATACCGTGTCCCTACTGTGTCTATACCGTGTCCCTACTGTGTCTATACCGTGTTCCTACTGTGTCTATACCATGTCCCTTCTATGTCTATACAGTGTTTCTACTATGTCTATATACTGTGTCTCTAACATGACTCTACTGAGACTTTCTGTGTCTCTATTGTGTCGCTACCTAGTCCCTACTCATAGGTTGCAAGTGTAATGCTTCCTCTATATGGAAAAGTATTTTGTTTTGTTCTACAAACTGATAGAGCTTTAGAATATTTGATACCGCGGTTCTAAACAAGTGCACACAAGTAACCCTAAACCTTTGGAAAAACCTAACTCATCACCGCTTCCTACACCAATAAGCTAGCTATTTATAGTTTTTTTCCCCCAAATGTTTGAGAGTGTCTGTCATTGTGAGATTTGTTTCAAGACCTGAACATTTCATGAAATATCTGTTGAAAAGTGGGTCAGTACCGTAATGATTAAATCATGTCAATAATAAGATCATGTGTTATAATATCAAACATTGTATTAATCATCTTATTGGACACTCTAATCGAATATTTCGAATTTTGTGTTTCATCATGCTTACTGTTGTTCTGTCGTTTGGTTACTAGCTTCAGGCAACTAGTACAACTAATTCTTGTGTAGAGAATTAGGTCTTTCGCTAAAAATGTTTTTAAAACTATAAAACTGTATATTTTTTTTATAAGAAATTGAATGACTTGAGTCCATAATCTAGACTCGAGACCTTGAGCTCAGACACGAGCCACTTAAGTCAAAAATAGTTTTTGTAAAAGGAGAAGTACGGAAACCTTCTCCTAGACACCCCCCCCCTCCCTTTCTGCCTCCCTCACTTGACCACAAAAGTGATCGAACCATAGGCATTAAAATTGCAGTGAAAAAATATTTCCAATAGGACAAATTTAGTATCGGTTATCCTAGATGTTTGATTCAAAATAATTTAAGCAATTTCATTCAACATAATTTTTTTAAAAGTAATTCAAAAAAAAGTATTTGTTACTTAGCGCCCCTCGTTTTGTATTCATCATAAACTCTTCAACCTACACGAACAAAACCATCCATTCCCCTTTTCTCATGGTTACATCCTAAACACGCACATACACTCACAATAACAGTGATCCAACAGTATGTCTTTTTTCACAGAGAATGTTCTTCAGCTGTAGACGAAACTCTATTCTACCAGTTTTCTTTGATCCCAGCAGTAAGTAGATATGTGACATTCTAGTAGATATATGGCATTTATGGCATTTTTTGTAAGTTCTCATGTGACTAAAGAGGCCAAGCGAAAAAGTTTTACGAAAAATATATCACTTATACATAAGATCGCATCACAAAATGTGTGACCGTGAAATTGAAAGTGTTGAGAATTACAATTGAACATCTCTTCCTAGACTTGCTTTGTTGGGGTGGCGTAAGCAAATCTCTACACTCTTCCCAGTCAGCAGCTGTTCTGAGCAGATTATAAAGAAGGAAACCTGTTCATTTTCGCACGCTGCCCAATAGAAGTTAGAACTACTAAAATACTTTTTTCCTCTCTGTCTCTCTCTCTCTCTTTGTGGCTTTATATCAAACGTGTAATCATTGTAACATGATATCTTCTTCACATCATATGTATTCCTGGACAACTTTAGCCTTTGACTATCATTGAGAAAGATCTCCAGTAACTTCATCCTCAAAAACATACACCAGCATGACGTCGCACTTAATGGTTATTTCTTCCCACTTGGCAGCAAACAGTCATCAAAGAGCAGTGTCGCAATCCATTCTGCAGCCTTAGTCAACATAAAATTATGGCAAAGCTTTCTTGCGCCTGCTCTGAGGGTCAACTTGGTCTACGTAAAAAATAAAAAACCTAAATGTATTGATATCATGTTGTCCTTTGCATTTAGAGCTAGTCTGAACAGCTATTTATAGTCGAACTATAAAAATGATCTTGAATGAAGTAGTCCTATCATATGGAATTATATTGATATAGTTCTAACATGAATTGTGCCAATAGTTGTAATAAATGATCCTTTTTTTTTTAGTTCTGCTTAACCCTGATGATGGCTCTCACAAAACAACGAACGCAAACATGGACCAGTTTTTTCAAAGGCCGTCCTGCATTCATTTAGTAAGTTCTATTGTTGACACAAATAAATAATTTAGTTTTAGCTAAAACTTGTTAAGGAAACATTGCTCTTACGATTGATAATATTATCTGGTTGTTGTCCTAATTTATCCTACCTGGTATACACCAACTTTAACACAATTACAACGAATCACCGAATTCTTGCAGATTAACACAAACTGTCCAGCCAAAAAGTTCATTCAAAATTGATTTGAACAAAATATTAAAATTACTATTTTGTTTGACATTTTCCTCCAAAAAGTATTTTTTAAAATTCTGACTACCATCAGTGCACTTATCCCATTCTGATTCATAGATAAGGATCATAGACTGCTGACATTTTCTCATAATTGGCTCCAGAAACCTTTCACTTGTTTGGGCAAAGCAGCAAGACAGCGGAGGCTAAAATCGTCCTTCTTCTATGTCCGCGGATATGTTGACATTTGTTTTGTTATTGCTAGTTGGATTACTTTTAAATAAAAAGGAAATATATTTTTTCCCCCCTCAAGTCCTATGGATACTTTGACAAGACTGTCCAGGTTGTCTTACTGTGCAGCTTTCGGGGCCACAGCGTTTTTGGTTTATCAAATCACACTTCAAAGACAATTAGCCATCAACTACGAAGGACCAATTTCATTAACATGTAAGCATTTAATTGTATTGTATTTCATCTAACAGTTCCCACTTATCTATGTATAAGTATCTAAATCACATATGTTGTATGAATGCCTATTTGGCATTAGCAGATTAATCACATTAATTATGAAAGAAATGAAAATTCATTAAGACTGATTGCTACAGTGTTTTTTTTATAATTCTATCTCGACAGCATTGATCGCTTTATTGTCCATGCTGATTTACGGGATGGTGTTTTTCCCCATATTCGCCTGCCTGGCCCTGAGAACAGCTTTCGGATACGCCCTTGGATCGCTTTACATCTTTGTTTTCTTTATCATTGATGTTATGAGTCTTATCTATTGCGCCAGCGAACTACAGGTTAGTCTAATGCAGGGGTGGGCAAATTACGACCCGCGGGCTACATGCGGCCCGCCGAAGTGTTTTATGCGGCCCGCCGACACATACAGAAGTCAGGTGTGCCCACAGTATGTACTTATAAAAATGCAAATATATTAAAAATATTATAAATATAAATTATTGAAACTGTCATTATAAAAAGTTTCAAGCAAACGAAGACTATGCTTATTGGCTAGACATCAATACACTCAATTCAAGACACAATCTCTGATCAGTTTTATTCAATGCTATGAAGAACTGTGTTGAATGTTGGGTATGCTTGGAACAAGATGGCAAGGGTGACAACTGGTGGAATTCGATCTTTAACTGAGTAAAATGATGTTTCTTAAAATACCCCAACCATAAACTTTAAACAGGAAAAATTGCACAAAGCTGCATAAAATTTCAAAATAAGATGAAAAGTATACATAATTAATCAAACTTATTAGAGTTAGGGGTATTAACCACAGGTAGCCTCGATTATGAATAAAATAATCCAATATCATCTCTATCATAGCATGGACAAGGTAAACGAGAACAATATAAAATCACAAGGAAGAAATTGTTCTGTTACTTGAAGGACTGTGACTTTGTAACCAATATTTCTAATGAAGAGTGGAAGACAGATTTCAGGTTTCATAATTGCAACTGTAATGAGTCTCTTGCAAATGAAATGCAAATGTATGTTAAATCTTTTTAAACAAGGCCTTCCCATTTCTACAAGCAAGCAAAAGAAAACAGGTTTTGTCATTTTCCTTTGCTGAAAGGTGAAATTATTTCTAGTGAAATGATTAAAAGTACAACACTTATTAAGATTCCTTAATTTTGCAATTTATAAAAGCAATCTTTAAGACGTCAAGAACCGGCTTTCAATACAATTAGCCTACCATTTAGCGCAGAAGCTGATTTAGCTCCAGAGGACATAACTCGAGCAAAGAGAAGTTCCAGTCAGTACCTCCACCGGAGTCTTTTGAGTGCCAGAAGCTGTATGTCAACACTTTACAAAATGTGCTGCTGTTCACACTATTTGTGTACACATACATCTGTTGTTCTTCTTCTTTGTTCTCATTTTGCATGTTGGAGGGTTCAGATCAGCATTTTTATATCTAAGATGAACCGCGCAATGTTTTCCAGATCAGGCAGTTCTTCGAAGTTTTGGTTCTATAGGAGGGCTTTGGGGCCATAGTCCTGTTCGGGTCTCTGATTTAGTATGCATCATTGAAGGACATGGTCAGCATTCTCTGTTGATGCTCCAAAAGGGCATGTTTCGCTCGTCCCGACATTTAACTTCCGGAACATATATTGTCTCATCCAGTGAACAAGCATTATATTTTGGGGGGGGGGGACGAACTAAACAAGTATAATTACTGGTCGATTTTTACTGACTGTAATTTGACAGCAGTCACAAGGGTAACAACTAGTCAGCTAGTTCCACAGTTCCGGAACACTATGCACGAGTGTAAAAAGTAAAATACTGCACATTAAGCACAACTGTATATTTGTTGGGTTATTGTAATATAGAAAGACAACAGCAATTTAAACAAATTATTAATTGATTTCAAAAATTGCTAACTCTTGTTGTAATTCCTTAACGTGGAGTGTGGAAAAAAAGAAACGTGAATATAATACAGTGTAACTATGAATTAAAAGTTAGCTAGAGTATCTTTCTAAGTTGTATATACATATGCGGCTCGCCTTTCATAAATTTAAAGAAATGCGGCCCTCGATCCAAAAAGGTTGCCCACCCCTGGTCTAATACAATGAAGACACAGCAAACTCTTTGCTATTAGAAAGATTATATCGTGTCTGTCTGGTAAAAAGTTTGTACACTTTATTTCTCCCACACCTTATCTCTGGTCAAGTTAAAATTTTGTATAATTGTCTTCTAATTAGTCCACTCTATACTTTGCTTAGAGAATTAGGTCGTCGCTTCAAAGTTTGAAACTAACAATGGATAGCTATCAAACCTTCTATTTTATACACGTTTCGCTGGCTTGGGAGACTTGAGCACTTGAGTCCCAATTGAGTGGATCTCATTAGTTTTTAAACGCATTTAAAAAGCGATCACGGTAATAGTCACAGTTACCCCCTTCTTTCACCCCCACCCACTTTCCCAGCTGGTCCAGACAAGTGATAGGATCAGAGCGCAGTGAGAAAGCTAAAAGCATGAAATATCGCTGATCAAAAACAATTGTTACAAATATTTTCTAATCTCACAGATGTATTATTGTTAGTCTAGATCTATTACAAATTTTATTACATGATGGATCCAAACTAACTGATACAATTAAACTTCATGTAAGCTTTGTTTTAGAAAAAAAAAGTATTTTACCACTACATTTTTTTAGTTAGGCCTATGTCAAAGTCTCCGGAGGTAACTCTTTCAGGAATAAAGTCTTTGCTTCCTATTCCAGGAGATAATGAGATTTCTTCCCAGCGTGCTCTGCAGGGCCTTCCTTTGTATCTCTTTGCCAGTCAAGTTTTTCTGGGCATTCAAGAAAGGGAATTACTTTGTTAATGTCAACACCGGAAACAGTTTGGAGAGAACGCTGGAGCAAGTCCGTGACTCTTACCAAGGTCGACATGTCAGAAAACTGCTGAGGAAAACGGAACGAAAAGCGTGAGTGACCTTGTAAGAAAACAAACAAACAAACAAACAAACAAACAAACTGTACATGTCAATAACTGTAACGAAGGGGAAAAGACAATGTAGGTCCCTCTTTCAGACCCTTGAGTCAAATGATGTCAAGCTTATCTGTTTATATGGTTGGTGGTGACGAGGGTGTCATGTGACCAGCACACAATCGACCGCATTTTCTTTTCCAACCCAATGTCAGATATCCTTTAGAGTTAGGTGAACAGGGACCAAGGACGTCTCATGAATATTAAGGTTCGTTATCCAAGTCTTATCAGGAGTTGAGCTCGAGATGAATCAATTAATAATACTGATCATCCTTTAATTACATGGCGGAAAAAAAAATTATGTATAGTTCTATTTTGGCTACAGTTGAAACGCTTCAGAGACCAGCTTTGGCGTCAACTTTCCTTGGCTGACATAGAAGAGAGCACCTGGTTGCATGCGGCCTCAAAACGAGACAGCTGGAGGTCACTCACGAAGGCCGCGGGATACACATTTGAGACCAAAAGAAAATCCGCTGCCGAGGACAAACGCGAAAAGAAAATCTAAATCGACCACCTGCGGATGTGGCAAAATATGTAGGTTACAGCTGGGGATGCGCAGCCACGGGAAATACTGCTCTCCTCACTAATCTTCGGACTCGAATACAAGCCTTAGTATTATTATCACAGTTGAAACTTCAGTATGTAATGTAGCCTATGTGGATCACTTCTTTTTCTACTTTGCGGCTTTTATTCTTTAATCTATATTTATAATTTAAGCTTAATTTTAAAGCAAAGAAATATATAAGTTATGTATTGGCCAAGTTTTATTTGTGTAAACTCAATAACCTTAAAAAATTCCATTCTATTGACAGAGAGCGTGTCGGCATTGTCAGCAAAATAAATGCTTGTTTCTTCGAGCAATTCTGGCGACTATTCTACCACAGACAAAAAGGTTAGTGGTTATAGTCTACATTGTAACACTTGTTAATGGACATTATCTTATCTTCTTATCTTATATAATACAGACGTTACTTCAAAAAAAGAAGATGATTACGTCCTACGCGTCATGCATTTAGTCATGCATATTAACCAATGACTTAAATTCTGCCAAGTCACTGGTTTTTCTGGCTAGCTCAGGCAACCCATTCCATGCTCTAATAGCACTAGGGAAGAAGGAGTATTTGTACAAATTTGTCCTAGCATATGGGACGAGGAATGTGCCTTTATTTTTGTGTCTTTCAGAGTATTTTATTAAATTTTGTTTTTGTATTTGAAGATTATGGTTCAGTGTTTTATGTATAATTGCTACTTTACTTTTGAGTCTTCTGTCCTGAAGGCTTTCTAAATTTAGTGATTTTACTAATGGTGTTACCCTAGTCAAATGTGAATATTCGTTTGTTATGAATCTCACTGCTCTATTTTGTGTTTGTTCCAGTTTCTTAATGTTTTCTTGAGTTGAGGGGTCCCACACGGTGGATGCATATTCTATTATTGGCCTTACCAAGGTTAAATAACATTTTAGTTTTATGTTCTTATTTGATTTATAAAAATTTCTTTTAATTAATGCTTTGTTGGATTTTTTAATAGTTTCATCAATATGTGGATTCCATGACAGTTTTTCATTTATTATAACACCTAGGTATTTTGAGTTTTTAGTCTGTGCTACTGGTTTGCCATGATAAGATAAGTGGAATTAATTTGTTTTAGTTTTTTTGTTACTCTTAACAACTGACATTTTTCTGGGTGGAAAGACATGCTCCAATTTGATTCCCATTTCTGTAATTCATCTAATTCTCTTTGTAAAATATCTGTGTCTTGTTTTGTTTTTATTGTTCTATATATTATGCAATCGTCTGCAAATAATCTGACTTTTGTTCCTGAACTAATGCAATTTGGTAAATCATTTATGTAAATTAAAAATAGTAGTGGACCCAAGACTGTTCCTTGAGGTACACCTGAGTTTACTGTTATTGATGTTGATTTAGAGCCATTTATTATTACAGTTTGTTCTCTCCCTATCAGAAAATCTTTAATCCACTGATGCAGTGGACCGTTAATGCCGAAATATTTTAATTTTTTAAGCAAACTATGGTGGTGGACTTTGTCAAAAGCCTTGGAAAAATCTAGTAAGATAGCATCTATTTGTTCACTATTATCTAAACCTTTTGAAAAATCATCAATTAGTCCTATTAGTTGTGTTTCACATGATCTATATTTCCTAAAGCCATGTTGGTATGGGGTGAGGACATTATGTTTGTCTAAGTGGTTTATGATATTGCTACATATTATGTGTTCTAGTATTTTACATGTGATGCTGGTAAGTGATATTGGTCTGTAGTTTCCTGGGTCAGATTTTTCTCCTTTTTTAAATAGGGGGGTGACATTAGCTTCTTTACAGTCCTTTGGTACTCTGCCCTGGTTAAGCGATGCCTGAAAGAGTATTTTGAACACTGGGGCTAGCTCATTGCTTAGTTCTTTGAGTAATCTAGCTGGAATACCATCAGGTCCAGACGCTTTATTTGGTTTGGTGTTGGCTAATAGTTTTTTAATTCCATTTTCTTGTACTACTAAATCTTCTATGTTGTCTACTTGGTTCAAATTAAGAAATATGTCTTTGTCTCCTGGGGGTGAGAATGCTGATGCAAAGTATTTGTTTAGGATGTTTGCTTTAGTTTCATTATCATTATGTATTATGTTATGTTCATCTTTTAATGGTGCTATGCCTGTTGTTTCCATTTTCTTAGACTTAATGTATGACCATAGGTTTTTGTTGTTATCTTTAGATATTACATTGTTTATGTATTTACTCTGCAACTGTCTGCTTACTTTTTGGGTTAGGTGTTTAATTTTTATATACTTTTTGTAAACTCTTTCTGCCTTGGTTTCTTTAAATTTTCTATATAGGTTTTCCTTCTGTTTACAAAGCTTCTTTAGTCTATTATTAAACCAGCATTTATTTATTTTGTTTGATGTGTATTTAGTTGGTATATGATTTTCTATAATACTTTTAAGATGGTTTTTAATGAAATTCCAGAGGTCATCGACTGGTTGGTTAATGTCTTTTTCTAATAAGAATGTTTGTTGAAAGTTTAATGCAGCTTGGTGTAGTTGTGTTAGGTTACATTTATTCCAGAGTAAGATTTTTCTTTTGGTTTTTGTATTGGCTACTGCTTTTATCTGACTGTGTATTTTTATGATCTCATGGTCTGATAGACCAGGGATAATATCATAATCAACTACTAATCCAGGTCTGTTGGTTAAGAAGAGATCTAATGTGTTGTTTAATCTAGTTGGCTTTTTAATGATTTGATCTAAACTTAGGTTGTGTAAAGTTTCTATGAAAAGCTCATTTATGTCCTTAAGGTTTTGGTGTTTATCTATGGTTAGTGTTTTCCAATTTATATCAGGTAGGTTGAAGTCACCCATAATCCAAAAAACTGCATTTTTATTTGTCTCTTTAAGTGTAGTAATCTGATTACATATTTCCTCATGTATTCTAAACTAGAATTTGGTGGTCTGTAAATGCTGCCTATTATAAGGGATGTTGAGGTGGTATTAATTTTACAAAATGTAGATTCTATGTTTTTTGAGTTAGGTAAGGTAATTTCTTCTGCTATAAGAGTGTTTTTTATTGCTAAAAGAACTCCTCCATGATTATCAGCCCTATCTTTTCTAAAAATTTCATAATTACTATTGAAAATTTCTGCATTATAAATTTCAGGATGTAGCCAAGTTTCTGTTCCTGCAATTATGTCTGGTTTCTCACATTCTAATAAAATTTCTAAGTCTGCTGTTTTGTTCCTAATGCTTTGAAAATTTATTACTAAGGTTTTAAGGTATTTTGGTATTACTTCTTTAGTAGGTTTGTTTAGTGAGGCTGTTGTATTAATTTTAGTAGATTTAGGTTTAACAGGAGTGGATCTGGCTAGTGGTTGGTGAGTTGGTTTTGGGATGGTGTTTAGGATGTTGTATGGGTTAGAAGTGTCCGCATCAAAGGAATCAAACAGTCCTGATGTAAACTGAGGTAACCCACACGGTACACAGTGCCATGATGCATCTTTGTTGCCTAAGGCATAATACACAGGTGTATTCATATGGAGACATGATGCATGGTACCATTCATCGCAGGTGTCACATTGAATGGCTTTCTGTTTCATGGTGCATACTTTTTTGCAGATGTTGCATCTATCTTTAGATCTAGGCCCTGGATTTGACTCTACATCTCCTGCTATTAATATTAACAGTGAAAGGTATTTATTTCTACTGTGTCTAATTGAGAACTTCCATTTGTGATGGGTAATTTTCTTTAATGTTATGGATGTGTATGTTAGGTTATTTTTGAAGTTGCATTGATCTAAAGTGTGATGATTGATTATGACTGTTGTTTCCTTTTTAAGTTTAGTGTTGACTGAGGTAGATCTAGTTCTGTGTTCAGCTAGTGTGTATTTAGTAATTATTAGGATAAATAGCCAGAGCAATTTCATGATGACTGTTGTTGATTTTAGTTTTAAAAGGTCTAGTCTAAATCTAGTTTAAGGTTAAAAATGCCTAAGATGGTCTAAGCTAAGTCTAAGTCTAAAGTGATAGCTAATTTACAATGACAATCAAATGGTTTATTCAAAATATAGACCTAGACTAGATACAGATCTAATTCAAGATCTAGATCTAATTGTAGATCAATATATTTATGTGTTTAACTAACTTTAACTAACTATATAGAGTATTATTATTAGTTTATAATTAGTAGTATTTGTAGATGATTAGTAGATCTAAGGCCTTAATTAAAGTCTAAGTCTAAGACTGACTAGATCTAAAATCTAAGAATATAAAAATAAATATAGACTAAATAATATATAAGGCATAAGGCATGATAAGGATTAGTTGATTAGTGAGACAAAATAGTCCTAAACTAAGAGTTGTTAATTTGAATTAATTAGTGGAAATAATGCTGAATTAAGTTAATTAAAGATATTAGTTTATTAGTTGAATAGCTTTTTAAAGGAATTTTATTTGGTTTATATACGACAAAACGAAAATTTAACTCATCTATGATAACTGTAAACAGGGAGCAGCCATCTTGTCAAGAGCGCGTAACCCATTACGTGGGTTTGACATTATTTAAAACATTCGTTAATATTATGTTGAGGAGCAGTAGAATAACGTCTGCTTATTCAGATTAAATTTGAATGATTCACTTTCACAAGCCCTCAAAATTGTTTGGGCCCGTGAGGCAACGCATAATTTGTTTGACCGGGTCTTTCCATTCCTCTTTGCTTTTAGGCTTGTCAATACTTGGACGTTGTCTTCCAATCGCTTCTTCTGTCTTCCTACATTTTTTATTTGATTGCCAGTAGAACAGTCTTAGCGAGCCTTGTAATATGGTCGTACAGTCTTAGCGAGCCTTGTGGATCTCGTAATATGGTCGTTCAGTCTTAGCGAGCCTTGTGGATCTCGTAATATGGTCGTACAGTCTTAGCGAGCCTTGTGGATCTCGTAATATGGTCGTACAGTCTTAGCGAGCCTTGTGGATCTCGTGATATGGTCGTACAGTCTTAGCGAGCCTTGTGGATCTCGTGATATGGTCGTACAGTCTAAACTTGCGTTTTTCTTTTTAGACAATGGTTAGAAGATCATCTTGAGACTGGATTGCCATTGTAATCTTTTTTTTTCATTTCCTCATTTGTGGTGCGTTCTTCATAGGTGTTATCTAGAGTCTCAATGGACCTCATTCACCATTCGTAAACAAACAACAGTTAGCCACGTGATTCTCTATATCTTCTATAGAAATGATGTAATCCATAAAGGCTGTCACGTGATACGTATTTTTCATTATTTTATCAAAAGTATGACGTGGCTAAATGTGTTTATTTACGCTTGGTGAATGAGGTCCATTCGATGGCTAAGATTTTCCTCTCTAATTCTACAATTCTATGATTCGCAATTTCATGATGGTACATCACGGTCAAATCCAATATATTAGGGAGTTTCATATATGGAGAAAAGAAATAAAAATAGCAAGATTTCGGTGTATCCGGTGTACAAAAGTAAAGGAAGGGTTAATACGCTTGTGTTTTTTCTTTATAAATATACAATAATTTTTGTGCAAGTTTAAACACTGCAAAATCAAATTTTCTAAGCTTTTTCGTTTGTAGCAAAAACTAATTTCAACACCGAGGAAGTATCACATGCTCACTTCATGGATGGAAAAACAATGTGAACATCCAGGCAATACTTCATGTCAATAATTGTAAACTGTCAATTAGGTCAATATGACACTAATAAAGACAACCGAAGGTCTACTGAATACTTGGGTGCGAAAAACTCTTAGGAAAATCTATGGTGCTATACAAGATGAAACAGGGTGGAGGACACGCACTAACCATGAGATATCAATTGTATGAAGACCCACCGATAGCGACAGAAATAAAAAAGAACAGACTACGTTGGGCAGGTCACCTTGAAAGAATGTCAGGCAGGCGACTCAAAGGCAGACCCCGAATGCGATGGATTGATGATGTGGAGGCAGATCTACAACAGCTTGGGGTTTGTGCGTGGAGACGAGAGGCCCAGGAGAGAATGGAGAGATGTGTTGAATCAGACCAGAGCCTTTCATGGGCTGTATCGCCACTGTAATGGAGGGATGGATGGTCAAAGGTTCGCGCAAACCCATAAATTACACTATAGTATGTCAGTACTTAGTAGACAGCTAATGTCCAGCAAGTAACTAGTGGACAGCTAATACCTGCTGCTGAGAGGTCAAAGGTTTGTTATTTAAAAATTATTTTGATGGCTTTTCGACATTTTCAGACACACAAAAGTTCTAGGGCACCAATCAATGTCTGACTCATTTAAAATTCATTTAATTGAGAATTGAATTGAATTATAAAAACATTGTAGTATTGATCTATTCTAAAATAGGATTTCGATTTCCCTCAAGGTTTGTCTCTGTTCTGTTTGTTGGAGGTTGTGTAGTTTACATTGTAAGTATTTGTTTAGATACGATAGATACAAATATTACGATTAAAGATTTAAAGGATTTATATACGACAAAAGCTTATATAAATACACTTAAAAGAGATGGCCAAGATTCGTTAAACCTTGGAGTTGGGGGGACTGGGTAAAAATGTTCCATATATTTTAAAATCTAATATTCAAAATTTTTAAAGAATCGCTCTATAATTTCTATGAGATTGTTTTAAAGAAAAAAGTATTTTCGTATATTTTTCTTGTTTTTTAAACCTTTTTTCCAACTAGCTAACGTAACACAATGTATTTCTGTTGCTTTCCGAACACCCACAATTGACAGCTGACAGTCGAGTTTCTATTTGTGGCTCTGGCTTTTATGAAATGGTCCCAGGTGCAACTGGCACACATCCATTATGAATTAATTAGCAATTGGACAAACGAGCCCGCATTGTATGCTGTGATTGAGATTCTTATCTACGTCACGCTTGTGCTCCATGACGTCATTAACCTAGTCTACTGTAAGTAGCTTCAAAGATTTGCTGTTTTACATTAAGTGTATTACTGTCACAGGTCAGGCATCTTGCATTATTAGTCTATTACTGTCGCAGGTCATACATCACATCTTATATTAATTATTAGTGTATTACTGTCATAAGTCATGCATCTTATATTATTAGTGTATCACTGACACAGGTCATACATCATATAATATTAGTGTATCACTGACACAGGTCATATATCTTACATTATTAGTGTATCACTGACACGACACAGGTGATATATCTTATATTATTAGTATATCACTGTCACAGTTCATACATATCATGTTTATGGTGTATCACTGTCACAGTTCATACATATCATGTTTATGGTGTATCACTGTCGCAGGTCATACATATTATATTATTTTTGTATCACTGTCACAGGTCTTATCTTATATAATACAGACGTTACTTCAAAAAAGAAGATGATTACGTCCTACGCGTCATGCGATTAGTCATGCATATTAACCAATGACTTAAATTCTGCCAAGTCACTGGTTTTTCTGGCTAGCTCAGGCAACCCATTCCATGCTCTAATAGCACTAGGGAAGAAGGAGTATTTGTACAAATTTGTCCTAGCATATGGGACGAGGAATGTGCCTTTATTTTTGTGTCTTTCAGAGTATTTTATTAAATTTTGTTTTTGTATTTGAAGATTATGGTTCAGTGTTTTATGTATGATTGCTACTTTACTTTTGAGTCTTCTGTCCTGAAGGCTTTCTAAATTTAGTGATTTTACTAATGGTGTTACCCTAGTCAAATGTGAATATTCATTTGTTATGAATCTCACTGCTCTATTTTGTGTTTGTTCCAGTTTCTTAATGTTTTCTTGAGTTGAGGGGTCCCACACGGTGGATGCATATTCTATTATTGGCCTAACCAAGGTTAAATAACATTTTAGTTTTATGTTCTTATTTGATTTATAGAAATTTCTTTTAATAAACCCTAATGCTTTGTTGGATTTTTTATAGTTTCATCAATATGTGGATTCCATGACAGTTTTTCATTTATTATAACACCTAGGTATTTTGAGTTTTTAGTCTGTGCTACTGGTTTGCCATGAATAAGATAAGTGGAATTTATTTGTTTTAGTTTTTTTGTTACTCTTAACAACTGACATTTTTCTGGGTGGAAAGACATGCTCCAGTTTGATTCCCATTTCTGTAATTCATCTAATTCTCTTTGTAAAATATCTGTGTCTTGTTTTGTTTTTATTGTTCTATATATTATGCAATCGTCATGCATCTTACATAGGTTTATGACATAAGAATAATAAGTTAAGTATATTGTATTTATATTAATGTAAGTATATTGTGTATATATGTAACTATATTGTACACAATACAAGTAGCACAATAAGTGAACGTGTGATACGCCGTATGACATACAGAAGATCTGGAACAGGAGAGTACTTCTCTGAAATCTCATTTGTGGCGAGACGAGTTGCTGAGACTAGACCTTAATTCCCATGAAACGTATCGGGGCAGTGTGACTTAGGTGTCTACTGTTCCTTTACTAGAGAAGGCCTGAACACGTACCAGGTTTCTCTCTCTCTCTCTCACCTTATCGTGCAAGACACGATATCCTGCGAGAGTGTGGTCTACTTTATCTCGGTCCTCTCCTCAGTGGACGCATCGCTGTTCTCCCCTAAGTATGCGCCTACTGGACAGTATCCGACTCTGAACTGGGTCAGGACGCCCTGTTCATCTCGACGGAGTTGTCACCATGTATCTCTACTGGTTAGTTTCCCCTTCAGCCTCCATGATTCTCTGCCCTTGCCCGACTTTCTCCAGCTTACTAACAAACAAGTGTTTGTTCCCTCTCACAGAGTAAGGATTTTGTAGAAAACTAAACCAAAGACAATATCCGTCGTTTGTTTGTTTTATGTGTGTGTGTGTGTGTGTGTGTGTGTGTGGTCTAAATATCTTTTTAAAAACTGCCCAATGAATGTTGTTGTTTTTTTTCAGACTCCCTAATTGTTGCCATTGCCCTTTCCTGCACTATGACACTTGTGAATATTCTACACATGAGCACATCGTTTAGGTAAAAAATGTAAATATGTTGCGTGTTCAATCTTCTCATTGGGTAATGTATACATATTACTATTTGAAGAAGTTGAATTTGAGGACCCTATATAGAGTTGTAAGCCCGGATAGTTATATAGTTTAAGAAATAACAGAATTGAGGAATTAAAATAATTTAATTCTCAAGTAGAAATCATGACAAGATTACACGTACACTACATAATAATCAAATACACACTTTATAATTAAAATTCACATGAGAAGATTGAACATTAAACTTCAAACTTATAGACTGAACACATATTTTGGGTACCTTTCTAGATTTTTAAATCGAAAGCTCTCAAATTGTCTGGTACCTTATTATCTCCCCTTCCAATAGTTAATGTTGTGAATAGACAAGAAGCTACTAGAATATAAACAACTTCCTGTTTACACTTCTCTGGCAACTGTGGCGCGCATCCCACGTGGCAGTATAAAGTCATGTTCTTTCATTCTTAGTTTATTCGCTTAGCTGTTACGACTTTCTCCAACCTAACAGATCACCATGCGAATAATTTCAGAAAGAATCTGTATATGCTGTACAGGGGAGACTACTCCTACATACCCATGGCGTCCAAGTTTTCAGCCAAAGATCTGTGTGTAAGTAGACTCGTTGTAGCTATGTACCTAGACTTACTACCCTAGTAATCTAGATGTATTGTCTTAGGGTAGCTTGTTTTAACGTGTCCTGATGTAACTAGTTGACTTAGTCTGTCAGGGGACATTAGTAGTATTAGTAGGATAGATCGATATGTTGGATATTAATCTAGAACCAAAATGGGATATTATTAGACAGAAAATGAGAGGGCTAGAGAGGTACGTAAAATAAAAACTGGCAACTGGATAGGATGTAGACAAAAGGCGACATTTGCATTTCAGAGATTAAACATTTTTATTATATAAGAGCTTTTAGTAAATTATTAAATATTAGTGATAGAATTAGTTAGAGTGCAGAGGGCGAGTGAACGGCCCAGTAGTACAGGGCGCCGCCATTTGGAACAGTTGGAGGACTCGCCCAGAACCGAGAATCCTTTAGGAAGCTGGTTGGTGGCCTATGCCCCAGACGTGACCACAGGCAGAGTTGATGAAATGATAGATTGTATCAAAGCATTTTTCATAGTCGAAGTAAGAGAATTCCTCTCTGCCTATTTGCTTGTCTCTCTTTGTCTCTGTCTCTCTTCTCTCTCTCTCTCTCTATATATATATATATAATGGTAATGTCTTCGATTACGAAGATTAAGGATAAGTACAGTGTTTCATATAACCACTCAAGCCCAGTTACTCAGTTGCGACCTTCTTTTGATGTCCAAGGGCTGAGCCGAAGGCTCTTCGAGCCCTAAGTTTGAAAAAAAAACCCTGTTTGGTCGTCCAGCCGAACAGTAAAAAAAAACAACCAGTGTGAACGCACAGTTCTGTTTGAGAGCGACCCAAGTCAATGCCTATGCAAAACATTGCTATTTCCAATGCCTTTGGCCCCCGACACATGATTCGCCGTTCATGGCCGAAGACCGAGGACATCGGGAGCCTCCGTCATTTACCAAGCTAACCGTGGGGGACTCGCCATTTATGTAACGGTCCTTTGAGGAACGGCGCATGGAGGTGTGACAGGTTTGTGGGGACTTTTTTGCAACCCCGCCCGTGCAATGGGTGGACTCTCGTCTACCCGTGGGCATCCCCACTGAAGTTAGGTTTCGCCATTCATTTAGCCTAGCTACCCCCTCAAGTAGCCATTTCCACCCAGGTGCCACGATGAGGCAGAACAGCTCACCTGGGCCCAGTTGCGACCTGCATATTTTTCCGCACCCCATGAAGACAAAGCCATTGTCCCCCTGCGATCTGTTTAAGTTCTCTTTCTGATTCGGCACCTGTCTTCACTAAGGACTTTCTTTTGGGTCTCAAATCTGTGTCCCGCGGAATTTGTGAGAGCTCTCCAACTGTCTTTTTCAGAGGCCATCTGCTGCCAGCTACTTTCCTCTGTGCCAGTGTAAGCGAAGGGCAACTCGTTTGATCTTTATAGGTGCATCTATATCAGGTATTCCAATATGAACAAACATGCACCATGCTACTTTTAAGGCCTCGCGAAGGGCAACTCGTTTGATCTTTATAGGTGCATCTATATCACGTGTTCCATTATGAACAAACATGCACCATGCTACTTTTAAGGCCTCGCCTTCAACCTCTCTTTCTTTGTCTGATACCATCTGTGATTCCGATACCCCTTATGATTTAAAACCCCTTGTGATTCCGATTATCTTTTCTCGTGACACAAGCCATGTTCTAACATGTTTTGTATTTAAATTAATTCTCATTAAGCAGAAGATTTTAAATTAAAAAAAAAAACAAGATGGTGAAATTTTAAAAAAATTTGACGATCTATTTAAATATTTACTTAATACTTAGAAATAAGAATAATTTAGATCAAAATGTAGGGCCTTGTGAGTCACTTGCTTGTTTTGACCATGTTTGTAAAAATGTTTTACATGTTTCGGATGTTCCTTCAGAGTTGAAGATAGTTTACTTCCTAGTCCAAACCTCCCGCAGGACGAAGGGGGATGGGAGCAGGCAGGGTTTGAACCCTGGTCCATCGATAAATCTGCACGACAGTCCAGCGCACAAACCGCACGACCAGGCAGCCATCCTTGTGACCTAAATATAATTGAAATTTATCTATCATTGGATGAGCTGACATTAAGTTTTAAAACAAGTCGACACCGCGAAGTAAAACTTATCAAAAAAGTATTTACTGTTATAAAGAACATTTTAGTTCATACATTAGGGATGAAGAGAATAAAGTCTGTTTTATAAAAGTGTATCGAATCGTGAACTCGATTGAATCATTGTTATTTGAATGTATGAATGTGAAAGTCTGTGATGAGTGACAAATCTATGGTACTAATTGGTTGATATATACACACACACACTTCTTATAAAGTATTGAATCTTTTCATTATTTGAAATTGATGGTGTTGGAAAAATCTTCAGTAGTAAGAGCCATGAAGTCTAACTTTTGAACACTGAGAAAACTTAACTTTCCTGAACATACACAAAATATAACTGTTTCAACTGTTTCTTAACATCTAAATATACATTCAATATTTACACTTACAACTCCTCCAGTACCATCCAATCAGATCGAATAAAACACGATAGTTTCCCTTTGCCTATAAGCATGATGGAATGATTATGCATAATCCACATCAATATCTAAGTCAGGCATGTCAAACACGGCGTTCGGGGGCCGCATGCGGCCCTCGACCACTTTGCGTGCGGCCCGCTTAGCCACCTAAAAATTATCAAAATAATGTTAAACTGTTATGCTGAAAAATAAGAGATTACAAGCTACTTGAATCGAAAAATAGTATTTGTTAAACTGAACAACGAGAGTGAGTCTGCAGTGAAAGCAATATAAGGAGTGTGTTTTTAAAGCCGAAGTAATTTGCCTAGAAAAGGTGAAAGCATTTAGGAAATAGCGTTAACTCGGAACACTGTGGCAGAATAAATGACATGTCAGTCAGATTGAGTGAACAATTAAAAATTTTGAAGTATTTTCATTGGCTCTCCATTAATCAACTGATGTAACGGGTTGGCTATTTTCATAATGGCCTGTGACAGGAATTTTGAGATACATGAGGAGCTACTTAAGCTCAGTTCTATGCATAACACCACAACAAGTGAGGAGAAATTAGAGGAGGGTATATTGCAGTTGGCTACAATTTATCTTTGGTAAAGCTAGCTAGTCTAACAATGGATGGCGCACCAACCATGAAATGAAATGGTTTTGATGCAAAGTTACTTGCAAAAAATAAGAGATAATTGCTAAGTTTAAATTTCCTAATTTTCAGTGCATCATTCACCAAGAAACATTCTGCGCAAAGCAATTACAATTCCAACATGTCATAAGACCGTTTTCAGTCGCTTCTCAATTTTATTCGTGCCCGTAGTTTAAATCATCGCCAATTTTCAATGTTTCTGGATGGCATTGGACACGAATTTGATTGTGTTCCCTACTACACAGTAGTCCGCTGGCTCTCATGTCATAAAGTATTGAAGAGATTTTTTGCACTGCGTGAGGAAATTGTATTGTTTCTGAACCTGAAAGTTAAACCTGTTTAACATTTCCAAACTGACAAATGTGTTCGGGATTCGGCATTGGCAGTTGATCTCATTGGTCACCTGCTAGACTTGAATTGGAAACTTCAAAGTAAAGACAAAATTGTCACAACTGCGTGTACTCATGTGAAGTGACTGTGGATTAATCAAATATGAAGAGGAAATCTTGTTCACTTCTCAACGTGTCAGGAACTCAAAAGATTAAATTCGGCTACAACATTTGGTAAATATATCTTACACCTGTAATCGTTAGTAGATGCTTTCAATGGCCGTTTTTGTGACTTCGTTCCGTACGAGCAAGAATTTTCGTTGTTTGTATTTCCATTCTCATTTGATTCTGAAATTGCTGCTGGTAATGTGAAACTAGAGCTGATAGAATAGCAGTCAGATTCTTTGTTGAAATCGAAGTATATAGAATTGGATGTGCCAAAAATTTACAGTTATTTACCCGGAACGGTACGTTGAATTGCGGAAATTTGCAGCCAGAATACATGCTGTTTGCAAGCACTTATCTCTGTGAGCAGTTCTTTTCCATAATGAAAGCTACAAAAGCACCTCACCGTTCGAGATTATCTCATCAATATTTGTCATCAGTGCTGAAAGTATCAGTGGAAAACAAACTTCAACATGACATTAATAAGTTTGTATCCTATAAAAGATTGCAAGCATCAGAACAAAGAAAATAATGCGTAATCATATTAATTTTTAATTATTAAATATTACTACAATTTAGCTAACTAAAGGACAGTTATGCCATTAATTATTGTATTCTATTGTATTGTTTCTTATTTACATAAAACTAGTAGGCTGTTTTGCAACTGATTTTTGGCTGCGGCCCCTCAGGTCATACTAAGTTTTTATGCGGCCCATACACCTTAATGAGTTTGACATGCCTGATCTAAGTAACTACCTTGAATTGAAATAAGTTTCTTTCAAGTGGTTTCTGGGGTTTGTGCAGGTTTTGTAGTCGACAAGAAATCCTCTAAAGCTTGGGTCCAAAGCCAGGAACTTGCAACTCTGTTCCCTTTGAAAAAGTCGACAAGAAGTCCTCTAAAGCTTGGAACCAAAGTCAGGAATTTGAAACTCTGTTCTCTTCGAAAAAGTCCTTTTCGGGGTGGTCAAGCAGAGCGTGAAGAGCCCCATAAACACTTTGAACAGCGAGAAGGATTTCTCTTAGTGGATAGGCGTCAAGCGTGATTCCCCCTTTTCCTCCTGTCCTGTCATATTCCTGAGGGTAGAAGACTATTACCATTAAATAGACCATTAGGATCACACAATCATGCAGTTTGGTCGATATTTTGACATACTTTTAACGTTATTTGAATTGCTAACAGTTCGTTGTCAATAATTCTTCGCCCTCCAGTTATTCTTCGCCCTCCAGGCTATTCATCGCGAGAGTATTAATCAGTCTCAGTCATTTCATTGCACTTAATTTTCTCGCAAAGCTTATCTTTAAGCTTCAGTGATGTTGTTTGATGTTTTAATATTCTTGTGGCCTATACATATTTAACTTTACAAGCATCAGCCTTGCATGCAAGAGTGCGTGCCTAGTTGAATCCTTTGTTGTATTAACTTCTTGTTTTATTGTATCATAGCTAATATATTGTTAACCTAATCTTTACATTATTTGTTACCACTCTTTTATTCTAATAGTATCCTATTATATTGATAACATTTTTTTGGTTACAGGTCGGCAGTATCAAGTATGCGGGGTTTCAGGTGGCTTATCTGATATGGGGTGAGATATTCTATAAAAAAATCATTACCATACAGTTATCGTTTAAGATATTTTCGGTGTAAATCCTGTCTGCAACTTAACAGGACTATGAGATCTATAAGTAATGTTTTCGTTAACCAAGTTTGGTACAAACGTTTTCACAATACACTGAAAACACAACAACACTGTCATTTCAAAGTAATCATTTTTTTAAATTGTAATATTTTATTTCTGCTTGTATTTGAATCCCTAGCGTAAGTCTCAGAGGTTTTATCGCAATAGGAAGTCGTAGAGTACAAAATCTGAAGGGCAGGACACTTCATGAGATCATTGTCACAGCTCCACGTAAGGGTTTAAGAGGCTCATATCCCCTCTTGCAAAAGCTATGAACAACATCTTGCAGTTGTGAGACTTGCACGTATGACCTCAAACAGTTCAACGAGATTTAGCAAGCCTGGGACAGTCCAAATGAATATCAGACACAATACCATTAATCGAAGTTTGTCACGAATCCACTAACCAGACAATGGCCTGTTCTGCGCATTGCTCAGGCATTGGAAGCATTTATGGAGGCCCGGTTAGGTCGCCCCATTTACTCCCAGACTTCGCAGGCTTTTGGTGAGACTATGATTACAAGTTTTTTTAGGCTATTGTTTTCACAACTTGAAAATAGCCGGATTTAAAATTGTATGATTCAATCAATTCCAGTATATCTTGAAGGTAGTAAACGCAACAGTTAAAAATTAACAGCAGAGAGAGAGAGTTAATTAAAAGTGCTTGTGCGTTTTTATTCATCAAAACCAATTAGTGAAATACATGAGCGAACAGAACAAAATACAGAACAGAAAACAACTAAACAAAACCTTGAAGGGCTTAGTGTTTTTCTTGTTTCTTTTCTAACTGTCTTTAGCCCTTGACATCTGCTTCATATATGCATCGTTTCCAACAGACCCTATATAGTTGGTCCATCGTGGTTCGATGATGACCACTTTTGTCATCCACTGGGGTCTTGTGCCTCCTCAGGTGGCTGGTGAGACCTTTGTGAGCCCGGAATGTTAGACTGCACATATTGGCCATTTTATTCCAGCTGGAGCTAGTGTCCTTGACCTTGCTTTTCTTCTGCCATCGCTGTTCTCTTGTCCTCAGCAATTTGTGCGTCAGTTTTCACAGCGCGACGCCATGATGCTCTGTCTTGTGGTTCTGTCTCCGAGGTTGCTGGGTTTATGCTGAACGCTGTAGTCAGTTCTTATAGATATAAAATCTACAATTCTAGATCTACTATTTACACCTACGTAATATTTTGTCTCTTACCAGGTTTTATGATCATCACAATATTACTGTTCTTCATTTGTTTTGTCACGGGCGTATTTATTCTAGTCATCATGTACGACAACATTGACTGGTTGCTGAATAAAGTGCTCCAAATCTGGTAAATAAATACCATGCTTGATATTCAATAGATCTTTTGAATAAAAAAACATTTGTGCTCTACTGGCAAAAAAAAAAAAAAAAAAGAAAAAATTCCTCAGATTGTGATCAGAATGATGGTACAATAGTATAGCTTAGGATGTGGGGTTTTACAAAGTCTTAAACGAGCTTAAGTCTTATCATTCGCCATCAAAAGGAAATAATTTGAGTTAAAACCTTGATGTAAAGACTAGTTAGCCAATAACGATTGAAAAGACTTGAATGACAAAATGAATAAATTGGTAAAAATACTGGAGTGAAATCCTTGAGTGAGATAAAAGATGATTGAAAAGACTTGAATGACAAAATGAATAAATTGGTAAAAATACTGGAGTGAAATCCTTGAGTGAGATAAAAGATGATTGAAAAGACTTGGATGAAAAGACTTGAACAAACGAAGTTCCACGAAGCCACATAACAGCCTAAGACTCTGGTTAACGAAACTGACCTGTGAACAGCAAGCTAAAACTAAATCGCAGGAAGCAACCATTGCAGAAATGCTGCATCTAAACAACATTGCATTGAAGCGAATAAATAATAATGCAAATTTTCTTTCCTTTGATTGTTTGCGGTTTATTTCAGGCCAGGTATCCTCGTAGCCATAGCACTTATTATTGTACAGAAAGTCTTGGCCAGATTTGTCTTTCTCCAAGGCGATGGTCACCATTTACGTCTGGATAACAGGTACATCTATAATTTATCTTTTTATACAATCACATTTTTCTCTGATTCATTACTGAAAATAACACGTGTCGTTAATTATTATTGTTATTATTATTATTTTTATTATTAAAGCCGTTGTCTTTCGTGCACCTAAAACATTCTCAAAATGTAATCTGGTCGAGTTTCATAAGTAAGTCTTAGTAATCATAAGGTATTAGTCAAATCTCGAATTGAACATTTCTGGTCATCACGAGGATTCGAAGCCAAGCGATTATGCCAGTCAACCACACGTCCCAACAAAGTGTGCTAACATTCAAACATGATTCAGTTCGGTGTCAGCGGAGCTTTAGGAAATATAACGTGAAATAGATCTTGTAAAAACAATTTTACTTTGATCTGTCTTGTTTCCTGAAAAGGATGAAAGACGATCTATTAACGATCTAGAAGTAACGTCTGTATTATATAAGATAAGATAAGAAGATAAGGAACCCACAAGGGAAGAAAAACCATAGAGGCAGGATGGACATGGACCCAGCTAAGGGGCATTGCCCAGAACATAGTCCGATGGTACTGTAGAGGCCCTATGCCCTACTGAAAGTCAAAAGGATAAGTCAAGTAAACCAACGGCCCGTCACTTGGCACTTAAACTTACATAAGGAGAACGCGTTATTCATAAGCAGACATTTTTTTTCATTCTGTTGGTGTAAAGGACTTGTGGTTCTAATATTTTTTAAAAATCATTATTATGTTCTTTAGCATTAATTTTAAAGATATTCTTTTTGTTTTCTTTCCAGACGTTTCTATTTCATCACGGCCTATTTTATGTTCTTCTATAACATCTTTCTGGGAATAGCTTCCTGCCTGTTGAGGATTGTCGAGTCAATAGCTATTGGGATTCTATTCCTGGCTCGACTGGACACTAGCCCAATGCCAAGAAAATTTGAGCGTTTCGACCCAGGTAAAACATTTCTATACCTGGCTGCACTAGTTGCGAGGCCGGAATTATGCAGATTTTGTATGCAGTATTATGTGTATGTTTACATACATTTGTCTTTCGTGTATAGGTCAGTGATGGACAAACCACTGCATTGTTTTTGTTATAAGGTGGACAATTAAAAACAGTGAACAAGTTTTAAAAATATCAGACGAAGTGCAAACTAATTAACATGCAGAACAAGTAGAGTTCTCGCCTCGTATTTCTCATCTTTATTGTTTGAAAAGAAAGTCTGAAATTTAAACCCTTTTTGCTGCTTGATTTGTTTGTTGTGCGTGTGTCACGTGTGTGTGTGTAAAAAAGTTCCCCTTTCAGACCCTGTGATCCATTGAGCAGATGATGTTAAGGTAATCTGTTTCTTTGGCCAACACTTAACGAGCAGGGTGTCATGTGGCCGGCACTACGACCAACCGTCTTTTCTTTCCCCAACTCAAGCCAGGTGCCCATTAGAATTTGGTGGACTCATGGACGTCTTAAAAATCTCGAAATTCAAGTATTCATCGAGATTCGAACCTAGGACCCCAGGTTCGGATCAAGCGCCTAACCACTCTGCCACCACGCCCCCCCCCCCATGAGTGTGTGTATGTGTGTGAAATATTTGTGTGGCGTTGACCTCAAGTTGTGTTTCTAGTTTAATGCAATGAAAGTGAATGGTTACTGAATGGTTGCTGCTAGTGTTTCCAAGGGTATATTCCTCAGGCAGCGAGATAAATTGAAACCATATGCAATGGCGTAGTAATGGTGGGGGGGATAGGAGGGGGAAGAATTTGAGAATCCCCAGGGTCCGCACTTGAGAGGGGGGGGGCCAAATGAGTGTTTAAATTTTATTTTTCACTACATATTAAATATTATGCCATTATCTCATATCGTGATGTCGAATGTCAAAAATGCAGGGGCCCTTAAAGAGGTCAAGCTCCCGGACCTCCAAATAATGGCGAATTCCTTGCCACTGACCATATGGGTTTATTTAATTTATTCTTCTGCCACATATTAAAGTGCACTTGAAACCTTTATCCTTATCCTCTACCAGGTTTCAGCGCCTATACAGGATACATCCACATGGAGATGGCGCACACACATCCAGTGGTTCTCGTGTTTATACAACTGCTGTACACACTCAGTCGAGAAAGGAAGTCACCTGGTTCGATGACAATGTCAAAGAATGAATGTGGCAGTGAAGTCAAGTCTGGTGTGTACATCTTTATTGTTGTTGTAAGCACCTTGAGGTGCAGTTCACTTTCCTAGGATCATTAGAACTACTGGAAGAGAGACCCAAAATATAATACGCAATTAAAACATTCCATGTCCCTCTCTGCATGTGGCTCCAAATATTACACTGAATCCTTCTGTTGATTCTCTAATTTTTTTCATTTACAAACACAATTTGAAATGTGAAAATAAATTGTCTCATATATATGTATGCATAAAATGCAGAGCAATCATTTATGCTAAAAGACAAAGTAAAAATCATTGACAATTGGTTTTCTGTAACACACCCACACAATAATGCCATAATAGTCATGTGTCAAACTGTTAAAACAAAAATTCTAAATGTTACATATTGTATCTGTATGTATCTGTTGTGGTTTTCTGAAATAGTGAAATTTAAAAAAAAAAAATAGTAAGCATATTTTATGCACACAGATGCAAAGTTATTTACAAAAAAAAAAAAGTATTTATCCGTAATATATCAACTATAGCATAGTGTAGCATGTAGCGACCGCCCATGAGTTTATGTCCTTTATTATTTTTGCCGTATTTAATTTCTTTATTCAAGGTACTCACGTGAGAAAAAATAATCCTTCTAACATATTATTGCCAACATGAATAAAGTGGGCCATACGTAACGCTCTGTCACTCTTATATCCCTATGTAACCTGTAGGGTGATTTCTATGCACTATGCAAAACAGCAGGGTTTCTGTTCAGGGCTGTTGCAAGAGAGGATTGGAGCCTCTTAAGCCCTCCTATTGAGTTTCATGATTATGATGACTTATATCCCTGTGAGTATGAACTGACTTGTATTTATTCACTATCTTTTGGTGTACTTTCAGAAGATATTAATCATGTGGTAATACCAATGAAGAAAGTCGTGAGAAATCGATCTGCCCAATTCAACTGGCTTGTTATCTATACCCTCTTACAGAACCCAACAGTAAGTTTGGCTGTGTACAGTTTATGTTCTGTTTCTCTTTGGTTTTTACTGGTCTGGTTATGGTGGTGTTCGAAGTGAAACAGGTTTAAGAATAAAATCGCAGTTTTACCTCTCCCTAAATCTCGGACTAGAACAAGAGTCTCAGGTAGTAGAATATATTATTTTAAATGTAGACGTCCATAAAGAACAACTGTATCTGTAGATCAGAAGAAAAAATACATGGAGAGCTGCCAGACCTGGAAACCACTGCACAGTTCATTTCAGATATAGGACTACTCGTCTGAATCATCGTACCTATAAATGAGAACGAAGAAGATCAAATGAAATGGTCACTAAGCTCATAATCTCATTGGCATTTTACGTCTCGTGAGACGATCTTTTCCGCTTTCAAATTCTTGTGTGACTCAAGAGATACACAGCTGCTGTCACCAGGCGCCGTTGCGATGTCACACTTTTCTCAACTATTGTTGTGTATGGCATCTGCAATCTGGGACCCTACCTTTATGCTCGCTCTCTTTGTGGTTCTATCAGGTGCCAGTTTCTCAGCTGCTAGTGTCGATTTTAAAGAGCTTCATGTCCCGTTTGCATACATCCGTATACCGTAAACGTGGGCGACCATCGGCTCTCCTGCCTTCTATTAGATCACCAAACAGAATTATCGTTTTCTACTATCCTAACTGACTATACCAACGTTGATTTGACTCTTTTAAATTAAATTAATTGTTGGTTTTATAAACTTTAATTTGTGTTATATAAATAGAACATGCATTCTACTATAATTATCTACCTAATATAACATTTCCTAATTACATAAAAAAAAGTTATTTAAGTTCAATCATTACAGGATAGTGAAAAAAAAAGAGCAAAATGAATAATCCCGTCGGAACTTTGAAAATAATTAATAATAAAGATTCAGAAAATATGTACTGTAATTTTGTTTTCCATCTAGACCATCCACTAGTTACACTTTTTAGTCAATATATATGTATATAGATATATGTATACACATATGTATCTACATACACATATTTATATATAAGTATGTATATATACATAATATGTTTATAGATTTATATACACCTGTATAGACATATCTTTATCTACCTATCTATCTATCTATCTATCTATAATATCTATGTATATACATACACATATTTATATATAAATATGTATATATGCATAATATGTTTATAGATTTATATACACCTGTATAGACATATCTTTATCTACCTATCTATCTATCTATAATATCTATGTATATACATACACATATTTATATATAAGTATGTATATATGCACAATATGTATATAGATTTATATACACCTGTATAGACATATCTTTATCGACCTATCTATCTATCTATATATATATGGAATTAAAATACCACATTACTGCCGAGCATGAGTCCAAAAATTAAAATAGCTTATATAAGGCTTACCTTTGCTTTCAATTTTATGATCTTACATCAACAATACTATATTATTTATAGCTAGAAGAACTAAGACACAATAGCCCAATAGCCACACAGACAAATAAAAAAAAAATTTTCATCTTTATCTCTAGGTGAGAATGTACAGAAAAGGTTTTATCCAGTCCATGAGGAAAGCCATCAAAGAAGGTCTTAAGATACCGATCAGTGACCAACCCATTACAGACTTTGATTTGGTCAAACTCCAAGAAGAGAAGGAGAGAGGAGACCATGGCTCTTCACATCAAACCAATTCATCCGATTCCTGTATATCGAATCTAAGAATGGCGTCGCTTCAGAATGTCTTCTGATTAGCACCGTAGTTAGGTTTTGGTGTAGACCTGATTTGATTAGTTCACTCAACTCAAAGACACAACTCAGTTTTGGAGATGCAAATCCATAAAGCTGTTTGGTATATAAAAGTGACACTTTAAAATGAATGACATTCAGAAAAATATAAATTCAATACTGCTAACAGGAAGGGTCTTTGTTTTAAACCACAGAAAGATAACTTGTGCCGTTATCAGTTGCGCTGAATGAAGAACACAAGAGCCCAAGGAACAATTTTCGGACTATCGCCCTGTGATACATGGAAGTTTGTAAAACAATCATCTGAACATGTCAAATGTCCCGTGTAGTCAAGAAAATTGAATGAAGCTTCATGGCATGGTTGCCTGTGAGTTTGTAGATTGAATATGATGGTGCACATTGTATTAAAGTGTACGCCCATGCCTCCTTATGTGGCAAGCGAGTGGATTAGGTCATATCATCTACAACGAATGCTTTTACTGGTCTCAATTTTACAAGTGTATTAAAAATAATTCCAGGAATTACGAATTAATATCTAGTGGAAGCTTAGACATTGAAAAAGCAATATAAATTTTTAAAAAGTCAATTCATACCTTATGTTTGAATAATATAGTAAACTAAAAATTCATTTTTTCTTCAAAAAAAATTGACTACAGTGGAGATCATTTGCGTCACCTCACTTACCAGCCATACAGATATGTGCAAATTTTTACTTTGAAATAAATTATTTAAATTTTTACTTGAGTTCTATCTTTTGACTAACTTTTTTTTTCAATGAAGCAAGTGTAAGCTAACAGTAGGCATTCTTAACATAGGACTGTAATCACAAAGTTTCTTTAAAAATAAATTCCTGCTTTATAACTAGAATGAAGTTCTATTTTTCATTCTATTTATTTCTTGTAAACAGTAAGAAGTTCCCTTTCATACCTTGCGATGATGTAAAGGTCTTTTTTTTTGTATCCCACTGTTGAAGAGGATGTCACCAACCGACTTTACTTTTCTTTTAACTAATGGACTCAGAGGCGCTTAAAGATCCCGAAAACAAAATCCCTGACTTTGAAACAGGGACGCCAAGTTATGGAAGCCAAACGATTTACCACTCAACCCCCGCGAGTCATATTTATTTCTTGTGATGCTTCATTCTTGCAAGGAGTCTTACCAGTGAGCTCTACATAATCAAGGTTTCCTATGAACAGTCCAGATAATAATTTCTCCATGAGACAGTGTGCAAAGTGTTCATGCGTGTCTTTTTATTGATACTATTAATTGCATGATTGATTTGAAATAATTGATACAATTTTTATAAATATAAACCTCGTTTTTAAAAAGTAAAATAATTTTATATATTTTACCTGTTGAAATAGCAGTCCAGGCTCCACACAATTTCTAGTTTCTTTTGGGAGTTTCCATGGCAATAGGAGGAATTGTGGGGAAAAACAGAAGAAAAAAAAAACTACAAAAGAGAAGAGGATAGTAGTTTTAGGTTTTTCTTTTTTAGGATAAAGTATTCAGGTTTTATTTCCTAGATCTGATATCTACTCACTTCGTCTGTCTGAATGTCTGGTACACATTTTGTACACGTTAGTCCTCTCACTTCCTACTGAACTGGTCAAGTTTGAAACTTTGAACAGTTATTTATTTATTTATCTTATATATTCAAATATGAAGATGATTACGTCCTACGCGTAATGCATTTAGTCATGCATATTAACCAATGACCTAAATTCTGCTAAGTCACTGGTTTTCCTGGCTAGCTCATTTATCCTAACAAAAGATTAATCAATATAAAAAATAGTCATTTTATTAATGTATTAGTGGTAATTAATTAATATTGTTTTTACATTGAAAATATGGCTGTAAATGTGAAGTCCTTCCCCTGAGATACGGTTCGTTTCTTCTTAAACGTATTTTTTTACATTTGGCTTGCATTCTGCCCTTTGATGTTTTCTGGATCTGTCACACTCTTGCATGGAAACACAGACCTTTCACAGAGGTCATTACCAAAAAAGGTCATCCATACAGTGAATCGCTAATGCTATTATTAGATCTAATGATAACAGAAACAGTTATGTTTTATCAACGTTTGTAAGTTGGTAGATTTGACGAGGTTTTATTCAAATTAGTTCTCACCAACTCTAAACGGCTTCTATTTCTGATGCCTAGATAAAAAAAACTGTACACTTGCCAACCACTAGTGACTGTCTCTTGAAAACAAGTTAGCAAATCACCAATATTCTACATTTGATCCTTAACAGCCTGTAACAGTATTGAGATACAGAGCCAGACTTATAGATAGCTACCTCCTCGATGTCCGACCCAAAACGCGTGCTATCCTCAAAACCTCTAACCACAACGTGTATATTAACCGTATTATTATTATTATTTTAACTAAATATGTGAAACTATGTAAACATGTTTCGTATTTCGTTTGTTAAAAGTCAACTTATATATGTAGGAAGATAAGAGAAGATTGATACCTTAGCTAATAGATCTCGATCGCTGTCAAGTTTATTACCAGAACAAACAAATATTCGTGTCCTAAAATATGTGAACAATAAGATAGGATGTCAATTAACAAATAAAATACAGCAGCTGCCATTGAAATGAAACTCTGAATAGGTCTCAAACGTCGAGGTAAAGTATCTTTTTTTTCTTACTCGACGCCTCAGCACAGGACATTGAACCAAAAGATGACGACACATACAAGTAAACAGAGTTACACACAAGACACTGTTTGACCTGCTGTCAATACGCTATGTAATCCAATGGCTCTCCAACTGGAAAAACGTGACACACGAGACACTGTTTGACCTGCTGTCAATACGCGTTCTAATCCAATGGTTCTCCAACTGGATAAACGCGTACCAGTAAAATGTACATTTCAAGTAAATGCTGTTCAGCTCTTCCAGTAAGAACAATTATATAATATTTTTTATCATGGTTTACAAAGCGTATTTTTACACAAAGAGATTCTCGTATAAAGCATTTAAAGACCAAAAAAAGTACACGCCTTATTTTTACCGGAACATGACTGGAAAATGAAATAATGAAATTATGCTTATAGTTACTCGGTGTTCAGCGTATCAGATTGATACGTGCCTTGGTCATGGTGACATTCCCGTGCGCGTGCTAATCCTGGACTCTGCAGGACTAGAAAGGAATATCACAGCCATAAAATTTAGATGTCACTAGATTTCACATACAAAGAACACATCACATACAAAGATCGCATCACATACAAAGATCACATCACATAAAGATCACATCACATAAAGATCACATCACATATAAAGATAACATCACATACAAAGATCGCATCACATACAAAGATCCCATCACACATAAAGATCATCTCACATACGCGGAAAAAAAACAAAATAGGATTACCATGGCGACTGGGTCCATGATGGACTTCTGACCACTGTTGAAAACATAATTAAACTATACGGTCATATAATGTGATCCTCAGACGCTCGCAAAGACTTTACAGCAGGGAACAGAACCAGGTAAAAGAAAGAGACAGAGAGAGAGAGAGGAAAACAAACGAAGCGATGAGAGGAAAACATTTCCAGGTGAAAGAAAGAGAGGCAGACTAAAGAAAGGAAGGGAAGACACTATCCAAGAATGGACTCTGGTCTACCAAAGACAGGTGAAAGATGAGGTGTGATGTCTCACCAGTCCAACAGACTCAAAGACAGGTGAAAGATGAGGTGTGATGTCTCACCAGTCCAACAGACTCAAAGACAGGTGAAAGATGAGGTGTGATGTCTCACCAGTCCAACAGACTCAAAGACAGGTGAAAGATGAGGTGTGATGTCTCACCAGTCCAACAGACTCAAATACAGGTGAAAGATGAGGTGTGATGTCTCACCAGTCCAACAGACTCAAAGACAGGTGAAAGATGAGGTGTGATGTCTCACCAGTCCAACAGACTCAAAGACAGGTGAAAGATGAGGTGTGATGTCTCACCAGTCCAACAGACTCAAAGACAGGTGAAAGATGAGGTGTGATGTCTCACCAGTCCAACAGACTCAAATACAGGTGAAAGATGAGGTGTGATGTCTCACCAGTCCAACAGACTCAAAGACAGGTGAAAGATGAGGTGTGATGTCTCACCAGTCCAACAGACTCAAAGACAGGTGAAAGATGAGGTGTGATGTCTCACCAGTCCAACAGACTCAAAGACAGGTGAAAGATGAGGTGTGATGTCTCACCAGTCCAACAGACTCAAAGACAGGTGAAAGATGAGGTGTGATGTCTCACCAGTCCAACAGACTCAAAGACAGGTGAAAGATGAGGTGTGATGTCTCACCAGTCCAACAGACTCAAATACAGGTGAAAGATGAGGTGTGATGTCTCACCAGTCCAACAGACTCAAATACAGGTGAAAGATGAGGTGTGATGTCTCACCAGTCCAACAGACTCAAAGACAGGTGAAAGATGAGGTGTGATGTCTCACCAGTCCAACAGACTCAAAGACAGGTGAAAGATGAGGTGTGATGTCTCACCAGTCCAACAGACTCAAATACAGGTGAAAGATGAGGTGTGATGTCTCACCAGTCCAACAGACTCAAATACAGGTGAAAGATGAGGTGTGATGTCTCACCAGTCCAACAGACTCAAAGACAGGTGAAAGCGAAGTTAATAGATTTTTAAAGCTATTCCAGCATCTAAATCACATGATTCTAACCAGATTAATAACAGGATAACTGCCTGGTCGTGTCGTATGCGCTTCGGACTGTTGGTACCGAGTTCCAACCCAGCCTGATTCCCCCCCCCCAGCCCCCAGCCGTCCTATAGAAGGTTTGGACTAGGATGAAATATATTTCATCATTGATCAAACGTCCCAAAGTTATATTGGAGATTACCTTTACTAGTTTCTTAGTCTTTTAGACCGTTGGGGCACCACACATAATCTGCCCACCGCCTCTTTCCATTCTTCTTAGTCTTTTGCAGTATTAGAGTCGCTTTCAATGGTAGAGCAGTCCATTTTTCGATATTGTCTTCCCTTCGTTTCTTTAGTCTGCCTCTCTTTCTTTTCCCTGGTACTGTTCCCACCATGAATGTCTTTCCAAGCCCTGTGGATCTTGCCATATGACCCTACAGTCTAAGCTTGCGTTTTGTTTTTCGACACTGATTAGAAGGTCCTCGTTATTTTGATCCGGTTTAGGATTTCCTCGTTTGTGAAGTCGTCTTTAAAGAAAACATCGACAGAAATATATACAATGTAAGTGGGTAATTTGGAGATGAAAAGGCGAAAAGTTTGAGAACCGCTGCAGAAGTCTTTAGAGCTATAGAAATAGTGCATCGAGCTGGAAGGCGCTGTGTTGCCGGATTAAACAGACGTCTCTCTTTATTCTCTTATTTTAAAAAAAAACGAGTCAATGGCGTTCAAAAACCGTTGCACTATAGATTTCTTCTATTTATCTAAATAACAGTTGCACTTGTGATTGCAATTTATTTAAAACTTAAACTGTCTTGGAAAATAAGTACGTTCTAGTGGAGAGAGAGAGGGGAGGGGGGCTAAAAATTAAACAAAAGTGTGCGTGTGTATGTGTGTATGTGTGTCAGAGAGAGAGAGAAAGAGAGAGAGAGAGAGAGAGAGAGAGAGAGTATTTGGTGTAAGTTCCTTAAGTGAGGATGGACCTGGCCAACGCACATCAAGAATTCAAGCATTGAAACTAGACGTACGCTTTGACTCTTAAACTTCGGCCTGGAAAAGGAAACGAAACGAATAGCGTCATCGTTGTTTCTGCTGGAGCTGTTTCCGGCCTGATGCAATCGTACACTTAAAACTTGCACTCGGCCTACTGAAACATTCAACAAAAAATCGATAAAGAATTATATTAACAAAGGGAATTAATTCTAGGTTGATATGAAGAAAATCATTTGAAAAGAAACAAACAAGAGCCGTAACTGACCATGTATTTTTTTTAGGAAAAATGACAGAATTGTTGCAGTTGCTGGAAGCAGTGGCGAAGCTTGAAATTTGCCATCATTTGGGGGCTCGGAAGGCTTGACCTCTTTTGGGGCCCCAGCACTTGGCGTAATATTTAATATTTAATGTAAAAAAAAACACTCATTTGGGGTCCGGGAATTTAAAATTCTCCCCCACCCTTCCCCCACCCTAGCTACATCTCTGGCAGGAAGAGGAGAGGTGGAACGAATTTTGTTTCATGGAGATTTATTACAAAGTTGAAAAAAAATATGTTTACAACATATCTTTCACCCATCGGCAAAAGCTTATTGTATTTATATATAGGTCACTCTATATAATAGAACTCGGCGTCACGGACCCAGTTGTCAATGTCACATATGTAAATAATTGTCCGGAGGAGGGCGGCAGCTCCGACGCAAACAAGAGACGATCTTAAAAGAATTTACTTGTGTAGTAAATCTAAAGTCTAGCACTCAACGAAAGGAAACGAATACCAGAGGATGTTTTTATTAACAGTTACAAAATACACAGACACTGAGACAGTGACCTTGGCCATCAATACACAAGTTGTCTTAAGTTCCCCCAGCCCTTTCCTACCCAAACCTTAATACCAACAAAAAATTTTTAATGACCGAATCAAGAATCCATAAAACTTGGTCTTAAGCTTCACGGGGAGAAACATCAAGTGGACACTCATTGGCCTCCTTTAGGCTTGACGACTATGGCCCTTCAGAGACCAAATCGTCATAGAAGGCCCGAACAAGGACCTGCGACGTGGCAATTTGTGGTCAGTGGAGACCAATAGCTCGTTGCCACGTCACATGTCCAGGCCTACTATGACATCTGGTCTCGGCTCATGTCATGGAGGACGAGAGGAGAGTCTGTGCATTGACTATGGCTGGTACGTTGGCGCCCACACAGCAGCTCCTCCCGCTAACCCTTTTCCCCTTCATTTCATGCAGCCGATGTGTCCAAAGGACCGACACCTTCATGATACAGTTTGGGATAAGTAGCTTCTTAGGTTCATCACATTATGCTGCGAGATGTCTAAGTTTCACCGGCTCCTGGTTTATTCTCAGGGTTAACAAAGCTCAAAGCCTTTCCCGTGTTTGGGTTTAGGCGCAAGCTTCGGAAGTTTGGATTCAGAGTTTTTCCTTTTCCTAAGTGGGTAGGTAACCAAGGTTTACGAGTACATTTGATTGAAGCTTTCTGGCTATAACAGATACTCTCCTGCTTTTATCAGTGTTCGTAGTTACGTCGGACGGAATATCTAAGCTACGCTTGAAGACCAGGAGTTAGACTGATTGCCAGAGGTTATTTGAGACTCAGGACACTGGAAGCAATTCATAGGTAATGAAGTGTTTACAATAACATATCTATTACCACTTTCGGCAAAAACAACGTAACAGTCCGTGACTCCGTCAAAGAGGTCGTAACCTAGAATCGGAGAGGTTGGTTCAGTTTTTTCATTCAAATCATATTACTAGTCTAGCTTAACAGATATATTTAATGTGATTTTAATATTGTAATTCAACCGTATAATTATACTTATTAGAATTAGTAGATTTATTTTCTTTTGTATTTCTATTCCTGGGTGTATCTGTTGGCTTACAACTGTGTCACGATGGAAAAGGTCATCTGACTCGGCGTCTTAGATTAATGGCCCAGGGAACTACAGTGATCACCACAATGTGCTTACAACAGGAAAAAGAACGCACTCAAATTTCTTATAGTAACCAAGAATATACTTAAGTAAAGAACACCCAACAAACATCTTGCCAACTCTCATCAAGAGCCAAACAAAACATGAAGCCTGAGTATCTCATCCTAAGCACATTAACAGCTTACGAAACAGTTAAATTGGCATAGTCTCAATAAAAGCCATACCTGGGTGAAACACTAGATGTGCTAGCTAGAGGTGTTATAGAGTAATATTTGGCGTAGCAGGAAGTAGATCAGGCACAACCATCATCATACGATATCCCTCACCAAAATATTTAGAATGCAAAAAAAGTCCACTTGCAGGTTGAGACTCGTAATACCGAGTATTTTGCTTGCTAAACTACAGACTTAAGATAAACAAAATTTTTGCATATTAAATTTTAAATATCAAAGGCTTCGATTCCGAAAAAACAAAGTAACCATGGGCGTAGCTAGGACTTTGCCGTCATTTATGGGCCCGGGGGCTTGACGTTGACCTTGTATTTTGCGTAATATTTAAAATTGAATGTAAAAAAAACACTAATTTGAGGCCCCCTCTCCTCCCCCCCACTCTAGCTATGCCACATGTTAAATTTGTTTTAGTAAAATCGGATTTTCAATCAAGCTTTTGGTTTTTGTAATCCAAATGAGACAGACTTACGGACAGACAGACCACACAGAACTAATACTCTTTCCTCTATCCCTTTCAGTTGAGCAATTATGAATCTACAACACACATTACCAGCCCAGTGCTAGAGTGTACCCAGACTTTGATTGATCAAATAGACGCCTTTTATTCAGCAGACGCGTCAGACGCAGTTTAGAGGGACGGTCTCCGATTTCTATTTACCATTTTAACAAGATTGATAGGTTACTAGATACTTGATTATCGCAAACCAACGGGGGAGTGTAATATTTAAATACGTGAGGAAAAATATTTTATGATCCAGCATGGTTTCATTTCGTCTTTTCTGCTTGTTCTAATTTGAATCAGGATGTCCATTTTTTTTTAATAAAGCTTTTATCAACTCACTCTGTCTGTCTGTCTGTCTGGTAAAAAGTGTGTACACGTTATTTCTCCCACAACCATTCTCTGATCAAGTTGAAACTTCGCACACTTATTCATTGGCATAGACAAGACTTGAATCAATATTAATAAAGTAATTATTTTTTTTTACACCAACAAGGAAAATAATAATTCAGTATTCACATATGCCTAAATTTGTTGGGTTTAGTCCTTAGTCCCCTTAAATAATTTTTCCCTCGCGCTTTTTCCGTTCAAATTGATACTTTAACCAATTACTTCTTGTACCCAACAAAACATGAACCAATAAAAAAATACCCCATTAGTCAATTAATTGTGTTGGTAATTCATCATTTTGTTTGATAGCGAAGAAAGGAAAGAACGTGTACATTTTGTATAGATATGGTTTTAGATCAGCTTTTTGTTGTTTAGATGTTTTTTTAATATTTTGCTTGTGTTAGTATTCATCTTATAAGCTTGAAAACTCGTAAAGGGCGAAACCTTGGTGGACACAGAGCTCGAAAATGGCTCTAACGAATATCCTAGAAATTTGACAATTAATGTATATCTTTCGGAAAAAATACTAGCTAATTGGCCCCACATGGACATTTATAGTTTTCAAAATATATTCATCTAAAAACTAATTTTATCTGGAGATTCATATCTTGAATGCACGTCAGTGGAAATTCCCGAATATGTTTAATGAAGAGAGAAATAAAAAAATTATTTCTTTCCGTAATTATTTTCCACGTTCCGACAGATTCCTTCCGCTCCTATGTATTTCATTAGCCTGTTAGGATTGAACTTCAATACATTTTTGTTTGTTATGAGAAAATGTTACATTTTGGTCTGGAATTAAAGGAAAATGTACGCCCTTTAAAGATAAAACCAAATAATGTTTCTGCAAACAATTTTTTTTTCAATTATTAAACCTTTAAAATGAAAACTTAATTGTGGACAAGTCTCATCACAACTAGATCTAGACCAGGTGTTGGCAATGTTTATGAACCAAATTGAACTATTTTTTTTATAGTTATTCATATTTTCACAAAACGTAATATATAAAATATCTAAAATGAAATCAAATAATTATCGTGTGCTCACTATCCCATGCTGCTACCAGATGGAAAATGAATAAGAATAGAACCTTTTTTTTATTCCCAAATCTTTAAAAAAAAGAATATCGTTTCTGGTAAAAACACACAAAAAATGAAAAAAAAAACAAAAACAAATAAACAAGGCTACAAAGACAGTTTGTGTTTCTACACAAACTAAAAAAATCAGCCCCCGAAGTGGTCCACCCAGGCAGGCAAAATTCAGGTTTCAATATTTTCAGAAAGAATATCAGAATGAAATTCTATCAAAGGCAAATGACAGAGAAGAATGGAGAATGAAAGTTGACAGATCTTGTGTGGTGCTCCAACGGTGCAGCAGACTAAGTGATAGGTGAAAGTGAAGGTTAAGTTAGATGTGAAAGTGGCCTAACTTCTTTCATATAATGATTATCTAATTGATCCTATTGTTTTGAATAGGGTCAATCTCTTATTCAAAGCCTCATAAAAATAAACATTTCGTAAAAAAATTATCCTTAGTTAAGTGTCTAACAGACATAAAGAATGGAGAAAGAAGGTTGAAAGATCTTATGTGATGCCCCAGCGGTCCAGCAGACCAAAGGATAGATGAAAGTGAATGTAAAAATAGATGTGAGCCTGACCTAACTAATGTCTTATAATGAATATCTAATTAATCTAATCGATCTCTTATTCAAATCATGAATATTTGTGTACATTTGTAAAAAAAGAAAAGCAACTTTAGTTAAGTGTTCTATTACTACGGTACATCTCTCCAGTTCACGCGATAATATGAAAAACTACTTATTATTTGTTGTTTTAAATTATGTCCGACTTATATGAATACTATATAGATTTTGCCTCTTTAAAAATAGTAAACATTTTTATTGTGTACCTGTAGTAAGACAGAACTTACTTAATTTAGCGAAAACCATATGCATAAATGTGTTTACAATATGGAATGCCGCACCGTCCCTTTAATACAGAGCCTTCAGTGTTTGTTACTATTAACAGTGAATAGTTGTAAAAGTGGTGTATTTTTGTGAAAAAAATGCTGCATAAGTGATTTCAAAAATTAGATTTTTCGCTTTCAGAAAAGAAAAAAGTAGCCACTGCATTAGAACTTTGAATGGACTAAAATATTATGATGTCGGATTTTCACTATCTTTTCTTTTTAACGAGATCTAAACGGGACGGACAGACATAACAGCGTCTTTTCCCCTTTCGGGGGGCCGCTAAATATTTCTAAGTTTTGTAAAGGGAGACTATTCAAGATTAACTTATAAGCAATTAAACACATTTTGATAACATCGTTGATTTGGTTGAAAGAACGGGGTCAACGATGGTATCGTCGATCAGGAGAGCAGGAGTAAGTAGATATTCATGAACATTTTGCAAAACAAAATGTATACATGGGACTTAACAAGAATTTCTTTTCATCCGAACTTTGTTTAAAAAAAATTTTTTTTTTATGAAAACAATTTTTTTAAATTAAAATTAACTATGAGAAATTAATTCTCATTATCCCAAAAGGATGAATGCTGCGTCATCTATCTCGCTTTCTTTTCCCAGTCCTCTCCACTGTATAACAAACACAAAATAACTAGTACAGTATAGAGTCTATAGACACAACATAACTACCGTTTGAGATCCACTAAAGGCTGCACAGAGTTATGAAGTAAACTTTTGAGCACGACTTGAGGACAAAGGCGTTCCAATGAAACGATCCAATGCTTGGGCGTTAGCAAGGGCGCACTGAAGTGAAAAAAAAAACATGTCTCTATTCATATTTTAAGGTTTAGCGGGGGAGAGAGGGGCGAGGGTTGTAGTGAATGGGCACTGGGGGGGGGGCGGGAAGAGGCCTAGAATTGTATGACAAGCAAACACAGACAGTGTATTTCATAAGTTGTTCCAGTAGAAAGATTTAGACAATATTAAACAATAACACAAACATGCAGAATAAAAAAATAACGAAAATATATCAAAAGAACAAGCCTTCAAGAAAATGTGTGTAATTGAATGTGTATTTGAAAAAGAAAATTGTTACAAGGCTTATATCAACTCACTTTGTGAATTATATATATATATATATGCTTGTTGTATAACTTTAGTTGGTTGCTTTTTTATTAGATTAGTGCAATTGTGTTGCTTAGGCGACTCTAGCTCCTCGGTCTCAGACTGATGTGCACAGATTAGACCCACCCAGTGGCGCTACCATCTGCCTACTGTCTGTAAATAAATTCTGGCTATTAGGATGTCCAGGCCTGACCTGGAGCCGTGCACCGTCTCATACCTGCTAACAAAAATTTCACTTGTTTTAGGTATAACTCGTTCTCTGGAGACCTGGCTAGCTTTTTTTAAAAAAAGTAATTGAGAAAATGGCTAAGAACAAATGTTATGTAGATTAACCAAATCTATAGAGAACCACTGCTCTAAATGTAGGACATATTTATGTATGCAAGATGCAGTCCAGTGCAGGCATTACATTCTCTGGGTAAATATTTATTCAATACACTGCGTTCCAGTATTAAAGAGAAAAAAAAACTGTTCCAGTGCGGAGTTAACCATGCATGACGATCGTCTGGTCTAGCTCTAGGGCATTCTAAAACTTTCGTCACGTCATGTTTCGCATTGCTTATAATCAAGGATAGGCTGAGTGGGTTGCAGAATCTACAGTAGGGTCTCACTAGGGTGTGCCTTTCAGGCTGTTGTCAGTCGTTGTCTTGTTGTACTATATTTTTAATTGTAGAGCTTGAAATAACTTAAACAAATTTTTTTCTTAAACAAAATTTTAAGAGTTTAATACAATACACACATGTTTAACTTGATATGAGATATAAATCTAAGAGTAACGAACAAATAAACACACAACAAAACACGTCAACAAAACACGTCAACAAAACACGTCAACAAAAAACGTCAACAAAACAAACAACAAAACACGTCAACAAAACACGTCAACAAAATACGTCAACAAAACAAACAACAAAACACGTCAACAAAATACGTCAACAAAATACACAACAAAACACGTCAACAAAACACGTCAACAAAACACACAACAAAACACGTCAACAAAACACACAACAAAAAACGTCACCAAAACACACAACAAAACACGTCAACAAAATACGTCAACAAAACACGTCAACAAAAACGTCAACAAAATACGTCAACAAAACACACAACAAAACACGTCAACAATATACGTCAACAAAATACGTCAACAAAACAAACAACAAAACACGTCAACAAAATACGTCAACAAAATACACAACAAAACACGTCAACAAAACACGTCAACAAAACACACAACAAAATACGTCAACAAAACACACAACAAAACACGTCAACAAAATACGTCAACAAAACAAACAACAAAACACGTCAACAAAACACGTCAACAAAACAAACATCAAAGCACGTCAACGAAACACGTCAACAAAACACGTCAACAAAATACGTCAACAAAACACGTCAACAAAACACACAACAAAACACGTCAACGAAACAAGTCAAAAAACACGTCAACACAACACGTCAACTAAACACGTCAACACAACACGTCAACAAAATACGTGAACAAAACACACAACAAAACACGTCAACAAAATACGTCAACAAAACATGTCAACAAAATACGTCAACAAAACACTCCAACAAAATACGTCAACAAATCACGTCAACAAAACACGTCAACAAAACACACAACAAAACACACAACAAAACACGTCAACAAAACACACAACAAAACACACAACAAAACACGTCAGCAAAACAAACAACAAAACACGTCAACAAAACACGTCAACAAAACACACAACAAAATACGTCAACAAAACACACAACAAAACACTTTCACAAAATACGTCAACAAAACACGTCAACAAAAACGTCAACAAAACACGTCAACAAAACACGTCAACAAAACAAACAACAAAACACGTCAACAAAACACAACAAAACACGTCAACAAAACACGTCAACAAAAACGTCAACAAAACACGTCAACAAAACACGTCAACAAAACAAACAACAAAACACGTCAACAAAACACAACAAAACACGTCAACAAAACACGTCAACAAAACACGTCAACAAAACACGTCAACAAAACACGTCAACAAAACACACAACAAAACACGTCAACAAAACACGTCAACAAAACACGTCAACAAAACACGTCAACAAAACACGTCAACAAAACACACAACAAAACACACAACAAAACACGTCAACAAAACACACAACAAAACACGTCAACAAAACACACAACAAAAATATAATAAAATGAAACAAGGTTACAAAGACAGTTTGTGTGGAAACACAAACTCAAAATCGGTCCACAAAGTTGCCCACTCAGGCAGGTAAAAAGGCAGATTTCAATATTTTCAGAAAGAATATAAGAATGAAATTCTATCAAAGGCAAATGACAGAAGAATGGAGAATAAGATAAACAGATCTTATTTGGTGCCTCATCGGTCCAGCAGACAAGGGATAGGTGAAAGTGAAGGAAAAGTTCGATGTGAATCCTGGCCTAACTGATGTTGTATAATAATTATCTCATTGATCTAATTGTTCTTTTATTTAAAGCCTCAAGAAAAAAAAATTGTAAAAAAAAATATAAATTCTCACTTTTTTTTTGGTTTTATTATTTTGTATAAGAATTAATATGCATGTAGTATGACTTATTCAGTAGTTCAAAAGGTTTTACATCGTCAAAAAACAAAGAAAACAAATTTCATGGTCTCTCACGACAAGTAACATGCTACCTCAGATATTGTTCATAGTTCATTTGTTTGTCCTTTTTTCCGGCTGTAGACATCATGGCTTTTGCTCTCTGTTGTAGACACATGTATGAACACATGTATTATACATGTCATCCCATGCCAAACGATGAACCAGAGATTCTTCCGAAGGCAGCCGTCTCCATGGAAGCCTGGAAGCCAAAGACATCCCAGGGAATACAATCCTCAATGTTTTTGTTGGTGCGTTGACAAGTTGACAGTTCGGCGTGAATCTTCATTCTCCAAAACTATATAGTTAACAGAAAATGCTATTACCTAACCTTGGTGAGACAAATATAAGAGTATGTATCATCAGTTTTGGACCCTTCAACTTAAGAAAACATTTAAAGCAAATAGAACAGACGCAAAATAGAACCAGGCATACACCGTTACACGTTAGAACGCAGACCCAGTTGCGACCTGCATATTTTGCTACATCTAATGCAGACAAAGCCATTTTTAACGCATTTTTTCTTCTCTGTGCCTGTCTTTGCCAATGGCTTTATTTGGGTTCTAAAGCCTGAAGTGAAATACAAAAGGACTGATTAGGCTACCTTTAAGCAGGACCTCATTTAGACTTGATAAGGCCCCACGCTTTTTAAGATATGGGGCCATTACCAACATAAGACATTTTTTTTCCATCGCTCTTTCCTCAAAATGATTGAAACATTGAAACATGGTTGGAAACATTTTCGGGGGGGGGGGGAGGAAGGGGGGAGGTACCCACCAAAGTGGGGGCTCTAAGCTATGGCTTTTGGTGGCTAGAGGTCAATCCAGCACTGCCTATAGGCAACACATGATATATTTTAGGGCCCCCACGAAATATTTAGCACTAACCAATAACATCTTTACCTATAGAGGGCGCGCATTCCGAATAGCTTTTCAAACCCAAATACAGCACTGCCAAGCTTGGCCTCTTTCTCGAGTCATCGAATTCCAATAAATCAATGAACTTATTAAGTTTTAAATGCATTGATCTCCTTAGCAATAATTTTGTTTACATTTTCCTCCCACATATGAAGAAAAAAAAACCCACATACAATTAGGTTGTTTATTATGAACAGCGCTGGTGAACAAAAAATAAAAATGTTAAAGAGTCCGAACTGCAGAAGTCAGACACACCCTTGACAAACATTGAGATTCGTGGGAGCCGATAGACTAACCAAATCAATTCACCCTCTCACGTAGAATTACGCAGTGTCCAGTATCGCGAACTTATGCAAGCATATCGACCCAGTTTTAAACAGTCCTCCTTGGCTTCGCTTGGTTGAATTCGTCTGCTGTCTAGTAGTGTGTATGTGTGGCCCGCATTTCTTGGGTGTAATGTAATCTGCTTAGCTGTTCTAACTCACTCGGAGTGGTGTGTTTTGATTCAGACATAGGACTTGATTGTGAATATTTCGTTGGATAAATATAAACACATACAAATGAAATACCGAGGGATAATTCGTCTACCAAATGTGCTGTATTAAGGCTGACAAAACAAAATAGTCTGATTATTGGACAGGTAACTAACGTAACAAAATTACAGGTAATATTTGAAGTCTAATTTTCAAACGTTTTATAGCCACGAACCTTTGTGGTTAGCGAATAATGGATGAGAATATTTGAATGTGTTGTTGCATGTGTTGTATGTGTGTGTGTATGAGAGAGTGAGAGTGTGAGAGAATTAAACCGCCCCCAAGTTTCATTCAGTTGTCTTCATTTTTTGTTTTAATTAAAAATAAATATAACATTTTAGTTTATTTTTCATATTTGTAAGCTGGGACAATGTTACTACAGTCATATTTGTATCGCTAACATTTGTTTTGTAATCAGAATTATTCCTTACATATAAATTAGTAAAGGGAGTTCATGTAACACAAACTCATAGGTGACCACTGCTGGTCAGTCATCCACACATTCATTACTTTACAGATTTGTAAAGCAAAAATAGACGCGGACTAAAGCGAGCTGTATGTAAAACTTGTGGTAATAATATAATGCAGTTATTCTTTTCACCAAAAATGTGAGCTTTCCAGAGATTATAGGTTTCAGTTGCACATTAGATCTTTTACTTTAGTTAACATTTTTAGACATTCGTATTCGTAGTTTAATTAAAGATTACCAACGTATTATTGGATAATTTCCAGATATCTAACCAGGTCATGTTCCGCCTTGGGATACCCAAATTCCATCCCAAAAATAGAGTTTACTATGTAAGACTTCAAAATTCTTGTGTTAAAAAGGCCAAGAACAACAGTCTGCACAGTTTTAAAACACAACAATATTTTTAAATACAAAGAGACAATGTTACAGAAGATCAAAAGCGGACATTGAATGATTTTTGGTGCATGATACAAGAAATGGTGAAATCGGATTTTCATAGCGCTTTTAATTTCTAATATCTCTACTGGACAGATGGACCGAGACCAGGTGTTGTAGATAACAATGAGTCTGGGATGGCAGATAAACCTGGAGCTGCTTTTCTTAACGAGGACTAATAAAGAACATATTAAAAGAAAATCATTTAAATAAATGTCTTAGCGAATAATAGTAAAAATTTTGTTGACAATGGTTAAGAAGCCTTTTTAAGTGACATTTTTTAAAATATATAAAACGACGACAAGTTTTTCTTATTGACTAAGCCCGCGTGTAAATATTCACAATGGTTGTGCGGTTTGCGCACTGGACTACAGCCACATAAAAATGGCGTTGTTTTCGGTTGCACCTGTGAACAGGGGCGGACTGGCAAATGCCCGGTGGGCCGGTACCCCATTGGGCCGGTAGGGCCACCGAAAAGGCTGCATGAATACCTGTAAGTTGTTTCAAGATTTATATTCTCTTTAAAAGCAACACTTTGATTGTTACGCCCTAACGAGAATACATTTTACACTTTTTAAGTCTAATACTAATCTAAAGCACTGTCGTAAATATCTTTCATCGTATATAGTGCTTCTAGTAGACGTCACTAAATGATAAAAAAAAAGAGAAAATTAAGGCCTTTATTTCTTATAGAGATCGACAGTGTGTTTATATTCGGATGAATCTATAAATGGACCAATAACAACGGTCCAAGTAGAGTTGTCGCATGAGTTGGCCCCGCTACGAAGTCCTTCACAAATCACAAGTATTCTCTTGAACAGTGTAGATTGGAATCAAATTGCAAAAAGAATCGAACAGAAGGAACAGAAAACAGTAGGATATAAAATATAAAGCAACAAATGCTGGAATCCTGTGCAAAAAAATACATTAAAATTATGAATGTTTTCTCGCAAGTACTAGAGATTCCACAACGTTATCATGACAGCATTTACGAATGAAGAGGCTCAATGCCATAAGAAACACTAAAGACAAGACGACAAAGTTATTGACTTAAGTCGAAATATAAAGAGGCAATGCTAAAATATGAGATAATCTTGACAGCATTTGTTTTACTGAACGTAAGGATATTACAAACAAGCGAACATGATCTGTTGTGTGTGTGTGTGTGTAGAGCCAGATTTAAGTTGCAGTCAAACTAGGTTTCCAAGTCATTGAGAAAGCATAATATGTGAGTAAAGTACAGTTCTCTTTCAGACATTGCGACCTTTCTTAGCCAATTGTTTACGAACAGGCAATCATGTGGCTAGCACGGCGAGCAACCGCCTTTAATTTCCTTAACCAAAGTCAGGTAACCGTTAGAGTTGGGTGGACTCAGGGGAGCCCTAAAAATCCCGAAATTCAAAATTATAGTCTTCACCGAGATTCGAACCCAGGATCCCAGGTTTGGAAGCGCATAACCTCTCAGCCTACGCGCCCCCATGACCGTATGAGATGGGCAGTTAAATAATGGAGGATTAAGGTTTATATTTGTAAATTGAACTCCATATGCCTGAGAAAATGTCAAGGAGTGAAAGTGACTCAATGTACTCGTTGAACACATCGCGCCTGCTTAGTTTAGGATAAAGGCTCTATCGATAGGTATACTTCCATTTCTCTTTGGTGAAGGCAGCTGCACAATGTCGTACAGCACCATGCCTTCTCTATTAAGAGTTGCTTCTTCTCTGGAATACTATGAATTCAGGCATGTACGCACAAGTCCTAGAAACAAACCTAGGGTAATCAACTTCCTATTGTTGAATATTTTTATACCTGCACAAAAAAAAGGCCAACTATGGTAAAAATAAAATAACACAGATAATCACGATTATTTAACTTATATATTTTCTGGTCTTCTGGCTACTAATGGAAATCGTTTATTTTTGTTTTTGCTTATATAAACAAAGTATGCAAATTGTATGCCAGCACATCTGCGTCTAAATATTTTTTAATATAAGATTTAGCAGTCAGTGTTTTCTGTTATACCTATCAATGTGCTGTAGTGCGCATACAAAGCACGTCACCAATATTCGTTCATCTTTTTCCTACGCTCATGCTGGCCACATTCAGACAGACAACAAGCAGGAGCTCGTGCATTGACTGCAACTGATCGCAGGCAATCTTCATCTAAATGTCATTGTGTAAGACAAACCAAACAAGTAACATAGAAAGGTTTTCTAAAAAGACTATTCCTTAAGAATATGATGCCATTTACTGAAGCGCGATTATTTTGCTCTTAATTACTAATGAATAATAGGTTTTAAGAAAATGGAACACCTCTATTCCCCCCTCCCCCGCATGAAAAAAAAAAGATTTTAATGGCGTGTTGACTGAGTGATGAACATCTTAGATTTCGAATCGAGGGCTCTCGCGTTTGAATCTCGGTGAAGACTGAGATTTTAAATTTCTGGATCCTTAAGGGCGCTCTGAGTCCACCCAGCTCCAAATGTTACCGGACATTTGGGGAAATTAAACACATAACACCCTCGTGCACCCATAGCCACAGAAATAGGTGACCTTGACATCATCTGCCCTATAAATCGAAAGGTCTGAAAGCACTAGCGGATCCAGAACTTCGGAATGGGGGGGGGGGGCGATTTTTTTCCAAACCCTAACCCTAAAGCCCAGTAAACCCTAACCCTAAGCATAAACGCACCAACAGTATGTATATATATATATATATTAGAATGTTTAAAAATAGCAGTGTTTCTCAACCTTCGAAACCCCGACGCCAAAATCGCTTTTTTGCATTCTTCACTGCAGAAACGCATTTTCCTGACAACTACAGCTCATTATTCATCCTATTAAGATAGGACCTTTTGAAAAATGTTTTACTTAAAAAATAATCTAAAATAATTTTACAGGCTCTTACTACATCGCAAATACAACCGATTTGTTCATGAAAAGATAAGATACTTCACAGATTTAGATTACGACTTTGAGAAACGCCGCCGAAAAAACATCTATTCGAAAAATAATATGTTTTTTAAAAAGCTCATTTGTAAGTGATACATTTTACTCAATAGGCATGTTTGTAATTTGGTTTGTTACAGAACTATAATTCAAAGCTCTAAAAAACATTTTGGAAGTGGGAGGAGAAATTAAATGAACCAATTAGATTTTACTCTAAATGTTTTGCATTTTTAGTATTCAAGCATAAATTGAGTTATTCTCCCACATTTTTTTTTACAACAGAAAAATATCAGTTTGAGTAAAGGTTGAAAAGATGACTAGGAAAATAATATTTGGGTTCAGAACTCATCTCAATTGTTACTCTTATAATGAGAAATTTCGTATGAATTCTAAATTTTCCAAAACAAAGTCTTTCTTAAAATAACTAAGATAAATTCGTATGCAATGACATAAAGTCTGTCGCCACATTTGACTTTTCTGTTTTAAAACGTCATCTTTTCATCTGGAAAGGGGAGAGGGCGGTAGAGTGAAAACGTTAACCCTCGCTCCTTTTTATAATTTCTGCTAATGATAACATTTGGCATTAAAGAATAGGGGGTGGGGCGACTCGATAAAAGAATTCAATTTATAGCATAAATAAATTGGACCGCCCCCCCACTCGAAAGTTAATGGTGGGGGGGGCGGGATTGATGCCATCGCCACCTCCCCATCCCACCAAATCAGCCAACATACTAGACGGGGGGGGCGAAATAATCTAAAAATAGGTTGAAATATAAATAATTAGTATATATTATTCACATAACTAATAAATTCGTATGCAAATTGTGTGATTTCTTTACTAATAGTCGTCCGTCCCCCCCCTCTGGGGGGGTGTCGCCGAGTGGGGGGGGGGCGATCGCCCCTACCGCCCCCCCCCTGGATCCGCCAGTGTCTGAAAGGGAAACATAATAGATATTATAAACATAAAATAATACTAAAATTTACTACGATAACAGGCCTCTAGTGCCAGGTTCATCAGTCTGACAGACTAAACCAAATCATAAAGTACGAAAACAACAGAAACACTTAAATGTAATTTAAAACTTGATCGCACTGTGTATGTGATGCGAAGAAAATCAAAACCTGCCCTTTTACCTGCATGGCTTAACGCACAGTGGAGCGCATAGGCAGTAACATGAACTACCTTTGACATCTTTTTTATTTTGTATTATGTTCAAAAGATCCTTATGAGTTATTATCAATGCAGTCTCTGTAAAAAAAAAAGAGCAGTAAAGGGAGGGAAACATAGGTATAGGGAACATAAGATTCTTGCTGATAATATAAATCTAATTCTTAATCCTCTGCAGACGTAGAGATCCCGAGCAACGATGCCAAAGTCAGTGTTTGACTACATCCAGAAGCTGAACTCTCTGAGAAGCACGAACGAAACTAAAGAGTAAGCCCTTGGAAGTTTTTGTCTCGTCTCTTAAGTCAAACTTAATACTTTACTAATAATAATATTTTAATAATAATAATACTTTAATAATAATAATACTTTAATAATAATAATACTTTAATAATAATAATACTTTAATAATAATAATACTTTAATAATAATAATATTTTAATAATAATAAAACTTTAATAATAATAATACTTTAATAATAATAATACTTTAATAATAATAATACTTTAATAATAATAATACTTTAATAATAATAATACTTTAATAATAATAAAACTTTACTAATAATAATACTTTAATAATAATAATACTTTAATAATAATAAAACTTTAATAATAATAATAATATTTTAATAATAATAAAACTTTAATAATAATAATAATACTTTACTAATAATAATACTTTACTAATAATAATACTTTACTAATAATAATACTTTACTATTAAAATACTTTAATAATAATAATATTTTAATAATAATAATACTTTACTAATAATAATACTTTAATAATAATAATATTTTAATAATAATAAAACTTTAATAATAATAATAATACTTTACTAATAATAATACTTTACTAATAATAATACTTTACTAATAATAATACTTTACTAATAATAATACTTTACTAATAATAATACTTTACTAATAATAATACTTTACTAATAAAAATACTTTAACAATAATAATATTTTAATAATAATAATACTTTACTAATAATAATACTTTAATAATAATAATATTTTAATAATAATAAAACTTTAATAATAATAATAATACGTTACTATTAATAATACTTTACTAATAATAATACTTTACTAATAATAATACTTTACTAATAATAATACTTTAATAATAATAATATTTTAATAATAATAATACTTTAATAATAATAATACTTTAATAATAATAATACTTTACTAATAATAATACTTTAATAATAATAATATTTTAATAATAATAATACTTTAATAATAATAATACTTTAATAATAATAATACTTTAATAATAATAAAACTTTATCACTATTTCTCCCACATGCTGTGGACAGAAAAATGCGAAACTTTATAAGTTATTATTTACCTTATGCCTAGAACAACTAAGCATCTTTCGCGATCAAAACCGCAGCTGTCAAATTGACCAAAAGCGATTTTTTAAAAAAATCTGAAGTTTAGACTCAATATGAATTTTAAAGCCGACATAAAAAAATATAAGATTAAAATTTCTTCCGTTTTGAAGCCCTATTTAAACATTTTTATGTGCTTACAATTCTTCTTGGCGCGAAATTCGCTTTTGTAGACACTGTATAAAATATTTTTATTTTTTTTGTCATATGAAGCCAAAATTGACTAAATACGTGTTTTGTGTGTGTGTGTGTGTAGATCTCTACAGTAGATTGGATAAAGCTACTATGCTATTAAAAGCATATTTTTATTGACTTTGGAACGTGTAGTTTGAACATTAAAAAATCATTTAGAACTAAAACCTTTCTGATTTAATTGAAAAACTTGCTAAAGATGGTTACTAATTAAGTGACTTTTCTCAAAGCTTAGAAGGAACTAGAAGGAAATGAGAAGGCTGACACACTCGCCAAGAGTGGGAGAACTAACACACTAATAAACTCTTCACTCTATCCAGAAGAATTGAAGGAATTAATCGTAAATAAAATAAATGAGAAATGGACGAGCTCTCATCCAAAATCACAAGAAAGATGACGCTTACTATAAGCTATCCCGACAAGACCAACATCTAATCTTTCGACTCAGGACCGGACACAACAGAATGCGACAACACATGTACCGGAAGCTCAAAATTGGAACCAGTGAAATCTGCCCATGTGGAGTATCACCAGAGAATGCAGACCACGTCCTCCAAAACTGCTCTCTTTACCAAGAGGCCTGTATAAGACACTGGCCCCAAAACACCACAATAGAAAGAAAACTATATGGAGAGCTCCCTGATTTGGAAACCACTGCGCAGTTCATCTCATGTATTGGTCTAGTCATCTGAACCCTCCAACATAACAATGAGAACGAAGAAGAAGAAGAAGAACAAAGCTTATATCAACTCACTCTGTCTGTATCTCTGTCTGTCTGGTAAAAAAGTTTGAAGTTCTCCCATATCCCATTCTTGGATCAAGTTGAAATTATCCATTGTACTTGACAAGACATGAATCTATGAAAAAAGTTTTGGTGATTAATTATTTTGTTTGATATCGAAATAATGGAAGTAAATGCTGCGTAATGAGAAATGTGGATGTATATTTGAATTTAATCCCCTTTATACATTTTCAGACACGTTTTTTTTCCCACTTCCCACTCTCCGATCAAATTCAAATTTTGCATAATTATACATAGTCGTTGACAATGCACTAATCACTCCAATAATTAACAATTTATCTAATGAATCAGTATTAATTTAGAGTTTTATTTAGCAGAAAGGTAGTTAGCCCTGCCATTTTCAGAAAGATGACGGTAATTAGCAGTTCTTTCCCTCAGATAAGCTTTGTTTTTTAAAAAGTATTTTTTTTACTTCTGCTTGTTTTTATAGTCACTGACATATATTAAAATTTATGAAAAGAAAAACAAGGGAGGAAAATGTATATGAAGTTCTTGAATTTGAACTTTCCCGATTCTAACGTGTACATCTTACAACAAAAAAGTTCTTTATTCTGACAGTCAAGCCTGACAAACAGGATACCACTTGAGATTCTCAAGTGAAGTTCTAACGCGACATGGTAGAGGGCTAAGAATGGTGCTGGAAAACATTCACAGCTGAAACGTGCAAGCTTTAATAACACAAACTTGAATTTGTAGAAATTATTATGCACACATAGTCTAATATAATTAAACTAAAATAAATAAATTTGTCTTGATAAATATTAATATAAATCATAATGTGCAACTGACCCAGAATAGTGTCTTTATTTTAAAATGCAACATTGTATTCAATGCTTTCGTTGTACTTTAAAGTAAATTTGTTTATGAAAAATAACGAAATATTCATTAATCATAGCAAAACAAAATAGAGAATAGTGAAAAATAATCTTGCAACGTATACATAGAAAATAAGCAACAACAAACAAAAACTACTAATACATTTTAAACAAAAAAATTATGTGAAGTCAACGATTTTAAACACTGTAACAAACATTATACAATACAAAAAAAAAAAGCTAATAATAAATACATATTTGGGGGTTGAAACAGTGAAGAAATGAGTACCTAACAATGCATAATAGGTGTTTTTATGATCACGGCAAAAATATTTAATTAAATCAGACCTATACCAAATAATTATAATTTATTCATGGGAAAGTGTAGGGATCATTGGGTTGGGTTTATTTCAACTCAGACTAAATACAACAAAATATAAAATAAATACTTAAATATTACAGTATTCTAATTTCGTTCTTGGCCTTCCTATTATGACCACACTCCCCAACAGGGCTGCTGAATTTGAAAAGACGTTCTGAGTTTCTCATCCGTCGCACGCACACACTAGGCCAGGCTGGGCAAACTGACACGATCAATAGAATGTGAGGAATTGAAATATAGAGTAATGTTTGAATGACGTCCCACATCACATCACCTTACATGTGTTTGTCTGTGTGTGTGTGTATATCTTGAATGTGTATTGGGGGGGAGTGGAGGATTCGCTCAAAAAATGTAGCCGAGTCATTCTTGCTGAGTTTCACTATTAGCACTTCTTTGTGGTAATAGAAGAGTCCAGATTGTTTTATTTGGCGTTGCCGCCCTTTGTGTAGCCTGAGCCCCTGTTCAAATGAAGTATTCTAAAATTGGTACAAGATGTAATTAAGTATATAGATTATTTTCATTTCTCTTGTTGTTTTAGTTTGCCATTTTTAATACACATGATATTAAGGCAACCTTAATCTCCGGACTCATAATACAAGAGTCACATTTCCGGACTCCCAATACAAGTGTCACATCTTCGGACTCCCAATACAAGTGTCACATCTTCGGACTCCCAATACAAGTGTCACATCTTCGGACTCCCAATACAAGTGTCACATCTTCGGACTCCCAATACAAGAGTCACGTAATTTACGCCTCAATGTCTCACGGTTTTAATAAATAATCTCCGGACTCCCAATACAAGTGTCACATTTTCGGACTCCCAATACAAGTGTCAAATCTTCGGACTCCCAATACAAGAGTCACGTAATTTACGCCTCAATGTCTCACGGTTTTAATAAATAAGCTATTTATAGCAGATTGAATTCCAGAAAATGCTCACAATTACGCATCCCGAAAAAAAAAAAAGTTATTTACAAGTAATTAGCTTCGAGCAAATGCGATAACTTCTCGTTGTAGATATCGAAAGTTTCATAGTACTTAAAATAGATTTCCAATTAGTTCTGATGAGTCAGTCACAAAAAGCCCGTGGAGTCTGGGAGCGCATGAGGCGCCCTTACTGCACTTCCCCGTGGTGGAGGCTGTCCAGGCCTGAGCAAGCTATTATAGCACAGTGCAGGACAGGCCACTGTCCTGTTGGCTCATATTTCTCACGCCTACAGCCAAATTTCGATTCAAGGTGCCCCCGCTGAGGGGAAGAGGAGGAAACCGTGCTTCAGATTCTGTTTTTACCTGCTGATCTCCGTCTGGACAGGTCTTAGAAACCTAAACTTCTCGACCTGTATGGTGACATGTATGCACTACGCAAAACAGAAGGGCTTCTGTCCAGGGCTTTTGCAAGAGAGGATTTGAGCCTCATTTAAATAAGTCTGGTGATGGTGATTATTCAAACTACACCGTATTGCCGCAGATAGTTATAAACAGGAAAAGGCAACTGTTCGCTGAGTTTTCTAATTAGTTTATTGTGTCTACTTTTGTGAATGTACAAGTGAAATTAAATTCCATCCCTCGTTTTCTCACAACAATAAAGCAAAAAGGTGACAAACGAAAGAGTTATTGTACTTTCACATCTACACGTTGCATATGCAGACATTATTTGACAATATAATTATTATTGTTATAGGCAAGAACCTCATTACTAACAGTTCCGTATTGTACACACTTTATGTTCATACTTCACCATTACATAAGCACAGGTATAGGGAAGCAACATGCGCGTTCTTTACACGTGGGATGAGACAATAAACTAAAAAAAATAACACACTAAAAACACTTATATTAAGTGTAATTGTATCAATTAGTTTGGATCAGTTATGTAGTTATATACGCGATCGACCTACACATAATAAATCTATGCGATTATTAATATTTATGCAAATTATTTTGTTTAGCTTTTAGCTTTCTCAATATGCTATGATCCTATCACTTGTCTCACTATGCTATGATCCTATCACTTGTCTCACTATGCTATGATCCTATCACTTGTCTCACTATGCTATGATCCTATCACTTGCCTGGACCAATTGTGAAAGAGGAAGGGAAGAAGGTGGTATCTTGGTGAATGTTTACATGATCGTTTTTTAAATCTATAAAAAAATAAATCACTCAGTGCTCCATAATCCCCAAGAGGACTTATTCAAACAAAATACTTAATTACCGACAGTTAATTAACTAATTAGTTAATTTTTTTTTATTAATTCTTGTGTTATCAGGTAAAAGAAATAATAGTTAAAATTTCAGCCTAATCCGAGATTGGGCTTGAAAGAAATAAAGTGAACAAACTTTTTACCCGACAGACAGAGAGACAGATTGAGTTTATATTACTTTGTAAAAAAAACAACAACTCACCTATTACCCGGTATCCGCTATCCCTCTGATGGCAGACTTCTCACTGAAGTACAATCCAGTTGTTAATAAGTTGATAATCCCGGTAAAAGAAACACTTTTACAAATCAAGGCCACAACCGCTGATCCACAAACACAAATAGAAATTAATTCTCATTTAAGCCAATCAAAACTAATGTCCTTTAAATACACTAACATACTCAGTGAGGTCACTCTCACCCTCCAGCATCACCACAAATTAGTAAAGGAGGAGGGGCAGGTTTAAAACAGTATGATACATATACATGTAAAAGCACGTGTATATTTACACATTTTTTAAACACACGTATAGATAAAAAAAACAACTTTATGAACACTTTTGTTTTCCAACCCAAAGATAACACTTTTCTTTTTCTCTTTATTCCAGAGAATGTACGTCTGCTATAGACGAAATAAAATTCTATCAGTTTTCACTGATCCCAGCTGTAAGTACAGTCCAGCATGGTAAAACATTTAGTTAGGGGAATTTGTTTCTTGGTCCACACTTTGATCTTCATAGGACTTAAACCAAGTTTTTTTTAAAATCGTGCCTTTAATAGACAATACTATTTAACATAAAGTACGAGACTGAACACAACACATTAGACACCATTATGTTTTTAAGAGTACTTGGTCACTTGACTAAATAGTAAAACCTTGTCTTCGCATCATCAGTTGCTCTGCAGTCCCCAGATTTAATCCTCAAGGAATGAACACTGTCATAGCAGTTTAGATTCATTTCTGTTTCTCATATACTATCTTGTACATTACCTAAACTTCTTATGCATTGTGTTTGAATGTTACGAATGATATATTTATTGGAAATATGTATTTGCGTTTTAATTCATTGACACGCTGGATTTAAAAAAACTAGTTATCAATAAATTATATGTCGTTAAAAAAACAACAATATAGATAATAGTTAAGAATTGCAATGTTATGCAAAGGAATTTTATTTCATAATGTTATTATTTCCCTTTGAATAATGTCCCTTTTAGTTTTCAATCATATGTCACTTTTTAATTTATATGTGTCCAGTTTTGTTTGACCGTTCTGATGGCTTTCACAATGAATCGAACACAGAGATGGAAAGATTTCTTACGTGGACGTCCAGGACTTGTTTAGTGAGTTAGCTTTTAAGTTTTTTGTGTATCTTTATCTCTCATTGTTAATCATGCACATGACTTCTGGCTGCCCACGTTGTGTATTGAAACATCGCTATAAATTTATGTACTAATATAGTAAGCTACTTGATAGCCACGAAACCCTGACAAGACACATTGTCCATATAGCTCTGACCAGACAACGTTGTCCACATAACCCTGACTAGGCAACATTGTCCACATTGCCCTGGCCTGACAACATTGTCCACATTTCCCTGACCTGACAACATTGTGTACATAACCCTGACCAGACAACGTTGTCCACATAACCCTGACCAGGCAACATTGTCCACATTGCCCTGGCCTGACAACATTGTCCACATTGCCCTGACCTGACAACATTGTACACATAGCCCTGACCAGACAACGTTGTCCACATAACCCTGACCAGGCAACATTGTCCACATTGCCCTGACCTAACAACATTGTCCACATTGCCCTGACCTGACAACGTTGTACACATAGCCCTGACCTGACAATACTGTACACATAGCCCTGACCTGACAACATTGTACACATAGCCCTGACCTAAAAACATTGTACACATAGCCCTGACCTAAAAACATTGTACACATAGCCCTGACCTGACAACATTGTACACATAGCCCTGACCTGACAACATTGTACACATAGCCCTGACCTGACAACATTGTACACATAGCTCTGACCTGACAACATTGTACACATAGCCCTGACCTGACAACATTGTACACATAGCTCTGACCTGACAACATTGTACACATAGCCCTGACCTGACAACAGTGTACACATAGCCCTGACCTGACAATACTGTACACATAGCCCTGACCTGACAACATTGTACACAAGCCCTGACCTGTCAACATTGTACACATAGCCCTGACCTGACAATAGTGTACACATAACCCTGACCTGATAACATTGTACACATAGCCCTAACTTGATAACATTGTACACATAGCCCTGACCTGACAACATTGTACACATAGCCCTGACCTGACAACATTGTACACATAGCTCTGACCTGACAACATTGTACACATAGCCCTGACCTGACAACATTGTACACATAGCCCTGACCTGACAATACTGTACACATAGCCCTGACCTGACAACATTGTACACATAGCCCTTACCTGTCAACATTGTACACATAGCCCTGACCTGACAATATTGTACACATAACCCTGACTGTTTGTAAAGCAAGGATAAAAAAAGGAATGTTAACTCCACCTTCTTCCACCATAGTCTCGAATGTCCCGGGTTCATACCCTGCCAGCTGCATTCCCCCGTCGTCCTGCGGGAGGTCTGGTTAGGAAGTAGATGATCGTAAACTCGGAAGGAACATCCTGAGCATGTCAAACATTTTACGAAACAAACATGTAAAATGAATATCCAGACTTAATGCAGTCTGAAAACTTTTGCTATCTTGAACTCCCACTTATAAGCAAAGCTTATATCTGCTCACTCTGTCTGTCTGTCTGTCTTGTACACATCTTGTACACATTTCCACTCCCCATTCTCGGATCAAGTTGAAACTTTGAACAATTATTTTTGTCGATGAAAAAACATAAATCAATAAAAAAGTTAACGAATTAGTAAATTAATTAGTGGTAATTAATTAATTGTGTTTTATATAGAAAATTGAAGATGAATCTTGCAGTATCGAGAGATATGGCAGTAACTGTGTTGTTCTTTTTGAAATATATTTTGATTGTTAGCTTTTCAATTAGAGGGGAACAATTAAGATGAAAGAAATTGAAAGAAATGAAAGAAATAGTATAACTAAGTATGTGACTTTTTTTTTCTTGAATTACAATAACACCGATAACGTTTTATTTTCTTCCACTACAGTCCGATGGACACGATGACCCGACTGTCCAGGCTGTCGTACTGTGCAGCGTTTGGTGCCACGGCATTTCTCTTGTACCAAATCACAGTGCGGAGACAGTTTGCTATCAATTATGACGGACCCATATCACTGAAAGGTAGGGAGGCATTCATAGACTTCCTGTAGCATTCAGACATGTCACAACCATGTAGCACTTCTATATATATGTACCTTTTTTTAATTTGATACTTGATACTATCTCTTTAGTTGGAAACATCCCATGCTGCCCATTTGCAGGTGTTTAGCTGACTGGTATAAAACAACAACAAAAGTTCATTCTCTTATATACGATTTGTTGTTTCTGTTTTAAAAGTATTTTTATATTTAACTTGTTTTTTTTTTTCTTGATATGCCACAGAATTCCTTTGTAGGCTTTATTTTTTCCCTCCTTTATTGGTGATTTTCACGATAAACTTGACAATGTCAAGGACGCAAAAGGGAACTTTAAAATTACCAGCTAAATAACAGTTACAAATAGAATAGTTTAAAAGTTTCATTCTGCATAATCAAAACACAGCCATCAAATCAAAAGTAACTTTTCTAAAGCCTAGCTCATCAACACTTCCCCTAATTTGTACACCGGATACAGCAAAAAGCTGGCCGCCAGGTATGAAAATCGCCAATATATATCTATACTATAAAGTAGAATGTGAGGTGTATGTATGTGACTTATAGACATCAAAACCGCTTGACCAATCTTGATAAAACTTGGCAGGAATGTTTCTTGGGTACCAACTTAGACCGTAGTGTATGTATTGTAGCCCTAAAACAAACTTAAGACCCTCAAAAAAAAAGTTATCCGACTCTATTACAGCTATAGTATTTTATCAATCTAGGCCATGTCTACAATGTTGACATGAGAAAAGATCGAAAGGATTTAGACCTAGATCTAATTTTAAGAAATACACTTTGCGCAGATAGTTTTTTACTTTGACACATGAAAATACAAAAGAAGATCCATAGATTTCATTATATAATAAAATAAACCTTCAATTTTGTGTTTCAAAAGCATTTTTTACATAAATTAGTTCCTTACATCTGTGACTACAGATTTCCTGACGAACATTCTTTCATTAGACAATACCGTAATGAATCGCGGACTAAAAATTAATTCGTTTAATTGATTTACTTTATAATCCCATCCCTAGATCTAAAACTCTAATTCAACTCTAAGATGATAAAACTTCTCTTCGCACAGATAGTTTTATACTTTAACACATGAACATACTAATTATAGTCCATACATATCATTTTTTTGATCAAATAAACATTCAAATTTGGTTTTCTAAAGCATTTTTAAGAGACTACATTCGTTTACGAAAGCTGCGAAGCCGAGTTGAGAGCCTAGATCTATATTCATTCATGAATCGCGACTAAAAATTATTTCGTTTAATTGTTCACTTTATAATCCCATTCATTTAACAAAGCTATCGCTCTTTTCGTTTTTAATAGATAAGAATGTATCGACTTCGGGTAAACCCATTTTCGCAAAACTAATTTTATTTTCAGAGCGAAAGAGAAATAACGTGAATGGTTCATTAGCTAAGTTTAACATACATCTAAATCCAATCCACTACATTAGTAAACACAAACCTAGACCCGCAGGCCGCGGGGAATGCCAGGCTAGTATATTTTTAAAAAGAAAAAGAAATACAACTGCATCTAGTGACGCATGTAATTCTATCCCACAGCTTTGATCGCTATAGTGTCCATGCTGATTTATGGGATGGTGTTCTTCCCCATCTTCGCCTGCATGGCCCTGAGAACAGCTTTCGGATACGCCCTTGGATCGCTGTACGTCTGGGTTTTTTTCATCATTGATGTTATCAGTCTGGATGATTGTGCTGAAGATCTCGAGGTAAATTGGTGCCAGATTTTTATAACAACTTCCTTTATTTTAACTTGCACACGATTGTCTTAATTATAAGCAATTGAATGAGATGCTTTGCGAGCCAAATTAAATCCGTGTTTGGTTTAAAGGAAGCCGTTTTTTTTTTTGAGGATGCATGACCTTTGATAAGTAAAACTACGGGGCATATGGACTCTGACATAACATAGTTAGGCATAAGGCTGCAGGTTTTATCGGACAAAATTGGCCTAGGAATTCAGCCATCGTTCTGTTTGTACAACATTGCTTCATCTCTATCTGGTGGTGTGGTGTGCGCTCTGGACTGTCGTCTCGATGGTCCAGGGATCGTACCCTGCCCGCCACCATCCCCCAGCGTCCTGCTTTAAGTTTGCTCTAGGTCATAATAACCTTCAACAACGTAAAGCAAAACAGGTCAAGTTCAAGGTCATTCCTAAGGTGACCCGTTTACGTGAGGCTCCTCTCTCTCTCTCTCTTGGAATTCTGTTTTGATCGCTAAAGTCAAAATAAGGGTTTTGTTTTTTATCGTTTTCATGTAGACATTGCCCCACAAAATCTTAGAGAGAGTTTTAGGTTTATATGTTCCCCGTTGAAGGTAAATGACTCAAGGGGTCAAACGTTGAGGACTGTATTCAATTGCCAGCCTCCCACTGAAAAAATGTAATTTTTGCAGCAGAAAAATATCACCGAGAGTTCTTCTATTGGCAAGATTGCAAGCTATTGATCTACAGACAACACGATGGTTCACTCACTTGTTCTAAGTTGATTCTTTGGAACCAGGCCAAGCAAGACAGGCTTGTGTCTTCGTGGTCAACAAGAGAGAGGGGCAGTGGAGAGAGCAGTATTTGGTACCTGATATAAATAAACCAAGAGATACATTTGCTCTTATCTTATAAGATACATAAATAAGATTATTAAACCCTGTGCGTATTTATGTCATTATTACAAAAAACAACAACAATACAACAAAAAACAAAGTTAATAAAGTCACATTTCTTATTACATATGCTAGGACAAATTAATACAAGGGTTCTTTCTTGTCTAGTGCCATTTGAGCATGAAACCGGTTGCCTAAATCAGTCAGGAACACAAATGCACCTAGCAAAGCTTGTCAAACTAATTAACATACGCAAGACTAAATACGTGAATACATGAGGACGTAATTTTGTTTGTTTTTTTTGTTTTGAAGGCACGCGTGTCATTTCCAAGATAAAAGATTAGAGACATAAGCTCTACTTTAAGGTCCAAGATAAAAGATTAGAGACAAAAGCTCTACTTTAAGGTCCATTTGACTTCCTGGCTACTTCAAACATTGATATTGCTATAAAACGAAAGTAAACGTGTAGGAACTATATATCTTTATAAATGACAATCGTGATTTACGAACGAGGCGAAACAACGCGTGTTCATATTTCTATGTCACACTGAGTCTAGATGTTATTACATATGCAAACATATTCCATATTGAAGTGGATTCTATAGCTACGTTGAAGTGTTTGAGATCACATTAACAGGATCATAATGAGAACTGAATACTCTGATGCACAGACTGCATTCTAAACTAAACCATTGTCTCAAGTGATGTGCAAACAAGCCAGTCAAAATGCAGCCTTAAACAAACAAAGTGTCGATTAAAATCTTGAGCTAGATTGCTGTAAGGGTTGAAACTCTATCCCAACGGTTGAATTGGAGTTTTCAAATTAGTGCAAGCTTGATTAGGTTAAACTAGAAATATGTTAGTATTGAATCCAATCCATGATTTTTTTAAACATTGAGCTTTAGAATTAAATTCGACCTTTGTATCTTTAAATTAGATGCAGTACGTCTTGTAGTAAAACATTCTACGTTTTTAACGATCAAATTGTAGAATGTTAGAGCGGCTGCCTTGCAGGAGATCGTTGGTTCAAATCTAGGAATCTTTTAGAATCGTATAGATATGACAGTCTTACACCAGTCAGAATTTATGAATCGGTTGTTGGTGGATCAATGGGTTTCTTAGTGACAAATATTGAGCTCTGACCCCTTTTTAAAAAATTAGACAATCTTTACTGTCAAATTAATCGTTTGATTTAAAACCTGAACTTTACTCCCCTTTCCAACTTGTGATCTATGGGTCAGATGATGTAAATGTCATTTGTGTCTGTGGTCCATGGTTAACGAGGGTGTCATGTGGTCAGCACAACGACAAACCGCCTTTACTTTTTCCCAACTTATGTCAGTTACCCATTAGAGCTGGGTGGACTCAAAGGGCGATAGATGACGTCATAGTGGAAACACGAGAGTTCTAGTTTCCACCTCTGGATATTTTCATTTTTAATTTTTCCTTTGTTTGACCTGTTATACATGAAAGAGACAGATCGCTGATCCGTAACAAGTGTGAACGCTTTACCAACTAAGAAATGTTTCCATTTCCTCAGCGACTCAACAATGGCATATGCTTCTTTCTCTACTGAAGAATGTTTTCTTTCACTTTTTGTTAATGAGCGAGAAAAGAAAGCAACGGGCCGGCCATCTTGGTTGAGGGTAGCTGCAATGGCTATATCAGAAGCATCCGTCTCAACGGTTAAAGGGAGATTCGGATCAATAGTATATACGGCGGCTTTTTCAAGCTCATTTTTCAAACTTTCAAATGTTCTTTTGACTTCTTCGGAGACAGGAAATTGTTGATTTCTTGGTAACAGGCTAATTTTTGTTTAAAAGTTAGGTATCCACTGTGAGTAGTAAGCCAGAAGACCCACTACTCTCAGGATCCGGCTTAAGTTGCCCTCTGGAAATCTCGTATCCTAACAGTCTCACTTTAGCAGTGCTAATTTCACTTTTTGTTTTATTAAAAGGGATTCCATACTTTTGAGCACTATCAAGAAATCGCTGTAGGTTTCGGTCGTGTGATACCGCAGATGGTCACATTGTCCACATAAGCAAAAGTGTCAGTGAGTCGATCGTCTTCGATGATTTTGTCAATCGTACGCTGAAAACAAGCGACTCCATTCGTAATGCCAAACGGAATCCGACGGAATTGATACAGTTTCCCACATGCTTCGAAGGCTGTGAACGGCCTTTCCTCTTCTTTTATAGGAATCTGATGGTATGCTAGTTCATCAATTCTGGGCATAGGGTAGGCGTCTAGTTGAGTGAACCGGTTTATGGTTTGGCTGTAGTCTATAACCATTCTTTTCTTATGCCTGTCATTTTTTGTGACTAGGACTTGTGCACGCTAGGGAAATTTAGATGGTTCAATAATTTCATCCTTTATTAGTTGTTGAATTTCCTTCTTTATAAACTTTCTTTCTGGAATTGAGTATCTGCGAGACCTTGTAGCCACTGGGGTACAGTTTGGTGACAGATTACTAAATAGGCTAGGAGCTTCTACCTTTGCTGGCTGGAGAGTATTCAGGCACAACGATGGTTTCTGACCATCGAAAGGAATTAACAAGTTTTGGTGCAAACGTATAAAGTCAAGTCCAAGTATTACGTCAGAGCATAAATTGTCTAGTAGAGAAAGTCTAACTCCCTCGTATCGTTCATTTTTGAGACGTATGTTAGCGTAGATATGTCCTTGAGTGATTCGAGATAGATGGGTTGTAGCCATAAAGATTATGTTGCCTGAGGAACATGTCTGCCATTTGTGCTTCTTAGCGATGTGCGTCGAAATATAGCTTTCACAGCTCCCAGGGTCTACTAGGGCCTTCAATTGAATATTGTTGATGCAAATAGGTATTGTAGATTTGTTTAGATTCATAGGCTGTACAGTAGCGATAGCCGAAACTGTTGAAGCCATAGATTTACAAACTTTCTGAAAATGGCCCTTTTTAGAGCACTGGTTGCATGTGGCTTCCCTTGCAGGGCATTGAGAGCGGAAATGTTTAACCCTGCCGCAAAAGTAGCACTTGCTAGCTAATGCGTTTTGAGGAATCGTTACATTTGGCAAGGGTGAGGCCGAAGAATCGGTGGGAGTAGTTGCCGCGCAATTCGTTTCCAGCTGTGATGATTCATACTGTAATGAGTGCTGATAAGCATGTTCTAGTAAGCGAGCCTCCTCGAAGGCGTCCTTTAAACTCAAAACAGTCTTTTCGAGTAGACGTTTTCGAATGCTGTTGGACACTAGTCCATTGATAAACGAATCTCTAATAGCCTTTTCTTTGTGTTGTTCAGCAGTCACCGCTCTGAAGTTGCAATCTTTGGATACAATTCTTAATTTCTGCATGTAGGCGTCTATCGTTTGATCTTGCTCTTGTTTGCAAGTAGCTAACTTGTGCCTAGCAAACACCTCATTCTTTGAATGAATGTAGATGCCATTTAGAGTCTGGATTGCTTCATCAAATGTTTCTTTATCAAGTATCATTTGATATACAGCAGGAGAGATATAGTTTATCAGTAGTTTCTTAGTACCAAGATTATCTACTGATACTGCTGATATAAAATTTTTAAAAGTTTCATACCAGTGCTGCCAATGCTCTGCTGCTTGAGGTGCTGTGGGCTCGATGTCAAACTTCTCTGGCCGAAATACCCTATCCATTTCGAAATTCTTACAACTTCACAGTTTTGGATTCAGTGTATTAAATTGTTATGAACATAAAGATGAGAGATTCAAAAACCATGTCTGTATAGTATGGCTTTAATACACTGAATGACAACACAACACACACTTCGTGAACACATTCTCACGGACGAGTTGCAAGCACATGTAAACATAAGAACGATAACCGATACAGAATAAAATTTTCATAACACGTATATATATATATATATATATATATATATATATATATATATATATATATATATATATATATATATATTAGGGGTGCACCGGATAGTCCCTCCGGCTCCGGCTTCTGGCGAATATCCGGCATTTTTTACTATCCGGTGCTAACCGGCTCCGGTCGGATATCACTACCGGATAGTAAACCGGATAGTAAAAATACACCTATTTAATATGCATAGAGTGGACCTCGTTCCATTACTGTCTGTTATAGAATGTATTAATGTTTATATGAAAACAAAATAATGTGCTTAAAAATTGAGCCATTATAAATATGCACCAAACATCGTTTATTATAAAGACAAGGCATGTTAATAACTTAATATAAATAGAGATGAAACTTTACATCATAAATGCGCTTTACATACAGAGATGCAATGACTGGCACTTTTTTCAATTTGTCTTGACCTTTGAGTAAGTTAGTTAACATGTTAAAATGTTACATTCCTTGACTACGTCATGCTGACCAGACGTCTGTCTAGCTGTGCGGGTATATCTCCAGAGGTAGAGATGAACAACTCCCACCCCCTTTTATTTGTTTAGTCCATCACATTGAGTTTTTTATAGGCAGGTAACCACAAGTTAAATACGATGGACGTAGGTTTAATGTCAGCGTATAGACACTCTCTAGTGGTCACACCTTTCGAGGGAACTGAGTTTGTTTACTTAGTAGTTAATCTTTATTGGGGGGGGGGGCTGGACTACAAGAGCCACACCTCTGAGGTAACTAGGTATATTTCTAGATGAACAACTCCCTCCCCCTTTTATTTGTTTAGCCCATCACATTGAGTTCATTGATTGACAGGTGACCCCAAGTCAGATACGATGGACGTAAGCACTCTCAAGAGGTCACACGAGGGAACTAGGTTTGTTATTGGGGGGGGGGACTAGACTTTACATTATAAATTCGTATTACATACGTAGCAGCGATGTCTGGTACACTGGCTTGTCTTGACCTTTGAGTGGTCTAGTAAACATGTCATATTCCTTAACTACGTCACGCTGATAATCTGTCTAGATTTGCGGGTATATCTCCAGAGGTAGAGATGAGCTACCCCCACCTCCTTTTGTTTGTTTAGTCCATAACATTGAGTTCACAAATAGGCAGCTGACCACATTAAGCCAGATGTCAACGTGTCGACACTGTCTAGAGGTCACATCTTATGAGGGAACTGAGTTTGTTTACTTGGATTAGAATTTGTATTAGAGGCGGGACTACAAGCCAAATCTCTATAAGGTTAATTTGGTATGAGTTAGTTTATTATGAGATAGGCTGTCAATCAAGGGTCTGGACCACAAACCACACCTTTTATACTATTGGACGGGTAATAAGTTTGTTTACTTTGAGTTAAGTCTCACGTATGAGTCAGGACTACAAGCCAAACAGACACCGACCAAGGGTATCTTTAAAGGGAGGGCTCAAGAGACTCAACACCCCCAACTTCTTATTTGTTTAATCCATGACAATGTATTGATAGAGAATATAGACATTGACCATTCTTAAGCCAGAATGGATTAACGCAAATTGTTAAGACATATTGAGACTGTCTAGAGGTCACTAGATGGTGACACTAAGTTTGTTTACTTGGAGAGAAATGTCATTTAGGCACACGTTCGTTGCACAATAAAATAAAACAAATATGTGCATGTGTGCGTGTATGTATTTTTCCCCTTGTATTAAAACCTTTAGAAAGAAAACTAATTTCATTGTTTAATTCTATTGACTTAATATATAAAGGAAAACCTTACAGTTAAATTTAACATCGCAGAAAATAAATTGATCTAAAGCACCACAATTAGATCTAGCAAACAAAGAAAAATATGCTGGAATGTTAAGAAACACTTGACCTCTGTAACTAAGGTACAGAGATAATTTATCTATATGCTTGACTGATCATGCCAATGTGTTATCTTTTTTTGCCTGCACACTAAACACTTGCGTATGCCCAAGGAAAAAAAACGCGTGAAGGTCAACACAATCATCTATACACACTACACTAGGACTACATGTGTAGGCTCACTAGGTCTATCTGACCAGGTTGTTACGATCAATCGAACACAAAGTCTATTTATGTTTTTTTTTTTGGTAGGGAGGGTGTGGGTGATTTTGTTTCTTTTATAGTTGGTTTTCCCAATTCTCTTAGATCTATATAACAGTAGATCTAAACATTGATAACAATAATAGGCCTACAGACTACAATTAAATCTATGCTTCGCAACATTTAAAGCTCAGTCTATGAGTAGGTATAATAGATGTTCCTGCTGTTAATAAAATATTGTTTGCCGCAAATAGATTAATAAATATATGACCTACTACGCTTCAGATTCCAACTATTGACTAACAGCTATCAGTATTAAGCCCTTGAAGCCAGAACCAGAAGCAGTCTTTGGACTTAAAATTACAAGTCTGATGACCAGTTGTTGGTCAGAAATTATTGAACATTAGTAACTAGTTAAATATATACTAACATATTTTACATTGACCCTCCAACACAAAGCCTTTATAGTTGGTGGCCTCGTACATACACACAGACACGCTCATGCTACACAGATTAATTTATGTTTATAAATACTGTTAATCTTTAATAAATCAATCAGCAAAAGAGTTTAAAACAATAAGGTATATAAAAGGAAAAAAATAATACCAACAAATATAGGTATGTTATTTAACAGTTTCGTAAAATGCTCAGCAATACAAGCTATTTACAAAACACTTAGGTATTCGGCTCCGGCTCCGGCACCGGCCGAATATCAAATTTTACTATCCGGTCATATCCGGCTCCGGCCGGATATCAAAAAGTACTATCCGGTGCACCCCTAATATATATATATATATATATATATATATATATATATATATATATATATATATATATATATAAAACTTCATATTTCATACGTTGATCATTTAAATTTCATTATATTTTTGTCCAGAAAAGAAAACTTCGTCTAATCCTGAGGTTTCTTCCAAGCGTGATCTGCAGGGCTTTCCTGAGCTTATCTCTGCCTCTCAAGTTTGTCATGGCCTGCAAGAAGGGCAGCTACTTCCGAAACGTCACCACCGGAAACACGTTAGAGAAAACGTTGGAGCAAGTCCGTGACTCCTACCAAGGTCGGCATGTCAGAAAACTGCTACGGAAAAAGGAACGAAAACAGTGAGTAAAATATTGTAACTTGTAAATGGATTATTGTAACTTGTCAATAAATGCTTGCAACTTGTAAATGAATGATTGTAACTTGTAAATGAATTGATTGTAACTTGTAAATGGATTATTGTAACTTGTAAATGAATTGATTGTAACTTGTAAATGAATTGATTGTAACTTGTAAATGAATTGATTGTAACTTGTAAATGAATGATTGTAACTTGTAAATGAATGATTGTAACTTGTAAATGAATTGATTGTAACTTGTAAATGAATTGATTGTAACTTGTAAATGAATTGATTGTAACTTGTAAATGGATTATTGTAACTTGTAAATGAATTGATTGTAACTTGTAAATGAATTGATTGTAACTTGTAAATGGATTATTGTAACTTGTAAATGAATTGATTGTAACTTGTAAATGAATTGATTGTAACTTGTAAATGAATGATTGTAACTTGTAAATGAATTGATTGTAACTTGTAAATGAATGATTGTAACTTGTAAATGAATTGATTGTAACTTGTAAATGAATGATTGTAACTTGTAAATGAATTGATTGTAACTTGTAAATGAATGATTGTAACTTGTAAATGAATTGATTGTAACTTGTAAATGAATGATTGTAACTTGTAAATGAATTGATTGTAACTTGTAAATGAATTGATTGTAACTTGTAAATGAATGATTGTAACTTGTAAATGAATTGATTGTAACTTGTAAATGAATTGATTGTAACTTGTAAATGAATGATTGTAACTTGTAAATGAATTGATTGTAACTTGTAAATGAATGATTGTAACTTGTAATGAATGATTGTAACTTGTAATGAATGATTGTAACTTGTAAATGAATGATTGTAACTTGTAAATGAATGATTGTAACTTGTAAATGAATTGATTGTAACTTGTAAATGAATGATTGTAACTTGTAAATGAATGATTGTAACTTGTAAATGAATTGATTGTAACTTGTAAATGAATTGATTGTAACTTGTAAATGAATTGATTGTAACTTGTAAATGAATGATTGTAACTTGTAAATGAATTGATTGTAACTTGTAAATGAATGATTGTAACTTGTAAATGAACGATTGTAACTTGTAAATGAATGATTGTAACTTGTAAATGAATGATTGTAACTTGTAAATGAATTGATTGTAACTTGTAAATGAATTGATTGTAACTTGTAAATGAATGATTGTAACTTGTAAATGAATTGATTGTAACTTGTAAATGAATGATTGTAACTTGTAAATGAATGATTGTAACTTGTAAATGAATTGATTGTAACTTGTAAATGAATGATTGTAACTTGCAAATGAATGATTGTAACTTGTAAATGAATGATTGTAACTTGTAAATGAATGATTGTAACTTGTAAATGAATGATTGTAACTTGTCAATAATTGATTGTAACAGATCATTTCAGCTAAAAGGTAAATTTGTATTGGAATAAACAAAAAAATCTTGCGCACTAAATTAACTAAAAGTAGTTGAGATATTCAAACCTTTAGCAACATTTCACTGTTCTAACTATAATTTGCTTACTGTATGAAACCAACATTAATGTATTTTTGTTGAAAAACTTTGCGAGTACTTATTCATTTTTTAATTTTTTTTTTACAGAAAGCTGGTTGGAATTATAAACAAAATCAAATCTCTGTTTAAAAAAATCTGGTCGTTATTTTATCACAGAGAAAAAGGTTCGTACACAAGAAATGGACATTAAAATTTTTTGACTTAAAAAGCGCTTTAACATTCAAACAGAACAAGTTAGATTTGAATTCAATTTTTTTTTCATTCTAATTGTTTGGCTTTATGATAGGTCAAACTTGGAATATGATAGTTCAGATAAATAATAATAATAATCAGGACAAAAAATTACGAGAAGCATATCCTGAAACTCAATGTTGTCGACAAATGCCGAAAATGTGGAAATGTGGGCGAGTCAGTTAAAACACATAATGGCAGGATGTCCAGCCCTATCAGAATTAGCCTACTTAGGTCGCCATAACCAAGTTGCAAAGTTAATACACCAACACCTGGCTTTGACGTACAAATTGATCGTAAAGGACACTCCCCCTCATCGATAAAAAAGAAAAAACCATTATCGATATCGCCGTACCACTGTCTCATAATTTAAGAAAAACTGAGATAGAAAAACAAAGAAAATACGGGAACCTAGGCTTGGAGATTAAGCGTCTATGGGAATTGTCCAAAATAACAATATACCCCATTGTTATATCAACCGAGGGGATAACAACAACTGACCTCACAGACACCTTCAAGGCCCTTAACTTTCCTAGGAACATTTTCGTTGCTTGTCAGAGGGCGGTACTGCTGCAGACCTGCCACATCACCAGAAAATTCCTCATTGGAAACTGTTAAAGGGACTACGATGAATTTTGTTTCTCTTTAGCGAAACTCGACCCTGGCAGCGCCAGAGAATGACTACTCGTTCATTTCTAACATAATAATAATCTTTATTGTCCGTATGGAAATTTGTCTTGCAATTTGTGCATTACACCAAACAAAAAACATTATAACTATAAGAAACCAAAGTGTACATTCACACCAGACTCACTCATAATTTACATGTGACAAATTTTATATCAGATAAGCATTTTTACTCTTCTAACCATAAACTCTAAACCGTAACCCAAAACTCTTAAAGTTTTACACCTGACATTTATATCTATATGTATAACTATCTACCTATCTATCTATTTATCTACCTATCTACCTATCTACTATTTATCTATCTATCTATCTATCTAAATGTATATATTTACAAAGATGTGTACTCTTTTTATACAAATAAAAACGGGTTGCATAATTAATTCGAAAAAAAAATAAAACGGGTCTTTGCAAGCTACAAAATATTGTTAAAATCATATTTTCAACAGCTCTTAGATTTTGAGATTCAAACCCGACAAACGGACGGACAGACAGACAGACAACACAAAACTAATAGTAGCTTATCCTCTTACGGGGGCGTTAAATAAAGCTTTTAAGTGCAAGTCCAATTGTATTGATGGGTGTACCTTGTGTATAAGTATAAACTAATTAAGAACAGACTTGATAATTTTTACTCTGTAATTATTATTAATAGGCTACCATAATGTTATTACATTAGCCTGTATTTTGTTCCGATTATCTAACGCTTTTATTACACCATCATATACCCCATATATTTAGGATACCGCTTCCAGTCAAGATTCATCAGCATGTTGTTTGTGGGAGGCTGTGTTGTCTACATTGTAAGTTTTTTGGTTGAGTTTTACGAAAGTCATAGTTTTATTAGGTAGTCCTTAGTTCAGCTTTATATAGTTCAGAGGTGTAGCTCATGGTTGATCCTTGCTTAGGATCTATTAGTGAAAAAGATTTCAACAATAGAGAGTTCGTCCATTCTATTGTTTCCTATTTGAAGGTTCTGACGTAGTTCTTTGAAAGAAATGTTTGTTATTACGTTGAATCACGAGTTCGGAGAAACTGTTGTCTTGATACTTTGTTGAATGGGACATCTCATTGATAAACCATTCCGTTAAATGTGATGTATCCTTGAATGTGACATGTCCTTGAATGTGACATGTCCTTGAATGTGGCATGTCCTTGAATGAGGCTTGTCCTTGAATGTGGCATGTTCTTGAATGCATCACCGGTATTATCTAGCTTAGGCTTTTCAAATGTACTCAGAACGTGCCATTTTACAAGCGACAACCATCTATGAATAAAGAAAAAAGACTGTACCTGGAAGACCAACAAAGCTGCTTTGACCTGGTCCATATCACAATAGGCTTAAATGTTAATCAACTTTCTTCATTTAAGCTTTTAGTCGTCAGAAAAATTACAATGATGCACATGTATAATAAATGTAACACTTTCTACACACTCTATAATGTTATATAAATAAATGAAATGTACACACTTGTCTAGCGTTATGGCGATGTATTTGGAACATTATTAATGACAGACATACAGGTGTGTGTGTGTACTGGTTGACCTGAGTGACCTTTACGAGGGGGGAAGCATTGATGACATGCTGACTGACTGGACTAACAGAGCTATTGGTTGTGCAATTGGTGAGAGTGGTCAGATTTTTATTATTTTATTGACAAAAGTATTATGAACTTGTAGACAAAGTATCTGTGATGATTTCTGTTTCTTTATTGCCAAATATTTATCAATGATCTATTATTATTATTCTTTCAATACATCCCGTATCTTTTCCTTCTTAAAGTATCAATGGCACAGAAGAATCATCTTTCCGGAGATGTCTATAAGATGACTTGACAACACACTGAAGAAACATCTGTGTACTTTTCTTCTTTCTTTATTGCACTTCAACAAACTAAACATAGGCGTAGATTCTTAATTCATGAACCACTTGACTTCAATCTCTTGATAATATTCAACTTTAACTGATAGACCTTTTTACTGAAACAACTTCATGATACAGCTTGAACTTCAACTAGTGGACCCGCAACTGTTTAAGAACACAAGACTAAGTTACAATGCCAGAACCAATTACTAAGCATGGACCGCAACTAACTAGCTTTCCACAATTTGATATTTTTTAAAACCGTATTTTCCAGAATCCTAGAAACTTCTGTTCTAAATATTTTATTAACTATGACTTTCTGGAAACTGACGCTTGCTATTTTTTTTCCCCTGATCTCTTTTCCTGATTGGATAATTATAATTAACGCGTGTTTGTTCTGCGACTTCTTTGACCTGACTCCGGTTTCTGAAAAGAGGTCGAATTAGGTCATAGTATCGATTTATGACAGTATAATATATAACGGTGTGTAGATTTGAGTTAAGTTAGGGTAAAATGCTTTAGAACTAGTGAAGAATGTCTTTCATTTCGAGGATGTATTACACGCGACTGAACGTAACAAACAAAATGAAAACATTACTATAGCGCTTCTCAAACTTTTACCGTGCCCTCCCTGCTTTAAAAATTCACTCCAGTCACATTAGCCACATAATAGGGTCTAGTGGAACGATATAAGCTTCCCCGGTAATGTTTAAAATTGTAATAAAAAAAAAATTTGATATATAATTACAACAGAAATATCCAGATGTTGTTTTTTGCTTATATCTTTTCAATAAGTTCTGTGATTCAAATTGAAGTCAAGAATTAGACTCGAAAATGTTCTTACTGGAAATAGTAGTGGAATGGCAGCAGGTTTCTCTCACCCAACCAGCTAAGAGTTTGGAAGAGCTTTGAATGCTACCACAGCAGGGGAAACATTGGCAATGATCTCATCTTGAATCTCTACGTATTGAAACATGGATCAAACTACAGTGTGTTTGTCCCTTGAAAAATAAACTTCACGCTCTCGCGACATCCCTTGTCAACATGTTGTGTACCATCTAGTCCTAGTTTGAGAAACATTGCATTACTTTGCTGTCCACTGTTTATGACACTCGCTACATGTCCACGCTGTATTTCATGTCCACACGGTATTTTATGTTAACACGGTATTTTATGTCCACACGGTATTTTATGTCCTCATGGTATTATATGTTTACACGGTATCATCTGCCCACATGGTATTTTATGTCCACACGGTATTATATGTTTACACGGTATCATCTGTCCACACGGTATTTTATGTCCACATGGTATTATAAGTCCACATTTTATTTCATGTCCACACCGGATGAATACCATTATGTATGTTATATGTTTCTAGTTTTTATGCTCTCCCATGTCCAGCTTACAGTCGAGTTTCTGTTCACTTCTTTGAATGTGGTGAGCTTTTTGAATGATAGAGTGGAAGAAGGAATCGGCTCTGTAGCTGGATTGTTTCAAGAACTCTACAGTTACTCAAACGATACAGAGTACCAAGTTGTCATTAATGATCTGTTGGATTTGGCTGAATCGGTTGCAAATGTTCTCATTCAAGGAACAGATGTAGTTTATTGTAAGTATTTATAACTTTGGATGATAAACGTACGACACACACACACACACAGACATACAAATACACAGGCATAGAAATAGAGCGGCCAGTATTGTTAAGCCTTGTCACACACGAAACTGGCAAGTATCTGCTACATCGCTTGAGTCTCTTTCCTTTCTCTTACTTAATAATTCATAAGAAAACTATGAAAAATACTTTAAAAAAAACACAGCAAAGCCAATATTAAGTATAGTTGTAGTAATTAGTTTAGATCATTCATGTCATTAAATTTGTAATTGATCTAGACCAACAACAATAAATCTGTTCGATTAGAAATGTTTTTACCAATTTATTTTTTTTTGCGCACTATCATGCGTTTAGTTTTCTCAATACACCATAATCCTATCACTTGTCTGGACCAGATGGGAAAATAGAGGGGAGAGAAAGAAGGGGATATCTGTGTGAAGGTTACCGTGATCGCTTTCTAAATGCATTTAAACGAAACAAAATTGGAACGATTAAAATTCAAACTCGAGGGCTCAGGCTTATTAAAGCCCTTTCGTGCCAATACTAACCACTGTGCCAGGGAAGTGCTTTTGAAAATAGAAGGCTTCATAGTTATCTATTGTTAGTTTTAAACTTTAAAGCAGCCACCCATTTCTTTCTACATAGTTTATAGGGGACTAATTCAGCTTCTATCATCACATCACAAAGTACAATGTCTTTCATTTGTTCAATACAAAACAAAATAATTACATTTTTTTTATTGATTATAGTGTTGTGAGGTAAAACAAATAATTGTGCGAAATGTCAGCTTGATTCGAGAAAACATGTACAAACCTTTTACCAGACAGACAAACAGGCAGACAAAGTGAGTTGATATACAATTTGTAAAAATAAATTTGTTTTCCCCCAACATAGAATCTGGACTCTCCTACAATTTAAACTTAGAAAATAATGACAAGGGGCTAACGGCAAGATTGATAGAGTTCACGGTTGGATGCTGTGCTTTATTTTAATATTCTTTTATGGATTTACTATTTCAGTTCATTATATCTGAAATAATCTTAATACATATTCTACGAGTCTCCGACTCTAGAAGTCTACAAGTACTATCCCCTAATAAAACCATAATATACACTGGAGTAAACGACCCCACACACCATACAATTTTTTTTGACGCGTGAATTTCATTGGGCCCTAACTTGCCCTAGGACTGAAACATCTTCACTTTGCTCCTCTTGACTCTGACAAACACTCTCTCTCTCTCTGTCTCTCTCTCACTCTCTCTGTGTCTCTCTGTCTCTCTCTTTTTTTTCTCTGTCTCTCTCTCTGTCTCTCCCCTCTCTCTTTCTCTCCCTCTCTCTCTCTGTCTCTCTGTCTCTGTGTCTCTCTATCTCTGTCTCTCTCTGTCTCTCTCTGTATATCTCTCTCTCTCTGTCTCTCTCTGTCTCTCTCTGTCTCTCTCTGTCTCTCTCTCTTTCTCTCTCTTTCTCTCTCTCTTTCCCTCTCTCTGTCTCTCTCTCTGTCTCTCTGACTCTCTCTCTCTGTCTCTCTCTCCCTCTCTCTTTCTCTCCCTGTCTCTGTCTCTCTCTGTGTCTGTCTCTCTCTCTCTGTCTCTCTCTGTCTCTCTGTCTTTCTCTGTCTCTCTCTCTTTCTCTCACTCTATCTCTGTCTCTCTCTCTGTCATTCTCTGTCTCTCTCTGTCTCTTTCTCTCTCTCTCTCTCTCTGTCTCTCTCACTCTCTCACTCTCTCACTCTCTCTCTCTGTCTCTCTGTCTCTGTGTCTCTCTATCTCTGTCTCTCTGTCTCTGTGTCTCTCTATCTCTGTCTCTCTCTGTCTCTCTCTCTGTCTCTATCTCTGTCTCTCTCTGTCTCTCTCTCTCTGTCTCTCTCTCTCTCTGTCTCTCTCTCTGTCTCTCTCTGTCTCTCTCTCTCTCTTTCTCGCTCTCTCTGTCTCTCTCTCTCTCTCTCTGTCTCTCTCTCTCTGTTTAAATTCCGAAGGTCTTTATGAAAGCCATTGACTTTTCGCCAGTTCTTTTTAGACGATCACATAATAATTGGATAATGTATTAGCATTAATACTAGAATATAGTGGGGAAACAACAACAATGTTTTCTATACGAAATGTCATCAGTGATCATTTATACCGAACCAACAACAACACATCGAGTACCCATGCTGCCATACCATGTCATAAACAAATTAATCATTTTTCAAATTTAATCTCATGAATTTTTTGTATGCAATGAATGTAAGCTTTAATGAATGTGAGTTGCCTAAACGTTTGTGTTTGTATGTTAATTTTGATGTTTACATTCTCTTTCAGATTCTCTTATTGTCTCTTGCACACTTTCATGCGCAATTACATTGATTAGCATTTTGCACATGTGTACATCATTCAGGTAAATCTATAATATAACGCAGAAAGTAATGCGTATGTGTATGTGTGTGTGTATCGTATAGAAATCAAAACCGTTTCACCATTTCTGATAAAACTTGACATAAATGTTCCTTGGGTACTAACTGGAACCGGATCCTAAAACAAACTTAAGACCCTCAAAAAAAAAAAAGTTGCCAAACTCTATGAAAGTATTACTATTTCATGGATCTAGGCAATGTTTACCATGTTTACATGAGACGAGATTGAAAGGATCTAGTTCTAGATCTAATTTATAAAACTACACTTTGCACAGATAGTTTTTTACTTTGACACACTAAAATACAAAATTTAGTTCATTGATTTCATTATTTAATAAAATTAACCTTCAATTTTGTGTTTCAAAAGGATTTTTACATAAATTCGTTCCTTATGTCTGCGAATTTAGAAGTCCTGACGTACATTCTTTAGTTAGACCGAAATCTCCCTATTCCTAGGTCTAATTCAACTCTAAGATGATAGAACTTCTCTTCGCAAACATAGTTTTATACTTTAACACATGAACATACTAATTATAGTCCATTCATTTCATATTTTAATCAAATTAAACTTCATTTTTTTTTCTAAAGCATTTTTCCAACACTCGTTCGCTATAGCTGCGAAGCCGTGTTGACATACATTTTAAAAGTTTCATTCATGAGTCGCGTACATCTAACAAGAAAGGTCAAGCATGCGCAGAGCAAAGGCTCCATGCACGCGCAGAACGAAATGTATCCAAACCAATATTTAACTTTAGATCCATATTTAACTCTAGATCTAATTCAAAGATGATATATCTACGTTATACTTAAAAACACTCTTATAGCAGAAGAAATTACCTTACCTAACTCAAAAAATATAGAATCTACATTTTGTAAAATTAATACAACCTCAACATCCCTAATAATAGGCAGCATTTACAGACCACCAAATTCTAGTTTAGAATACATGCAGGAACTATGTAATCAGATTACTACACTTAAAGAGACAAATAAAAATGCAGTTTTTTGGAATATGGGTGATTTCAACCTACCTGATATAAATTGGAAAACACTAACCATACATAAACACCAAAACCTTAAGGACATAAATGAGCTTTTCATAAAAACTTTACACAACCTAAGTTTAGATCAAATCATTAAAAAGCCTAGATTAAACAACACATTAGATCTCTTCTTAACCAACAGACCTGGATTAGTAGTTGATTATGATATTATCCCTGGTCTATCAGACCATGAGATCATAAAATACACAGTCAGATAAAAGCAGTAGCCAATACAAAACCCAAAAGGAAAATCTTACTCTGGAATAAATGTAACCTAACACAACTACACCAAGCTGCATTAAACTTTCAACAAACATTCTTATTAGAAAAAGACATTAACCAACCAGTCGATGACCTCTGGAATTTCATTAAAAACCATCTTAAAAGCATTATAGAAAATCATATACCAACTAAATACACATCAAACAAAATAAATAAATGCTGGTTTAAAAATAGACTATAGAAGCTTTGTAAACAGAAGGAAAACCTATATAGAAAATTTAAAGAAACCAAGGCAGAAAGAGTTTACAAAAAGTATATAAAAATTAAACACCTAACCCAAAAAGTAAGCAGACAGCTGCAGAGTGAATACATAAACAATGTAATATCTAAAGATAACAACAAAAACCTATGGTCATACATTAAGTCTAAGAAAATGGAAACAACAGGCATAGCGCCATTAAAAGATGAACATAACATAATACATAATGATAATGAAACTAAAGCAAACATCCTAAACAAATACTTTGCATCAGCATTCTCAGCCCCAGGAGACAAAGACATAATTCTTAATTTGAACCAAGTAGACAACATAGAAGATTTAGTAGTACAAGAAAATGGAATTAAAAAACTATTAGCCAACACCAAACCAAATAAAGCGTCTGGACCTGATGGTATTCCAGCTAGATTACTCAAAGAACTAAGCAATGAGCTAGCCCCAGTGTTCAAAATACTCTTTCAGGCATCGCTTAACCAGGGCAGAGTACCAAAGGACTGGAAAGAAGCTAATGTCACCCCCCTATTTAAAAAAGGAGAAAAATCTGACTCAGGAAACTACAGACCAGTATCACTTACCAGCATCACATGTAAAATCCTAGAACACATAATATGTAGCAACATCATAAACCACTTAGATAAACATAATGTCCTCACCCCATACCAACATGGCTTTAGGAAATATAGATCATGTGAAACACAACTAATATAACTAATTGATCAATGATTTTTCAAAAGGTTTAGATTATAGTGAACAAATAGATGCTATCTTACTAGATTTTTCCAAGGCTTTTGACAAAGTTCACCACCATAGTTTGCTTAAAAAATTAAAATATTTCGGCATTAATGGTCCACTGCATCAGTGGATTAAAGATTTTCTGATAGGGAGAGAACAAACTGTAATAATAAATGGCTCTAAATCAACACCAATAACAGTAAACTCAGGTGTACCTCAAGGAACAGTATTAGGTCCACTACTATTTTTAATTTACATAAATGATTTACCATATTGCATCAGTTCAGGAACAAAAGTCAGATTATTTGCAGACGATTGCATAATATATAGAACAATAAAAACAATACAAGACACAGATATTTTACAAAGAGAATTAGATGAATTACAGAAATGGGAATCAAATTGGAGCATGTCTTTCCACCCAGAAAAATGTCAGTTGTTAAGAGTAACAAAAAAACTAAAACAAATTAATTCCACTTATCTTATTCATGGCAAACCAGTAACACAGACTAAAAACGCAAAATACCTAGGTGTTATAATAAATGAAAAACTGTCATGGAATCCACATATTGATGAAACTATAAAAAAATCAAACAAAGCATTAGGGTTTATTAAAAGAAATTTCTATAAATCAAATAAGAACATAAAAATAAAATGTAATTTAACCTTGGTTAGCCAATAATAGAATATTCATCCACCGTTTGGGACCCCTCAACTCAAGAAAACATTAAGAAACTGGAACAAACACAAAATAGAGCAGTGAGATTCATAACAAACGAATATTCACATTTGACTAGAGTAACACCATTAGTAAAATCACTAAATTTAGGAAGCCTTCAGGACAGAAGACTCAAAAGTAAAGTAGCAATTATACATAAAACACTGAACCATAATCTTCAAATACAAAAACAAAATCTAATAAAATACTCTGAAAGACACAAAAATAAAGGCACATTCCTCGTCCCATATGCTAGGACAAATTTGTACAAATACTCCTTCTTCCCTAGTGCTATTAGAGCATGGAATGGGTTGCCTGAGCTAGCCAGAAAAAACAGTGACTTGGCAGAATTTAAGTCATTGGTTAATATGCATGACTAAATGCATGACGCGTAGGACGTAATTATCTTCTTTTTTGAAGTAACGTCTGTATTATATAAGAAGATAAGATACTTTATACTTTATACTTTAACACATGAACATACATAATTAATTTAATAAAATATATGTAGGCCTAAAAGCAGCTAATTTGATAGCTCCATTCATTCTATTTTTACATTCACGCATTCGCTTTACTTATAAGATTATTATTTCGTTTAATTGTTTCCAAATCACTCATTTACTATATCGACAGTGATACGCAAATTGAGACTCGATGGCCGCGGGTAACATACGGCTAGTATATTATATATAAAATAGAAAGTAAGAAGTGTGTATGATTTGGCAAAAACTAAACGCATGTATGGAAACGTAGATGTAGACAAAGTATTGTAATCTTTCTGTAAATCGACTTAGGGTCTACTGGAATTCTCAGTTTGTAATTTTAAAAAATCTATTAAACAATGACAATCTTCATTACTATTTAGTTTATTACATTACTTCGATATAACTACTAGTTTAAAGCATACTATTTGATGGCTACCTATTAGTTTTGTGCGCTTTGTACTGTTGTCTCGATGGTCCCGGGTTCGAACTCTGCCTGTCGCCCTCCCCCATGTTACTTACGTATATTAAGCACTTACTCGAGAGCAACGCTGATGATTACAAAATATCCTTCTCGTTAGTAAATCGTACCCTCTATTCAGCATAAGTCATTAAGCCAGTTATTACAAGACAGCATTTGCACTCTTTGCTATTCTCTCCATTCTTCTTCTTCTTCTAGCCAGCAATTTGATGCTGAGCTGTAAGCTCTTTTGCACATAGTGCCAAGGAAAAATATTGAGCTGCTCTCTTCAGTTGTTCAGCACTGCCGTACAGGGTGCTGATTATGTTGGGCTGTAGCGGTAGTAGGGTCTTCCTAAGGTGGATTAGGAAATGGCATTCAAAGAGGATATGGTTTACGGTTTCATGAGTGTGGGCACAGTGTCCACAAAGGGGGAGTTGTGTGGGGATTTATCCTCTTCCTAAAACCATGTCCACAAAGGGGGAGTTGTGTGGAGATTTATCCTCTTCCTTAAACCATGTCCACAAAGGGGGAGTTGTGTGGGGATTTATCCTCTTCCTAAAACCATGTCTACAAAGGGGGAGTTGTGTGGGGATTTATCCTCTTCCTAAAACCATGTCCACAAAGGGGGAGTTGTGTGGAGATTTATCCTCTTCCTAAAACCATGTCCACAAAGGGGGAGTTGTGTGGAGATTTATCCTCTTCCTAAAACCATGTCCACAAAGGGGGAGTTGTGTGGAGATTTATCCTCTTCCTAAAACCATGTCCACAAAGGGGGAGTTGTGTGGGGATTTATCCTCTTCCTAAAACCATGTCTACAAAGGGGGAGTTGTGTGGGGATTTATCCTCTTCCTAAAACCATGTCTACAAAGGGGGAGTTGTGTGGGGATTTATCCTCTTCCTAAAACCATGTCCACAAAGCCATCGTCATGTTTATTTTCTGTGTTACCCACAAGTATGTAAAAAAAGACATTGGAAGTTGAAGGTGCACACATGTATATCCAACAATTTGAGCGTTTCAAGTCTCGCATCTTTGTGGATAGGAGTTTGTGTATCTAAGTTATCTAGCGTGCCGTGATCTCGAGGAGTAAATGGAGCTGTGATTGTTCCTTCCAGAATGTTATCAAGAGATTCAACAAGGTTCTGAATCGTTTTGTACCAAACAGATGGGGAAATCTGTAATTTTACTGCATCTCTTGGCAAAGGTTCACAGACAGATTGGTTTTCATCTTTCACTTTTAAAAATTCTTTTCCTTTTAATTGTATGTGGTCGCATGTTTAACTGCTTAAATAATAATTGTGATTTGTGAATGGCTTCGAAATATAGGTGCTACATTGTGGTATGACGAAACCAATCATATAAAGCACAATTGACAGGACAATCCATGAGTCAATTTTGGTAACTGCTGTTTACATAACTACATCATAAAATTAAGAAATTCGAATTTTTAAGCTCATGGTCCCGTTTGAGATTCACATGAGTATGTTCAGACTAACTGGACTTCTATAAAAAAAAATGTAGGTCTTGTGCTGTTTGTTAATCTCTTAGTGAGTAAAGAGAAATGAAACTCACAGAAGCACGGTTTACTGGTATAAGTAAATCCATTTTTTCGGAATATGTGGCTGGAATTACATAGTTAAATATGTATAGCCTAGATCTTTTATAACAGGTGAAGCGAGAGCGGTCATCTTTACATGACTTTGTGACATTTAAAGTGGCCCTTTCGGCAGCCCCACCGCTCATGGGCATTCGCCAGGTTACCACTATAGCCAGTCCGCCCCTGGGGGAGGAGAATACTTTACTTTTAAATAGACTCATTAAAAATGTGTATTTGCATCTTTGTTATTTTTATCAATGATTTTCTATTTGTGTCAATATGCAACTCGTATTGTTAGGCAGCCATGGAGTCTTTATATTTTTATGTTGTTTTTTTTTCAGGAAAAACCTGTACACGTTGTACAAAGGAGATAACTCCTTGATTCCACTGGCATCTGAGTTCTCGTCCATTAACTTGTGTGTAAGTACATATAAAAATGCCAATAAAGAATAAATGCTACATATAAGCCTATAGAGAATCAATGTTACAAATAAGCCTTTATAGAATAAATGTTACATATAAAAATATATAGAATCAATGTTAAAAAAAAATCTCTGATCATGCTAATATGGGACAGCATACAGGCTATGCTTATTCAACGGAGTAGCTAATATGATTCAAGTTTCATGTTTATTACTTTGCTGAATGACCCCGCTTTTTTTATCTTTCCATTTATTTATATCCTCTCTAGCATTAGCTTCTCTGTCGTATAGGAAGGAACGAAAGATTTCTATTTTGAAATATTCTTGCTTACTTTAGCTCTTTTTGCTTTTTTGGAATTAAGTGGGTCATCGGATTTACATTTTATGTCAAACGTATAAAACACCATGTCTTATTAACCACCCAATCCCAACGTAGTACATGCGATGTGAAATACAATGTGCTATGCATTTTTACTTTCTATTCAGGATTTTAAAATGTTTTATAGCTTCAAGTGTTAAATTATTTTTCTGTTCAGGTTGGCAGTATTAAGTATGGAGGCTTTCAAGTGGCTTATTTAATATGGGGTGAGTACATTTAGTTATCATCTAATGGAATGGTATTGTGTAAAACAAAATGTAACTAGTATATATTTGTTAAAGGCCTGACCACTGACGGATAAATGGAAGTGCAACTAGAGACGCGGGCCCAAAATATGAGAGCTTGTATGTGCCCTGGGGAGGAGGGGAATTTATGGAGTGAGTCTTTCCAAACCAAGTCAAAAGGCTGTATCGGAGAAATTAGATGCGCAGGTTAAAAAATAAAATGGGGGCTTCATAGAGAGATAAAAGAGAGAGAGAGAGAAAAAAAAGGAAACAGAGTGAGCCGTAAAATTTCATTACAACACATGCATTAATTCAAGGGCTAAAAAAGTATGCCAGTTCGATCATTAACATGTGGCCCGTTTATTATAATCAAAAAAGAACATTAATGTTCCGGCCATAATATGCAATATAAAGCCTGGGAACAAATCAAAGGGTGTAGCCGGTGTGTACTGCTATAATATAATGAACTAAACATTCATATTCAATTTTTGTAACAATTCTAATAAGAATACTGTTATGGATTGTGTGTGTGTGTGTTTCTGTGGTGAAGGTAGGAAGAGGTTAACGATTGGTTGTGAATGATGCAACATAGGTAGCGGTGTCGTCATTTGGTCTTAAAGGAGACGACTCGAGAACTTGAGACTGAAAGGTTGTGTTATTGTATTTTGTCTAGTGCGTTTATTTTATTTGATGTTGTTTGTTTACGATTGGTGAATGAGGTCCATTCAGACAGATTGATTTCACAACGAGATTGCCTCTGCTTTAAAAAAAACAACAAAGAATCATTTACTGTTTTCTATCAAAGTATGTACTTATATTCTGTTCTCAATCAGGCTATGTCATCGTCACCATTGTACTGACTCTCGTCTGTTTAGTTTTGGGAGGTTTTATATCAGTCTTGATATTCGGATATACAGACTGGCTGGTAAACAAGGTGTTACAGATATGGTGAGTTACTATAGTGGACCTTTGGATCTATTTCGATAATAAATAAAATAGGAAGGTGAATGGTTAACTAAAAATACTGTATTTACTAGAACCTACTTAGACTTAAATCCTATAAAATTAGTTGCCTCAATGGAAGGTAACCTATGTTCAGATAGCTCGCCTCCACAGCAATGTCTGCAGCCTCTTCTCGACAGGTTTCCTCTGGTTTTTTTTAGACTTCCATGAAGTTTAAACGCTATTTTGTAACGTATATAACTCTACCTTTGGTGATAGATTGATATCAATCAGAACATTTTCTATGCACATAACTTAAGCTGAAGTTCAATGCACGCGATTTTGGTTCAAATTAAAGTTTTAATGAAAGTCATTTGGAAGAAGCTTAAACTACTGTCGAACTTTGAATATCCACTCGCTAACACCCTTTTCTGTAAGATTTATAATATCCTGGTGGAAGGATGATTTTATTGGTAAATGAAAAAGTGAAAATTACTTTTGATGAAATATGAAAAAATTATCTTTTTTTTTGCCATCACTTTCCCTCTAGGCCAGGTTTACTAGTTGCAATCGCCCTACTTATTATACAGAAGTTGTTGGCCAGATTTATGTTTCTACAAGGTGATGGCCAACATTTACGTCTGGACAACAGGTAGGTCAAAATTTCTTTTCAGTGCCATCACCATGAAAATGTTCGTTACATAGGCGTACACTTTCATCTTCTCGTTGCCTTCTTTTAAGGTGAAAACTTAAAGTTCACAAATAAACCCTGAAATCTTAGTAAATCTGGGGTATAGGCCACCAACCAACTTCCTCCTGGCGTCACTGTTCGGGGTGAATCTCTCCAAAAGTCCCCAAGTATTGACCATCTGGGAGGCACGTTCGCTAAGCGTTAAAGCATTTGGCTTCCGAACTGAGGGGTACTGGGTTCGAATCCCGGTGAAGACTGATTTTTAATTTCGTGGGTCTTTATAGCGCATTTAAGTCCACCCAGATCTAATGGGTACCTGACATTAGTTAATGAAAAATACCAATGGCCAATACACCCTGACAGATTCTGAGAGATACCTTCTTCCATAGGCTGCTGCTTTGTTCAATGGCATAGTTCCTCGTTTGTGATCTTTTCAGGTCACTGAAGCTATTGTTGATGAGGATAAAGGTCACTGTTTCTTTTAGATTGCTAACTGCCGCGAAGAGTCCGTCCGTCCGTACCGTTAAGATCGTAAAAACTAGAAATATGTTGAAAATACGATATCATGATATTTTATATCTTGCAAAAGTTCTGCTGCAATGGCTAATTTGTATTTCTAAAATTGAACTATTTGATTTATTAAAATAAATAACTGCTTTTCATAAAAATAAAAAAAAAATTCCCTTGTTGGCAGCAAATAAAATAATTATTTTCCATAATTAATTGACTAATTGGTTAATATATATATATATATATATTCATGCTTTGTCTATGCCAAGGAATAGTTGTGCAAAGTTTCAACTTGATCTGAGAATGGCTGTGGGACCAAAAATGTGCAAAAACTTTTTGCAACATAGAAAAATAGACAGACATACAGGCAAGGCGAGTTGGTATAAACTTTGTTAAAAATTGGAGCAGAGCGGACTAACCATGCTGTAGCATTACTAATTTAAGAAATTATTTTCTTGTTGTATTTATGGAGGCGCTGTGGCTGAGCGGTAAAGTGCTTGGCTTCCGAACCGAAGGTCTCGGGATCGACTGGGATTGTTTAATTTCGGGATCTATGGGCGCCTCTGAGTCCACCCAGCTGTAACGTTAGTTGGGGAAAAGTAAAGGCGGTTGGTCGTTGTGCTGGCCACATGACACCCTCGTAAACCGTAGGCCACAGACACATGACCTTTACATCATCTGACCACAAGGTCTTAAAGGGCAACTATTTAGGATGGTCTTTTATTTTCCCCAGACGTTTCTATTTCATTTTCACCTACTTCATGTTTTTCTACAACATCTTCCTGGGAATAGCTTCCTGTTTGTTGAGGATTATCAAATCTCTAATATTCGGCATTATATGTCTGTGTCGACTAGACATCAGCATATTGCCTAGGAAGTTTGAGGGCTTCGATCCTGGTAAGGTGTATTCATTATCTCTTGTATAGAGAAAGAACACAAATTAAGAAAAATCTCTAAATAATTTCAATACATTTCCTGAAGGTTTAACGAATACAATGTATACCTCAAATGTTTGATAGAAAACGATCTAGTCAAAATATTCATTGTTACATTAACATAAAACGGTTTTTGGAAGCCAGACTCAGCTTTTTACTAATATCTGTAACTATTTCATTCAAATACATAATACAGATACGTTAAACTTAATGTGGTACGAAAATTGTGTAAGAATGAATCAATACATAAGTCAATTTTATAATCTTCTTCACAACACTTGTTTTCAACGGGAATCACTGAGTGGTTGATGTTTTAGTCTTTACTTTGTGTTTTTTCCACCCAGGTTTCTCCGCCTACAAAGGCTACATTCATATGGAAGTAGCGCACACACATCCAGTGGTTCTCGTGTTTATACAACTGCTGTACACACTCAGTCGAGAAAGAAAAGGACTTGACCCAGAATCCGTGGAAAGTTATAAGCAACAGCAAGACAGTAAAGGTTAGTCGCAGTGCTGATCAATGTCTCTGTTAGTGCAATATTTTACATTCTTAGTAAGTTGTCTCTAATATTTTGTAGACTTACTGAAGCCAGTGTCTTTGACTTGGTTTTTCAGCGTTTCAAAAACCTATTTTCTATTGTTTACCAAACGATTCCATTCCGATCATTAATATCATGGAATCAAAAGATTCGAAGGTCTCTAGAGTGCACAAATCTTATTCATTTTTCTTCTTCGTTCTCATTTGACATGTCGGATGGTTCAGATCAGTAATCCTATATCTTAGATGAACTGCGCAGTGGTTTTCAGGTCAGGCAGTTCTCCATATATTTGTTTTCTTCTGTAGGAGGGGCCAGAGTCTTGCTCGGGCCTCTTGATATATATAGTATGCAGTTCTGAAGGACATGGTCAGGATTCTCTTGTGATGCTCCACAAGGGCAGGTTTCGCTAGTCCCGACTGCTTTTAGCTTCCGGAACATATGTTGTCTCATTCTGTTGTGTCCAGTTCTGAGTCGAGAAGTTATGCGTTGCTCATGTCGAGATAGTTTCTAGTAGGCGTCCTTTTTCTTGTAATTGGGAAGTGAGCTGGTCCAATTCTCATTTATTCTACACTCTATTATTTTCATCATTTCTTCTGGGTAGAGAGGAATTTTCATTTGTTTGTTCATTCTTCCATCTTTGGTCAGTATATCTGCTTATTTATTGCCTACTAAGTCAATGTGTGCTGGAGTTTATTGAAGAAAAGTTTACTTGCTTTACAAAAGCTGTCCTGAGTTGCTTTATTCAGAAATTATGACTATTAAAGTCCATCTAGGCTCTTTGTATTTTAATATAAAAACTAACGAAAAAATTGCAATGGCAATTAATGTTAAGATTGAAATTGAAACATAGGCCTAACAAATGTAGTCTCCTAGTATTTGAACTGAGCTGATGACAATTTCAGTTTTAATAATAAGATTACGAGTCACTTGAAAACATGTTTAATTGGCTTCTTTTCAGATTCTATACCAATGAAACGAGCAATAAGAAACCGTGCTGCCCAGTTCAACTGGCTAGTTCTATACACACTCCTGCAGAATCCTTCCGTAAGTAGAAATAGTTTTTGTTGATCCCCACTTATGGGATATATCTCTCCCGACAAGGTAGTTATTGCATAAGTAAAAATGTACTTTCTCCGGTTCGAAATCTTTAAATATCTATAAATCCCCTCAGAAAAAAAATCTACTGCTACAACAAACCAGCAAACAATGCGAACAACTGAGATGATTATCACGTTACTTTTCGTTGGTAAAAGCTCTCAAAAAACCTACAGCGGCAACAAGCAGACTGAATGAAGAAGACATATATCTGCCTCTCAAATCTCAGAACCGCGAGAAATGCTAGACTTGGGGAGCTCGTGGCAAGCGCAGTTTGAAAATACACCAGTAGTCCGCTAGATTTAGCTAGTGAAATATGTTTCTCTTTAGAAATGATTAAATATGTTCTCAGCTAAGCAAAGTAGCAAATCAGATTTTTATACCAAATATGTTGGTCGAGTAGAAGTGGGATTTTCCATTTTATTTATGCATACGGAACTGTCATAATTATCACACAGTTGCGCATTTTTAAATAAATGTATTTCCTGGCATCTTGAAGCTAAAGTTGAGTTTTAGCAAGTAGAGCAAAACCTGTGAATTTCGCGTATCGAAATAAATAAAAAATACAGAATTATATTGAGGAGTTTCACATTCAACTAGAAGGTGTTAAGACACTAACCCTGACACTAACTTTAACTTCAATGTTGCAATCTGAATGAAAAAAAAAGCCACAAATGGAAGAACTTAAAAAATGTGATTTTGTAATGCTAGAAACTGCTCGAAAATTCTCATACAATTTTCAAATAAATAGGGAGCTAATCAACATGTCCCTAGTGCTTTACACAGGGTTTGATTACAAACTATTTTTACTTTGTCCACCATCGATGAAAAAAAAAACAAGTAGGTCACTACTAAGCTTACCTTTAACCTTTTTCTCTTTTCCTGGTGCTGTTTAAATAACAATGACTACGAACTTGGGATGGGGGGGGGGGAGTATCTAGGTTTAAATAAGTTAAACCCAACACGTAACGCTGTGTCAAACACATTAGTAGGGTCGTTGAAGTCTTCATATAGGCCTATGTTCTATTTCTTTTTGGATTTCTCTCATAGAAGAGACAATCACAGATTCCACAGACAATAGAACAACTGAAATGATCTACAACAGTTCATCTTGTGTTGGCTTGTAGCGCGAGTGTCAAACAAAATTAAAAAAAAAAAGCTCAACCACCCATTTGAGATCTAAGACCCTAGCCCTTGTACGACCAACTTTGTTTATATAACAGAGGGTGAGAGAAGGAGAGAGAGAGAGAGAGAGAGAGAAATGAAAGAAAGAGAAAGAGAGAGATATAGACATGTTAGTAGTCTGACATCATTATAATCCTATCTACCTTACATGTACCACACAGGTGAGAATCTACAGAAAAGGTTTTATCCAGTCCATGAGGAAGGCCATCAAAGAAGGTCTCAAGATACCAATCAGTGACCAACCCATCACTGACTTTGATTTGGTCAAACTTCAAGAGGAGAGAGACAAAGAGGAACAGGAAGTAGCTAAAACAAATAAACAGAATGGCGCCACCAGCCCAACAATATTTAATCTGGCGCCTGTCAACTTCGCACAGAATTATAAAAATGTATACAGTGCACACGCCTATATCGACATGAAACAGTCTGAGAAAATGTAAGACTCTGAAAAAACAAGTTTCTTTGCAACTTAAAGACTTGATGAAAGGAGAATTATACCTGGCCCTTCAATCACACACTGTCACATCTGCTTTCAAAGCCCTTGTAACTAGGTCACCTTATTTGAGTGGTACATACGTTTTAAAACACTGTGTACAATGAATTAAAAAATGTACAAATTTAACCCATCAGGCAATGACACAGATGTGTAATATATGTCATGGGAATGACCTGAGGTAGGGGCACTGTTTAGGGAGGGATCTGCAGGCCATTGCATATCTTTAATATTGGGTTTTAATAGAAACCTTACTTAGTTAAGGTCGCCATTCGTCATAGATTTTTTTTAGGTACAATCCTGACAAACGTGTACATCAATATGGACAATATTATCTAGAATCCGATTGAAAAAAAAAAGAGTAACTTTGTTTCGTAATTATTTGGATGCTCTAAGAATAATTTCCCTTTTTTAATAAAATGGTATTGTAACATGCCAACTACAAACTCAGCTATTAAATAAAGTTCAACATGGAAAGACTGTAAAAATGTAACTTGATATCTACTTAAATTTATGTCTAGATCTACATCTATGTTTTACTATTCAAATAGTCTCTTACTTACATTAATGTGTATGTCTTAGATTATAAATATATTTTTTACAAATTTTAAAGTCTCGATGATTTTATAGCTTAATTTTTAGCAAATTTTAGTTTTAATTATAATAAATTATATACAAATCTAGCATTTTCTTCTTATGCCATGACCATCTGTTTATTCTGATTTTTTTTCCAATATATTTTTCTTCATAAAAAACAGTTGACAACATCCTTAAGGACAACACTTTCTCTGGCATAGGACATTTCACCTTGTCATCTATGCTGTAGCTTTATAACTGTCTAGTTTTTTTTGTTTTTTGTTTTAAATCCAGTCGTTGCAAGAAAGTACACAATTGTATGGTGTGTATGTGATTGAATTTGAGAGACAAAGCTTACCCCTTCCCTGTCTGGTACTCATTGTGGTCACGTTATGTCTCGTACTGCCCATCTCTGGAATGAACATCAAACTTTGTATAATTACCCAGTGTTTCTAATAAAACGTGAATCATTAAAAAAAGATAGTTTATTAAATCCGGTGATTTTTTTTTAAAGGTTTGTTTGATATCAAAAAGGTAAATTAATCTAATTGAGAGATAGGCCTATGGCTGAAATGTGGAGTTCTCCATCTAATATGAAATCCCTTTTGATTTTTTAAATAAAATTTTGCTTGTTGTTATAATAATTTGTGCCTTTTTTTTTGTGATACATGTATTTATATTTACCCAGCGACTAATTTGACTACCCTCCAACACCAGTCTTCATTTACTTGGTTTATGCATATGTAACGCTAACACATAAAATTTAATCAGTAGCGAAAATAAATGACGTCGTTCTGTATTTCTTCCGGATCACGTGGTTGTGGTATTTACATTTCGCGGACTTCTTAATTTTTGTCAGTTGATAGAGTTGAAGGTCAATATAAGCGATTTTAATTCATTAATTACATGCAAATTATGTCTTGTAAATAAAAAGGAAACTCAAAATATCAATTGTCTTCTGCTTTGTTCTCTTACATAAAGGCATACTGGAGGACTAGATTTTATAAACAGTCTTTAAGTAGCTGTTCTTATTTTCCATACCATTGATAGAATTGTTGAAATATTCATGAATTACTCGCTTCAGTTTGATTTAATGTGATCTTCTATGACATGCCATGTTATTATTGTATTAAATCTTATTTAATGTTAATGCTTTGATGTTTGATTTGTGATGGATTTCAGTGTTGGCATTGCTTGACCTCTTGGTCTTTCAACGAATACCTTTTGCAGATGTACTTTTCTAGAGAAAGAATTATGTTTATATATGTAAATATATTTAAGCTCTTTTTAAGTAATTAGATATTAAATGCGTGTTTGTAAGTATGTATGTTAAATGTATATGTCGTACTAGAAAGGCGTTTGTATGTATGTATAATATATATATATATATATATATATATATATATAAATATATTTCTTGTATTAGGATGATGAAATAAAGTAGCGTTTGTTTAAAAAATAAAAATGACTATTTTCTCACTAAAAAACAAATGAAAACAAATGTTTTTTTTTAGGGTCTTTCTGTCCATTCATCCCTTTTGGGTAACAGAACCTTGAAAAAGATATCAAGAATCAAAGTTCAGACGCCTACTTGTGTCGAAGTCTGCCTGTTAAATTACATTAGATTCTACCCAGACTGTTAAGACCATCATCAGTCACACGTCATTTGCCAGAAAGAGCGATATATAAGCCTACTAGAATCCTTTGAAAGACTTGGATATTTTATTTTTCTAATTATTCCTCTTTTTTGGTATTATAATTGTATATATATATATTGCCCATACTAGTGGTTCCCAAACTGTAGTCCGAGGACCCCAGGGAATCCACGAAACAACCGAAGGGGTCCGTAGAAAGATGAAAATTGTATACAATTAAAATACCTTCTTCGGTAAAAGCTTTTTCACTGACGGGTTCGTGGAGCACATTTGGATTAACGCTATATAAAGGGGTACAAGAGTACAAAACAAAAGGTTTGAGAACGTATGTCCTGTTAATAGCATTCTCTTCTTTCTTTCAGCATTCATGAACCACGGTATAAAACAAAACAGCACAATAAATATGTACACAGTAAACATACTGAGATACTGTTTATTAAAACGAACTCCACACATTAAGTTATTAAGTTAAACTTAATTAGATGACCAAATTAAGTTGAAATTGTAACGTTTAATCGAAGGGCTATAACTCTATAATCATCTGCTATAATATGGTAAATACAGAGTTATTCATGTAAGCTAGTCGCAAATAGGAGATAGAAAGAGAGGCGAGTCGTCTGCAGGAGATTAAAAAAAGTCTGTTTATGTTTAGTAACTCTATGTGGAATATATTTGATGTGGAAGAACGTAGCGGTGAAGAGTTTAAGTTAAACTAGTTATTACATACATCATACATGGGACTATGTATGTAAACCTATAAAGAAAATTTAAAGAAACTAAGGCAGAAAGAGTTTACTAAAAGTATATAACAATTAAACATCTAACCCAAAAAGTAAGCAGACTGCTGCAGAGTGAACACATAAACAATGTAATATCTAAAGATAACAACAAAAACCTATGGTCATACATTACTAAGAAAATGGAAACAACAGACATAGCGCCATTAAAAGATGAACATAACATAATACATAATGATAATGAAACTAAAGCAAACATCCTAAACAAATACTTTGCATCAGCATTCTCAGCCCCAGGAGACAAAGACATATTACTGAATTTGAACCAAGTAGACAACATAGAAGATATAGTAGTACAAGAAAATGGAATCCAAAAACTATTAGCCAACACCAAACCAAATAAAGCGTCTGGACATGTTGGTATTCCAGCTAGATTACTCAAAGAACTAAGCAATGAGCTAGCGCCAGTGTTCATAATACTCTTTCTGGCATCGCTTAACCAGGGCAGAGTACCAAAGGACTGGAAAGAAGCTAATGTCACCCCCTATTAAAAAAGGAGAAAAATCTGACCCAGGAAACTACAGACCAGTATCACTTACCAGCATCACATGTAAAATCCTAGAAGACATAATATGTAGCAACATCACAAACCACTTAGACAAACATAATGTCCTTACCTCAACATGGCTATAGGAAATATAGATCATGTGAAACACAACTAATATAACTAATTGATGATTTTTTCAAAAGGTTTAGATAATAGTGAACAAATAGATGCTATCTTACTAGATTTTTCCATGGCTTGTTTTGACAAAGTTCACCACCATAGTTTGCTTAAAAAATTAAAATATTTCGGCATTAATGGTCCATGGCATTAGTGTATTAAAGATTTTCTGATAGGGAGAGAACAAACTGTATTAATAAATGGCTCTAAATCAACACCAATAACAGTAAACTCAGGTGTACCTCAAGGAACAGTCTTGGGTCCACTACTATTTTTAATTTACATAAATGATTTACCAAATTGCATTAGTTCAGGAACAAAAGTTAGATTATTTGCAAACGATTGCATAATATTTAGAACAATAAAAACAACACAAGACACAGATATTTTACAAATAGATTAAATGAATTACAGAAATGGAAATCAAATTGGAGCATGTCTTTCCACCCAGAAAAATGTCAGTTGTTAAGAGTAACAAAAAAACTAAAACAAATTAATTCCACTTATCTTATTCATGGCAAACCAGTAACACAGACTAAAAACGCAAAATACCAAGGTGTTTTAATAAATGAAAAACATCATGGAATCCACATATTGATGAAACTATAAAAAAAAAATCAAATAAAGCATTAGGGTTTATTAAAAGAAATTTCTATAAATCAAATAAGAACATAAAACTAAAATGTTATTTAACCTGGGTTAGGCCAATAATAGAATAGAGTAGTGAGATTCATAACAAACGAATATTCACATTTGACTAGAGTAACACCTTTAGTAAAATCTCTAAATTTAGAAAGCCTTCAGGACAGAAGACTCAAAAGTAAAGTAGCAATTATGCATAAAACACTGAACCATAATCTTCAAATACAAAAACAAAATTTAATAAAATACTCTGAAAGACAAAGATAAAGGTATGTAAATTATTCCATATGCTAGGACAAATTTGTACAAATACTCCTAAACATATACTATTGTCTCTGTCATGATCTATAGTACTTTAATGCCAAGTTTTATAAAGATTGTTCAAACGGTTTTTTTTTTCGGGACACATATACATACGCCTTACTTTTTGTTTTATATATTAGATAAATTGTAAAAGCAGGACTCATTGTTTATACTCGATTTAAGACTTAAGTCTTATTCCTTGGATTGATTAATTAATATGAATTGCAGGTTAGTGGTGTAGGTTAATGAATGTCATAGCTAGGTATGTATTAAATGTCACACCAATAAACGGATAATATTGAATGTGCAATATCTTCGTGGTGTGTTTAGGGTTTTAAAACATAATCAAGAAACACATGTAAATCTAACAAGAAAAAAAATACTATTCCAATTTTTTAAATTTGCATTTTATTTTACAAAATATTCTTAATATAATAAGTATTTTATATTGAAAATAAACAAACAATAAACTGGATTAAGATATTATCAATTCAAATCATATTACTTTTGATCTGAACACGTAAATGTTTTAGCCATTTTATTCTAGAGTGTGGTGACTACAAAGTCTCTTGTGAAACATGTCAATGAGTTTCACTGCTTGGGCATAAAAAAACATGAGTTCACACATTTGACTAAGATATTATCATTTCCAGAGAAGAGACTACAGTCAGTTCGCGTTTCTGCGTGGCACCAACTGACATCGGAATGGCGGAGTCTGTCTGACCAACATTTTGACGCGGTTGTCCGGGTGGCATGAAACCAGAGGCTCTGAATTAGGTGGCATGACGTCATATCTCTGCAGGATCCTGGTGACGAAGAGAAAGACTCTGGACCTGGCGAACACCTCTCCAGGGCACATTCGGTTCCCAATACCAAAAGACAAAAGGCTGTGAAAGATTCACAAGTATCAATATTACACAGAATTGCAATTAAAGCCATGATAAATATTACACAGAATTGCAATTAAAGCCATGATAAATATTACACAGAATTGCAATTAAAGCCATGATAAATATTACACAGAATTGCAATTAAATCTATGATCAATATTACTAAGACCAGTACGTGTGTCACGCTTTCATAGAATTTTCTGAGATATTACAGGAACATTTAGAAAGTAAGGTCCAGGGTAATCGACTTTCGGATCCATTAGAAAAGAGTGTATAATAAGACTTGTCTGCGAGTCCGAAGATTAATGAGGAATGCAGTATTTCCAGTGGCTATGTAACCCCAACTGTGAGAACAGAGTATTTAAAAACATGCAATTTAAAAAAAACAAAACAAAACAACATACAATTTGGTCTATTTCTACAAAGAAATCCGTTCTCAGCAAAACCCATAGCGACAAAGTTCAAGATTTTTTGGGGTAGTCAGGACAGTCTGTAGAGTTTATATGTACAGATGAAATTTTAAGTTTATTTTGTTCTCAGTTCTGATTTGAAAAGTTATGGACTGTTCTTTGCGGAATGGGAAACTGAAATTATTCATCTTCCTTTTCTAATGTAGTAATGACAAATGCCTAGAGCTAGCTTATATAAAAAAAAACCATCTATTTATATGTATATAGGGGGACAGAATTTGATTACATTAATGTATCTGTGCCTACTTTTTTCGAACTGAGTGGTCAGCAGGTAGTATCTGGCCTTTGGCATCTAAGAAACGTTCAGGCTTGAATGACCATGGGTCATCCCAATATTTTGGGTCGCGGTGGAAGTAACCAATGTTAGAAATGATCTGTGAAAAAAAATCCATATATTAAATTACATCTCGTGTTGTATATTATGTATCTTTGAACTGAACTGTGCTTGTTTCAACATACCAGAGTATCTTTCGGAATATCAAAGTTTTCTACTTTTAGATCAGTCTTCACATTGCGTATGCAAATCAATGGGAAAAATGTTGTATACCTGAAAAAAAAATGCATTAGATACAAATAATTTTTATTTCCATAGTGATAGCTTGAGATATCGTTAAGGATTCGCCTGAAAGAATGTTTCACGTGTCAATGGTCCATCTGCTTACATTCATACGTCGGAACATTCGCTACTTGTGTAGATTTATTGTGAAAAACGTAAAATGGGTGTTTGACCTGCTGAATAAAAAAGTTTTAACATCTAGAAAAAAGGACTTCATTTCGTAATGTCTCGCCTTGTCGTACAGGTGGTTAGACAGATTATGTTGCATTAATGGGATCATTATTTAATTGTACAGTGTAAGATGACCATCAAGGATGGCTGCCTACGCTTTCCATGACACTAGTCCCAAAGTCGAACCCTGTCTGCTTCCATTCTCAATCGTCCAGCACGAGTTTAGACTCAAATGAAATAAGACGTTATTAATTCGCATTTCCGAAGAAACGTCCAAAGTTACAACTATATCTCTCAATAATGTTCTTTATAAGTTATACGTTATTTCCCCTTTCGATCACAAACAAACTACTTAATTACCAATCATTAATTGACTGATTGGTGACATATTTTTTTATTGATTCATGTTTTGCTCACTAATTGATTGCCTAAAGTTTCAATGTGATCCGAGAAGGGGTGTGGGAGAAAAAAAGTGTTCAAACCTTTTACCAAACAGACAGAGGGACAGAGTGAATTGGTAATTACCGTAGAACCTCTAAAATGACTGCCTCAGTGTAGTGCATGCTCTGACGGTCTTCCACTTTCGCTGGTCTGTCTCCCAGAACTCGGTCTATCTCATCCTGGATGTTGACCTTGACGTCGGGGTGATGGAGCAAGATCAAGAACGTGTTGAGCAGCGTGGCACGTGAGGTCAGGTGAGCTGGGGATGAACGAGGTTTAAGTTAGACAAATGCGTTCAGAATGAGGCCATCATTGACACAATGATCAACAAACTGTGCGATTCAAGAATGGTACAAGTCATAATAGTAAGAAAAAATAAAAACGTTTCTGTTGGAGAGTTTCTCGATAAACTAAACCAGGTCAAGGACGTTCAACTGAACTTCAACATTGCCAACTAAAACAAAATGACAAAGGAAGAGCTTGAAATATATTGAAGCTGCGGTTTTAAAATGTGCACACACTTACATTCAACTTTCTAAACAACATAAGTTATCAACAGTTTATTTTCTAATTGCTTTTGTATATAGGGACTCTTTCTTGCTGTAGAAGGCGCAGTGCACTATGGTTCAATCCCTTTTGACGGCCTGCGGATGGAGGGATATTTGTTGGTAGATTTTCCACGCTGCCTTAACTCTTTCTCTCCGTTATTATTTAACACTTTCTGATGGTTTCAACGTTGGTATCGTCAGTTAGGAAAGAAAGAGTTAAGTCTCTCAGCAAACACAACTCAAGTTGAAATTCAAACTCGTTTGCTAGAGTGTCAAGTGGTTTACGCCAATCATCACACATTCCACAATATTCTGATAAATCAAATTTTTATGTCTGTTTGTTGATTTGGAACAAAGTTGTAAGGATTGACTTATTCGGTCCATGAGCTTGTGACTTAGCTTCGGCTTCGGAACTTCTTTCTGGTAATAAAAAATGGTATCCAGTTAATTTGAATATTTATTTATTTTCGATACATCAACATACTGATAAGTCTGTTGTTTAAATTTCGTGTTGTTCAAATGAATAGTCCATGAAGATAACTGTTCCATTTTTATGTACTGTGCATTAATGCAGAGGTAACTTTTATGTTCAACTTTATATCCTCTATTTTCCGACTGATCTAGATATTTTTAATTCGATCTAAATGTATCCTAGATTTACTCAATAATTATGTTGTGTATTTTTAGACAACTGTCTGGTTAGGAGATATACATTTAGACTCACTGACCGATGGTCCAGAATTCAAAACACGCCTACTGTCGTCAATCTCTTCCTTGGCAAGCGATTTGGATTTGGACCGTAGTAAGTCATTGTGATTGAAAGAACACTTGCCATGATTTGTTTTATTGGACCGTAGTAAGTCATTGTGATTGAAAGAACACTTGCAATGATTTGTTTTATTGGACGTAGTAAGTCAATGTGATTGAAAGAACACTTGCAATGATTTGTTTTATTGGACCGTAGTGAGTCATTGTGATTAAAAAAAACACTTGCAATAATTTGTTTTATTGGACCGTAGTAAGTCATTGTGATTGAAAGAACACTTGCAATGATTTTTTTTATTGGACATAGTAAGTCATTGTGATTGAAAGAACACTTGCAATGATTTGTTTTATTGGACGTAGTAGACATTGTTAGTGAAAGAACACTTGCAATGATTTGTTTTATTGGACGTAGTAGTCATTGTGATTGAAAGAACACTTGCAATGATTTGTTTTATTGGACGTAGTAAGTCATTGGGATTGAAAGAACACTTGCAATGTTTTGTTTTATTGGACGTAGTAGTCATTGTTCGTGAAAGAACACTTGCAATGATTTGTTTTATTGGACCATAGTAGTCATTGTTATTGAAAGAACACTTGCAATGATTTGTTTTATTGGACCGTAGTAAGTCATTGTGATTGAAAGAACACTTGCAATGATTTGTTTTATTGGACGTAGTAAGTCATTGGGATTGAAAGAACACTTGCAATGATTTGTTTTATTGGACGTAGTAGTCATTGTTAGTGAAAGAACACTTGCAATGATTTGTTTTATTGGACCGTAGTAAGTCATTGTGATTGAAAGAACACTTGCAATGATTTGTTTTATTGGACGTAGTAAGTCATTGGGATTGAAAGAACACTTGCAATGATTTGTTTTATTGGACGTAGTTGTCATTGTGATTGAAAGAACACTTGCAATGATTTGTTTTATTGGACCGTAGTAAGTCATTGTGATTGAAAGAACACTTGCAATGTTTTGTTTTATTGGACGTAGTAGTCATTGTTCGTGAAAGAACACTTGCAATGATTTGTTTTATTGGACCATAGTAGTCATTGTTATTGAAAGAACACTTGCAATGATTTGTTTTATTGGACATAGTAGTCATTGTTCGTGAAAGAACACTTGCAATGATTTGTTTTATTGGACCGTAGTAAGTCATTGTGATTGAAAGAACACTTGCAATGATTTGTTTTATTGGACGTAGTAAGTCATTGGGATTGAAAGAACACTTGCAATGATTTGTTTTATTGGACGTAGTTGTCATTGTGATTGAAAGAACACTTGCGATGATTTGTTTTATTGGACCGTAGTAAGTCATTGTGATTGAAAGAACACTTGCAATGTTTTGTTTTATTGGACGTAGTAGTCATTGTTCGTGAAAGAACACTTGCAATGATTTGTTTTATTGGACCATAGTAGTCATTGTTATTGAAAGAACACTTGCAATGATTTGTTTTATTGGACGTAGTAGTCATTGTTCGTGAAAGAACACTTGCAATGATTAGTTTTATTGGACCGTAGTAAGTCATTGTGATTGAAAGAACACTTGCAATGATTTGTTTTATTGGACGTAGTAAGTCATCGTGATTGAAAGAACACTTGCAATGTTTTGTTTTATTGGACCGTAGTAAGTCATTGTGATTGAAAGAACACTTGCAATGATTTGTTTTATTGGACCGTAGTAAGTCATTGTGATTGAAAGAACACTTGCAATGATTTGTTTTATTGGACGTAGTAGTCATTGTTCGTGAAAGAACACTTGCAATGATTTGTTTTATTGGACGTAGTAAGTCATTGTTCGTGAAAGAACACTTGCAATGATTTGTTTTATTGGACCGTAGTAAGTCATTGTGATTGAAAGAACACTTGCATTGATTTGTTTTATTGGACGTAGTAGTCATTGTTAGTGAAAGAAAACTTGCAATGATTTGTTTTATTTGACCGTAGTAAGTCATTGTGATTGAAAGAACACTTGCAATGATTTGTTTTATTGGACGTAGTAAGTCATTGTTAGTGAAAGAAAACTTGCAATGATTTGTTTTATTGGACCGTAGTAAGTCATTGTGATTGAAAGAACACTTGCAATGATTTGTTTTATTGGACGTAGTAAGTCATTGTTTTTTGGTAAAAAAACACTTGCAATGATTTTTTTTATTGGACGTAGTAAGTCATTGTGATTGTAAGAACACTTGCAATGATTTGTTTTATTGGACGTAGTAGTCATTGTTAGTGAAAGAAAACTTGCAATGATTTGTTTTATTGGACGTAGTAAGTCATTGTGATTGAAAGAACACTTGCAATGATTTGTTTTATTGGACGTAGTAAGTCATTGTGATTGAAAGAACACTTGCAATGATTTGTTTTATTGGACGTAGTAGTCATTGTTAGTGAAAGAACACTTGCAATGATTTGTTTTATTGGACGTAGTTGTCATTGTGATTGAAAGAACACTTGCAATGATTTGTTTTATTGGACCGTAGTAAGTCATTGTGATTGAAAGAACACTTGCATTGTTTTTTTTAATTGGACGTAGTAGTCATTGTTAGTGAAAGAACACTTGCAATGATTAGTTTTATTGGACCGTAGTAAGTCATTGTGATTGAAAGAACACTTGCCATGATTTGTTTTTTTTATTGGACGCTCGGTGTGTTCAATTCCTTCCAGAAATAATAGTCTTGACATTTAGATATCTTATTACTTACATCAAGTAGTATCATATGCTTTGGCTCAGAGAGAGAAAGAGAGAGAGAGAGAGAGATAAATAAAGACACAGAGATAAAGAAAGAGAAAGAGATATAGAAGGAAAAAGAGATAAAGAAAGAGAAAGAGATAAAAGAAAAGGAGATAAAGAGAGAGAAAGAGAAGAAAGAGAGAAAGAAAGAAAGAGAGAGAGAAAGAAAGAAAAAGAGAGAAAGAAAGAAAGAGAGAAAGAAAGAAAGAGAGAAAGAAAGAGAGAGAGAAAGAAAGAATAAGAGAGAAAGAAAGAGAAAGATTGAAAACAAAATGAAAGAGAGAGAGAGAGAGTTGTATTAGCACGTCTAGTTTGTTTTCTGGTTCACTATTTAGATCTACATTCTATTGAGCAACAAGTATTGACGAGCTATTCAACAGACCTGCGAAAAACAGCATTGTAAGCACTCCTTTGATATGTTGGTCATCTTTTAAAAACTCATAACCTGGCTCTTCTCGGCTTTTCAGGAACACGTCCGTTAATCCTCGGAGATTTTTGGGGTCAAAGGTTTCCTAGTAGAAAAAAAAAGAATAGAATAGGATTACAGTAACAGTACTCTCGATTTGTCGTTTTTTTTCCTCTTTCTCTCTCTCTCTTTCTTTCGCTCTCTTTCTCTCTCTCTTTCCCACTCTCTTTTTCTCTCTCGCTCTTTTTCTCTAGATCTCTCTCCTGTTTTTCTCTCTCTCTTTCCTCTCTCCCTCTCTTTGTCTCTCTCTTTTCTCTATTTATGTTTATTTAATGGGTAATGAGTTTTGGTTTGGTTAGAGTATTGCTTAACATCCACAGTTAGTCATCTTTTCACCTTGTCTTCAATTTGACTGAATCATCTGTTCAGTGACAATGGTAGGCTCTGATAGTAGCTTGTTCAGTGACTGTTAATTCTGCCACGCGACACGTTTTGCCTGGAACTTTTTAAAGACTTACCTTCATTTTGGAGAACATTATGCGCTCGGCTTTCTCTCGGGTCTCGATGACTTTGTCACACGCTCTCTTATACCTCCCAGGGAGGTACCTCATCCATGGCGCGGCCATCAGGACCAGGTGTATGTCTTCTGAAGCCAGCTTGTTCACTGCTAAATCATACTCGACAATGGCGTCAGCATCCTCTGGACAACTAGGCTTTTCCCCATTGATCTGAAATGTTGGGAAATATTTTTACTGTAATTAATTAATTAAAAGTACGTCAAATAGATTAAATATTTTTAAAATTTTTTAATTGGTTCATGAGTGATTAATACTAAAATATAAAAAAAAAACAATTCAAATAAAACTGATTATTTGTTTTTAAAATTAAAGACCACCTTTGCCCCCCCCCCTTGTAAACACGTAAGGATTTGAACATTTGAACTAATAAAAATATAATACAGCCTAAAAATATGTAATTTCTAGATGACAAAGATAGATTTACCTAGGCACCCCCTAGTGACGCCACTGATACCAATGTTTGTGGTAGGATATTAATAGAATTTTCCGACTCTGTTTTTTTTCCTTAATATCAGCTTCTGTCCCCGCTTCTGTCCCAGCTTCTGTCCCCGCTTCTGTCCCAGCTTCTGTCCCAGCTCCTGTCCCAGCTTCTGTCCCAGCTTCTGTCCCAGCTCCTGTCCCATCTCCTGTCCCATCTCCTGTCCCAGCTTCTGTACCAGTTTCTGTCCCATCTCCTGTCCCAGCTTCTGTCCCAGCTTCTGTCCCATCTCCTGTCCCAGCTCCTGTCCCATCTTCTGTCCCATCTTCTATCCAGCTTCTGTCCCAGCTCCTGGCCCAGCTACTGTCCCATCTCCTGTCCCATCTCCTGTCCCAGCTTCTGTCCCATCTTCTGTCCCATCTCCTGTCCCATCTTCTGTCCCATCTTCTGTCCCATCTCCTGTCCCAGCTTCTGCCCCAGCTCCTGTCCCATCTCCTGCCCCAGCTTCTGTCCCAGCTTCTGTCCCAGCTTCTGTTCCATCTCCTGTCCCATCTCCTGTCCCAGCTTCTGTCCCAGCTTCTGTCCCATCTCCTGTCCCATCTCCTGTTCCAGCTTCTGTCCCATCTCCTGTCCCAGCTTCTGTCCCAGCTTCTGTCCCATCTCGTCCCAGCTTCTGTCCCAGCTTCTGTCACGGCTCCTGTCAATGCTTCTGTCCCATCTCCTGTCCCATCTCCTGTCCCAGCTTCTGTCCCAGCTTCTGCCCCAGCTTCTGCCCCAGCTCCTGTCCCAGCTTCTGTCCCATCTCCTGTCCCATCTCCTGTCCCAGCTTCTGTCCCAGCTTCTGTCCCAGCTTCTGTCCCATCTCCTGTTCCATCCCCTGTCCCATCTCCTGTCCCATCTCCTGTCCCAGCTTCTGTACCAGTTTCTGTCCCATCTCCTGTCCCAGCTTCTGTCCCAGCTTCTGTCCCATCTCCTGTCCCAGCTCCTGTCCCAGCTCCTGTCCCATCTTCTGTCCCATCTTCTATCCAGCTTCTGTCCCAGCTCCTGGCCCAGCTACTGTCCCATCTCCTGTCCCATCTCCTGTCCCAGCTTCTGTCCCATCTTCTGTCCCATCTCCTGTCCCATCTTCTGTCCCATCTTCTGTCCCATCTCCTGTCCCAGCTTCTGCCCCAGCTCCTGTCCCATCTCCTGCCCCAGCTTCTGTCCCAGCTTCTGTCCCAGCTTCTGTTCCATCTCCTGTCCCATCTCCTGTCCCAGCTTCTGTCCCAGCTTCTGTCCCATCTCCTGTCCCATCTCCTGTTCCAGCTTCTGTCCCAGCTTCTGTCCCAGCTCCTGTCAATGCTTCTGTCCCATCTCCTGTCCCATCTCCTGTCCCAGCTTCTGTCCCAGCTTCTGCCCCAACTTCTGCCCCAGCTCCTGTCCCAGCTTCTGTCCCATCTCCTGTCCCATCTCCTGTCCCAGCTTCTGTCCCAGCTTCTTAACACTTTTACTTATTCTTAGTCTCTTTACCTCTCTTTTTCCTTCGAAGACTTTCTTTCATCCACTTCCTAGTTCTCTCAATCTCTCTATGTCCTTGAAATTAATCTTTCTTCTCAACCTTTCCTCAATTTTTCTTACTTTCGTTTAATTGTTCTCTCTCTCTCTCTCACTCTCTCGTTATATGTTTTCCTCTATTACACTAAAATGTATGAAAATACAATGTACTCACAAGGATTACTAGAATATTTTTTAATGCGTCAGACAGGACCTGGTCCATCTGCACGTCCTGCCCAGTGCTAGCCATCGTGTCCAGGTGTTCCAAGACCAGATCAAGCTCTCCACCAACGATAGCCTCAAATTTCTCCACCCCGTCGCCGTAGAGCGCCACGCCCCTGTGGAACAGCTTTCTCTTCTTCCGCTGTATGACGTCAAACTTGGTGAAGAACAAATCCTTCCCGTCGTACCATGTGAACTTTGAAACAAAGTTCCCCACGCGGTCAGAGGTCAGCGCTCGGTAATCTTCCCCGGCCAGAACAAGTCTGGAAAGTTCTGGGGTGTTGAAGTAACAGAATTTGGTCCCACCAGCGTTGAAGTACATGATGGGGCCGTAAGTCTTGGCCCAAGTAAAAGCAAGTTCAGGCACGGATTCGTTCCACGAGGCTCTCAGGAGTTGGATGATGCAAGAGAGGCCCCTGGGCCCTGGAGGTAGGTTCAGTTTCCTTGATTTCATAGAGAGCATTGTGTGAAACAGAAATGTTACAGCGAGGGCCACACAGCTGTACAGCAAGCAAGATGATGTTGGGTTCCAATCTAAATCCATGGTGTTTCACTGTCCACACCACATCAGACACCTTGAAATATACATAGCAATGCAAAGATTAATTTAATCGAAGATTAAAGATAAAAACATTCCTAGTACTAGTGTGTGGTGGGGATAGTACGGGATGTTGCATACAGTTGAATGACCAAACTTTAGAAGAAGTCGACTCATTTAAATACCTAGAGTCAAACATAGCAAAATATGAAGATCAATGAAAGAGAAAAAAAACATTAGCTTAAGCATGGCATCCGATGAGATGAGCAAACTGTGAGAAATCTGGATGAATAACATCAACTTCCAAGTAAAATTCAAACTGTATTCTTCGCTAGTGGCCACTATACTTCTATATAGTTGTGAAAGTTAGACACTGAACGCTGAGACTAAAGGAAGATTTCAAGTCTTTGAGAGTAAATGCTACAATAAAACTGCTGGGTATCAGATACTGGAAAAGAAGACAAATGAGTTTACACTTGTAAAAGTTAAGACTCTGGCTGGAAAAAAGGAAGAACTCCTTAATACATTGAAAAGACGAAAGCTGAGCTAGTTTGGTCATATTGTAAGGCCTGACCGGGACCGGGAACATTGGAGGGATTTGCTTACACGAGATGTCACAGCACTCCTACAACGAACTGTCACAACACCCCCACAACGAACTGTCACAGCACCCCTACAACGACTGTCACAGCACCCTCTACAACAAACTGTCACAGCACCCCTACAACGACTGTCACAGCACCTCCTCAACGGACTGTCACAGCACCCCTACAAAGAACTGTTACAGCACCCCTACAACGAACTGTCACAGCACCCCTACAACGACTGTCACAGCACCCCCTCAACGAACTGTCACAGCACCCCTACAACGAACTGCCACAGCATATGTACCACGAACTGTCACATCACCTCTATAACGAACTGTCACAACACCCCTACAACGAACTGTCACAGAACCTCTATAACGAACTGTCACAGAAGCCCTACCAAGACAGTCATGTGACAGATTAGATGAGACAAGAGGCTATTGTCTGACCACAGGCTTAAATTCTTTCTTTCTTTTTTTATGAACATCACTTTTAGTTTGTGTTTTTTTTTAATAGTTTTATTGATTCATGTGCTGTCGTCGACATTGAACCATTGTGTCAAAATTTGAACTTGATCCGAGAATGTGAAGTAGTAGAAAAAAATCTAAAAATCCACCCAGACAGACAAGCAGACGGAGTGACTTTATATAAGCTTTTTAAAAGTGGGTCGATTTTACCAGGAGACATGTAGTGCACAGAGCGACCTTTCTTGATACCAAAAGGCCAAACAATACAAACATTGAACAGGACACTAAGATAGTTTTACGAACATGGATGAATATACAGGGTGGGCCAACCCGGCCAATAGTTACTCTACAGCTACACATTTAGAGATTTATTTACATACATTATATTTATATATTAAAGTGACCACTTTCAACATGTCACCAAATAATAAACTAACAGTAACCTTACTTTTGCTCAACTTGTATTTGAAATGAAAATGGTAATAAAAATCTCCGCTACCCCAGGTAACAATATTAGGCCTTGTTCTACTGAGTATTTATGAACAGATTTAGTACATGTACTTTGATTTAGTTGCGATATCATCTGCCGGGTATAAAAGTGGGGTACACTCGATAAATGGGCTGGCACCACTTTTAAAACAAGAATAGCGAGAATATTAAATTTAAGTGATTCGAAGGTTGAAGTCACACAGACACACCGCACACTTTAAATTATACTTATATATTGCTACACTGTGGTATTTCTAAGCGAAGACAAAATAGGAACATTAATTAAAACCAATATTCTAAGTTTTATTTACTTATAAGTCTTGTTATTACCAATTTGTTCTTTAATGAATCTGTGAATTTATCATGCACAATAAAAGGCGTGGTTGTATATTATTTGATGTCATTGCTATTTTTTTGTTTCTATTAATTAGTTTACAGCACCAGTTAGTGTTATGGGTTTAAAAATGTTATATGCTAAATGTTAAAAATGTTATATTACCTGGAATTAATATATACAGAAGGAATGTCATTATAGTTACCTTTGTTTCTATTAATTAATGTAAAGCATTAGATACTTTCATTAGTTTTAAAATGTTTTGTTTAAAAAAAAAAGACAACGCCCAATAAAGAGGTCATTATATATGGCTCCTTTTTGCCTCGGAAGGCAATGGATGCGCCCAGATGAGTGCTAAAAGATAAAAATAAAGATGCACACATAGTCCAAAAAGAGGCAAAGAAAAGAGACAAAAAAGCCCCCAAGGATCCCCAGGTGATAATAGCCAGACAACTGATGGCAAAAGTAAAAGACTGAGGTATCCAAAAAAAAAAAAAAAAAAAAGAAAGTGAAGATATAAAATATTGCTACTCTGATATTGAATATATACGTAATAATCACATAGGTGTACTTTATTTCTTTCAGAAGATTTCAAGTGTTTATTTAAATTCGCCTCTTCGTTTCTAAATAGGTCTACAGCACTACCCGGAAGTGACCCTGCGATAAACTCTCTCTATTGTTTTCTACCTACATCTCTTGTTCCCGTTAATGTTTCAGAACTATTTTATAGTCAGGTATTGTCATACTTTGAGTCAGGTCAACAGCTAGTCAGGTATTGTCATACTTTGAGTCAGGTCAACAGCTAGCCTCAAGTCTAAGATTATATTTGAATGTGAAGCTCTTCGCACTCGAAGGCAAGGACTTATACTAAAAAACTCTTGAATGCTAACACTAACACAGACCCACATGCAATGACAGCCGAAGAGTCCAGACATAAACTGAAGAAATCGTTAGCCAGACAAGACTACAAGTGTGTCCATACAGACGATAAATAGAGAAGCCTTGTCTGTTTACCTTTTTAAAGTCCTCTTGTTGACCTTACTGGTAGGCAGTGAGGTGTGCTAAATATCTAGATACCCGTCAACTGTGTTCTCGCTACACACCGTTTGACACAGTTATGCTTAGTGACCTTCGACCTCGTTCCATGTAGCCTATATGCAGGGTCTTTGAAGTCTGAATGATAAGGACTTAGAATCTATACACTTTGAAACTTAGAAGCTTTCTTTAGTATAGTTACATCTTCTACTGACATTATACAGTGACATCTATACACTGACATCCATACAATGGCAACTGTATACTGATTTGATATCTACACACTGACATCTATGATTTATACCAACCAGATTTAACATTGCTGGATAATATATTTATTTGCGTATACATGCAGGCCCTATATATGTACAGACATGGTGTTATTATATTGGCATGTTGTTATTATATAGGCGTGATGTTATTATATAGGCATGGTGTTATTATATAGGCATGGTGTTATTATATATGAATTTAGGCACCGGATATTTAAGCACCGCGCATTTACGGATATTTAGGCACCGGATATTTAGGCACCCGGAAATTTAGGCACCCGGATAATTAGGCACCCGAAAATTTAGGCACCGGATAATTAGACAGTTTTTGACAAATTTGTGTAAATATTTAGTTACTAATGTAAATACTTAGGATTAAAAAGTATTATAAAATATTTTTATTATGTCGGTGAGTGTTGGCGATAAATATAATTGCGATCGCCCTCTGCTTGTGGGAAAAATGGGATGGGCCGGGGCCGGGAGGGGGGCGGCGCACACACTCTCACTTAAATGAGAGGATTTCCCGCAGGTAGATGTAAACTTAGTCGTAGAAGTTACGTAGTGACTCTGAAGGCTACACACTGGACTAAAGGGTATGGAAACACAAAGGTGTTCAAATGGAAGTCTGGGGATTATATTTTAGAGGCCTTCCAAAAACTTTGGTAGACATATTTCTGTTAAAACCATCATAATAATAATAACAGTAATAATAATAATATATATATATATAAATATATAAATATATATATATATATATATATATATATATAAGGGAAATAAAGATAGTTACATTTCATTGGGCAGTGTTGAAAGCTAGGGAAACGAGTTTTTGTTGTTTTTTTTAATCATATATATATATATATATATATATATATATATATATATATATATATGTGTGTGTGTGTGTGTGTATAATAATGTGTGTGTGAAACCTTTTTTGTCGTTGTTTTTTTTCATTCTGAAGACAACAAAAATTGTCTATGTAACTGAACACAAAAGGAATGAGGGAATTATACCTTCTCGAAAATTGTAGTAAATATATTTGGTTTATGATAGAGAAGACGGGGTTAAATTGGAACATCAACAAACTTCTATAAGCAGAATAGGTATTAATAAGAGACCAATATTCCAAAAAAAAATATTTTAAAATTTTAACTCATCTGTTTTTTTTTCAAAAAAAATTTTTTTTGTTAAATTTTCAAAACATTATATTTTGTCGTAATTTCTAGCCGTTTTGCGATTTCCATTGCAATTTATATAAATATTATATTACATAAATTTACATATATATTCAATAAAAGTTAATTACCACATTTGAAGGACGTAACACACCTATACACTCACACAATAGATCTTCCTGAAGAGGTTACCCATTAACAATAAAAAATAAGGAGTGTTGATAATAGATATTAATGCTATTATAAAAAATGAATACTACTTTAGATTATCAACATATTTAATTCCTATAAGTAACGCGGGCAAATCCCTCCTGCTCATTTCCATTCCCACTATAAGAAGACAATTTTCTCCAAACTTCCATTATAGCAGTTATGTACAATGTTGTACCCTGCCCTGTACTCCAATGTGTAGCCTTGAGACTCATTACGTCATTTTCAACATCTACCCGCGACAAATCCTCTCCTTTTAGTGGAAGTGCGTAGAGGGGGAAGAGCCAAGGAGGTGAACCTCCCCTTCCCTGAATCCTGTGAGGTCTATATTTTATAATGACTATTAATCAGGAGTCATTTTTTCCAAACATTCTCATGATTGTCATTTTCCCCATTTTGTCAGCTTTTCTACAGCTAGAATCGTTGTAGTTGCTATTTATTATAACGTCACCGATAGCCCATAGACTAAGGATAAAATATACGTTAACATTTTAAAATGATTTTCAAAATTAAGGTCGCTAATTAAAGAGTGCCTAATTTTCCGGTGCCTAATTTTCCGCTTTGTCAAAAACTGTCTAAATATACGGTGCCTAAATTTTCGGGTGCCTTATTCTCCGGGTGCCTAAATTTCCGGGTGCCTAAATATCCGGTGCCTAAATATCCGTAAATGCGCGGTGCTTAAATACCCGGTGCCTAAATATCCAGATACCATTATATAGGCATGGTGTTATTCTATAGGCATGGTGTTATTCTATAGGCATTGTTATGCAATTAAAGTGTGTCTTATTTAAATATTAGAAAAAAAAATCTTTAAAACAAAAACAAAGCTGATCTAAGGGAAAGAGAACCTCAAAGCTATATGTGTCAATAATGTACATGTTATTTCCATTATTCAATATCAAACAAAATAAGTAAATACCAATAATTATTTAGCCAATTTTTTTTTGTTTTGATAGGTACAATAACAAAAAAATTAAGTTTCAACTTGATCCGAGAATGGGTGTAAAAGAAATAACGTATTCAATTGTCTAAGGGGACAAAACCCTACCTATTTAGACGTATCTGTGAATACTAAAGTACTAATTTCCTTGTTGGTATTAGACAAAATAATTGATTACTAGAAATTAACTGACTACTTGTCTTGTCGATACCAATGAAAAATTGTACGAAGTTTCAACTTGATCCGAGAACGGGTGGGGGAGAAATAACACGTACACATTTTTTTACCAGACAGACAAGTAACTATAAATAAAAGGAACTTCAATTATGTCATATTACACTCTACTGAGATATATTCATCCTTATGTGTCTTTTTTTTTATATAAATCTGACAATTATCTTTAATTCTATCAACAAACAACGTTACAAAGACAGTTTGTGTGGAAAAAACAACTCAAAATCGACCCCCAAAGTAGTCCACCCAGAAAGGAAAAAAGCCAAGTTTCAATATTTTCAGAAGAATATCAGAATGAAATTCTATCAAAGGCAAATGACAGAGAAGAATGGAGAAAGAATGTTGTCAGATCCTGTGTGGTGCCCTAAAGGTCCAGCAGACCAAGGGAAAGGTGAAGTGAATGTGAAGTTAGATGTGAACCTGGCCTAACTGATGTCTTATAATGAGTTATCTAATTGATCTAACTGTTTTGTTAAGGTTCAATGTCTTATTCAAGGCCTCAGTAAAAAAAAATAAAAAATTCGTAAAAAAAAAATATTTAAAAAATCCTTTAGTTTTCTGTTTAGTGTAACTGTGGATGCTTAGCAGTTCACGCGATAATATGAAAAACTACTTATTAATTGTGGTTTTAAATTATGTCCAATTTGTTTGCATAGTAAATAGTTTTTTTCTCTTTACAAAAAAAATTAACATTTTGTTTTGTATTTGTAGTATTTAATATGACAGAACTTACATATCTTAGCAATACAATTGTAAAAAATAATATTTCTTATCAAAAATCTAAAACCATTTGCATAAATGTGTTACTAAAATGGTAAATTGTTGGTCTCCCTTACTAAAAAGCCTCCAGTGTTTGTTACTATTAAAAGTGAATAGTTGTAAAAATGGTGTATTTTTATGAAAAAACTGCTTACATAATTGGTTTAAAAAATTAGATTTTTAGCTTTAAGAAAGGAAAAAGTAACAGTTGCATCAGAACTTTGAATGATCTAAAATATCATGATGTCCGATTTTCATTTTCTCTTCTAGTTTCTGAGATCTAAACGGGACGGACGGACGACGGACGGACAGACACGCCCCACACAAAACTAATAGCGTCTTTTCCCCCTTTCGGAGGCCGCTAAAAACACAATTAAGGTATATAGACATAAAAAAAAATGAAATCAACGAAATTTACAACAAAAATAACGATATTTTTTTTCAACATTTTTATTTCAGTTCAGCAAAGGAGATTAACTCTGCCAAGCTTGATGATTGCAAAGAGAGGAATATGCCAGGAAGAGTTCATCCCCGTGTCTTCCTTTCTCTCTCAACCTAGAAATGAATTAAAACGTAAAGATATCAGCTGGCAGATACATTAACTGAATGAGGAGAGACGCGTGCATCTACAAGAACAAAACATTTTAATATTTGAAACATTCTACTTGAGAAAAAAAAGGATAGACATTCAATGCTTTTTTGTTGTTGTTGCTTTAATAATGTGATGCTTAATAAAGATATGATGATTTAATTTTTGAAATGGATGTTTCAGAATGAATGCTATGTATTGATTTCAACTCCTTGGAGGCTGCCTGGTGGTGTTGTCTCGAGGGTTTGAACCCTGCCCTACTCCGTTTCCCGCCATCCTGTTGCACTAGGATGTTATATATTCTTTGATTATGCCGGAAATCTTCAATACTATGAAGAAATGAAAGCTGAGTTGGTCTGGCCATAGTGTCAGACATGTCTCACTGTCTAAAGTCATCATTTAAGGTACTGTGCAAGGAGCATGAATAAAGGGTTTTCCAAATAATAAAAAAAAGCTGGCTGGATAACGTCAAAGAATGGACCGGCCTCTCTCTTGATATCCTGCTAAAAAACAACTGCTGGCAAGGAAAGTGGGGGGGGGGGAACTGTCACAGCACGAATGTCAAGGGAAGGATGTGACGAGGAACACACGAAACATTGACACATTTACACATTTTTGTTTTGGACACAAGCAATGTCAGTAATGCATCCTTGCTCCTTGTGCTACTTCGACGATGACAAGAGGTCAACTTATAATAAATACACACTATTTTTTTAAGCTACTGAGCGAATCAGAAAACATTTTTAAGATCTTTATTGTACAATATAATAATTTAGTTTTGTCATATAGAAAGAAAATCAAAAAGCTAATTGAGAGAAGGCATGAGGAGAAGCTGTTACATTCTGATCTTTAGAATCTATTGGAAAGACTTTTACAACGTATTTATAGACTTAGAAGAAATGAGAGAGATAAAAGAAACTATTTTGGTTTTTTTTTGTTTTGTTTCCTAAAGATCTTTAGTTAATGTAGGAAGATAAAGGAGCGCTTTCAGACCTTGACATCTATCAGGAAGATCATGTTTCTATGGCCGACAGATAACATGGGTGTCACGTGGCATGCACAATGACCGACCGTATTCACTTGACCCAGTTAATGTCAGGTTTCCATTATAGTTGGGTAAACTCATAAAAAAAATACCCGTATTAACCGAGATTTGAACCTGACGCTTCTAGGATCGGCAGGCATGCGCTTTACCTCTCCACCACACCACCTTTAATAAAGTTGATTCAAAAAGTTATTTTGGTTTGAATTAATTTAAATTGTTTACAGCGTGTTTCAGTTCAAATGCTGATATTCTCTTCCCCTACGCCTGTCTAGCTCTGTTTTTGGCATCTTTTCTTAGAGTGTGACCAATCCATCTCCACGTTCTTTCTAAGATCTGCCTCTCTCTATTTTTCTGTCATCACATCCAGACTTTTGAGTTTTCTACTTTGTCATGCACTTTTATTAAGATAAAGAAAAAAGTTTGTATATTTAATGGAAAACCAATGTTTGTCACCGCGATTTTCTTGACGACACATTTCTAAGGTTTCAAGCGGCTGTACGTAATGAAGAGAATGCTGAAGATCCATCCGATACGTTGTGGCGTATTTGAATGCTTCTCCTTGCAATTCAATGAGTGATACTAATTAGATCTAGATCTGCCAAAAAGGTCGTGTCATTGAAGCTGACCACAAGCGGAAGTTAAGTGACGCACGTTCCACAGAAGTGGGCAATAAGTGAACAATTGGACGTCAATGTCATTAATGTAATTGAAGCTAATTATGTTTGATGTTTCTTTCTTGCTTTCGTTCATGTTATTTTTTTTTAATTCCTTTGGCTATGAAAACAAATATGGTTTAATGTAAAAAAAATTTTTTATCTTGATAGTTAATGAAGCATCAACGTTGGAGCGGTTCTAAAAATTCATGGCAAACCTGGGAAAAGAAAGATTTCATCAGCATTAGTATTTTACGCATAAGAGCATTACTTATAGTCGAAACGTTGTCTTGTCAGAAAAGTTTCACCTCCATTTTCCTGGCAGCTGTAATGTCTGTTATCAGCAGATCGCAGCTTCTCAGGGAATGCAGCACTGTGTGCTGCAAGCTGCCTCATGGTCGCCAGCTCCCTAAAAAGTTAACTCCTCAAACTTGTCACAGGTTAGTGTTTAGCCTCAAGACAAAAAGTTCAGAGTTCATTTCCTCCTAAATGGGTAATTTACTGCATGTCTATTTAAAATGGCTAAGACAGATTTTAGGAATCAGTTACAACAAACAGCAACAACAACAAACAAACAAGGAAATCCTAAGCCGAACTTGGACCACTTAATAAGGTTATGACCAAGCGTCGCATGAGGTTTGCGGGACAGGTTCTACTCCGACAGAATGAATCACGCATGCCAAGAGTAGCAAGGACTTGGAGGCTAATACGAGGGAAGCGCAAACAGGGACCCCCTCGTATAACTTGGCGCCACACTTTCATGGAGGACCTTAGAGCATTGATCACCAGGTGGGAAGTGGTATCAGACATTGACAGATCGTTAATCGTACATCTTTCGTGGAGGGATCTAAGACTGAGCTTAAGTAAGTCTATTTAAAATTCCGACTCTGCTCGGCACTTAGTGAGAGCATTGTTGTGCAGTGAAGAACGGATTGAGTTAATATTAAGAGGTTAAACATCAAGGCTTGAATACTGAGAAGTTTAACATCAGATAAATTTTAACATCGAGGAGTTAAACATTCATTAGTTTAACGAGTAATAAGGAGATAAGCATAAACATGTTTAACATCAGAAAGTTGAACCTCATGATGCTTATCTTCAATGAGTTTAACATTAAGAAATTTAACATTGAAGACTTTAGCATCGAGGAGTTTAGCATCAAGGATGTTACTGTCGAGGAGATTAACATTGATGAATTTAACATCGATGAGTTTAACATCGAGAGCTTAAACATCAAAGAATATAACTTTCTGTTGTTGACATAAACATAACAACTTATGAAGCAATTTTTAAAAATAAACTTTCACATACAAACTGTTATCATCCTTTGATATAGGCCAGTGATGTCATATGTCGCCAGGGCCTCAAGAAGGTCAGGGTCGTTCCTAGTAAAGCAAGATTTGAGGGTTCGACTTACACAGCTTAGCGATTCTTGGGCATCTCTGTAAATATCAGTAAGGTGAAGGTCAGTATCTACTTTACATTCAACAAAAATTGTAAATCATGTGCACAATATTTCGAGAAATATGTAGTACGTTAGTCAGGCATCCCATTTTGTTTCGAACACCTCTCAGACCTTGCGATCTATGGGTCAGATGATGTAAGATCATCTGTTTCACTGGAGCACAGTTCATAGGTCATGTGGCCAGCACAGCACAACATTTCTACAACTAATATCAGGTATTCCAAAGCGATGGGGTGCCCTAAAAATCGGTGAAATCTAGCTACAGGAGTAAATCACTTTCAATACAAAGTAAGGTTAGCTTCAATAGCTGGGTTTGTCTCGTCGTGGGTTGGAGCCAATTCTTCATACTTTTCAATTTTTTTGAAAGTGAGAGTTCAACAGTGCAGCTCTACTCTACCAAAACCGTGTACATTTTGTATTGTAATTTCAATGTTTAGGAAGGTAGCTCTGACATTTTGATCTTCAAGAATGCGATAGTAAAATAATTCGTAGATTTTTATTTTAATAAAAAAAAAAAAGTAAAAATACACAATGAACCGACTGGTTACTCGGCTACATTCAAAATCATCTTTGTAAACTTTGACAAATTCCTCTGCAGCAGCATTCAAAGGTGCAGCCTCCATCTCCACTAGGTGATTGAGAAATCCAAATGTCGAACGAACAGCTTCGCATGCATACAATTTTTCAGTGACACAGATTTCTCTCTTGGTGACAAATTTGTGTTTTGGACTTACATGTAATCGAAGTGAACTTCAACCTTCTTTTTCTTATGCGTATCCGTATTCGTCTGTTCGCTACAAGAGTACACTCGACCGTAAGATTGAAAGTATTGTTGCTAAAAATGCGAAAAAAAAAGTTTATCTCTCTCTCTTTACTAATTAACGATACCATCGTTGATTTGACCTCATTTAATTAAATTATTGTGTGGTTTTATATATATTAATTTTTGTTATATAAAAAGAGCATGCAATCTCCTATATTTTTATACCAAAAGTAACGATTTCTGATTCCCCCCAAAAATGTTATTGAAGTTTAATCATAACAAGGTACAAATGTGAACACAAAATTGACAATTCTGTCAGTACGTGGACAATAATTACGGAATAAAGAGTTTAAAAAACAAAAACATGTAAAAATTGCTGACACGTCGAAATTTTAATTTTTAAAAAATCTCTTCAGTGGAAGCACCTCTATTGTTGAAGCCAGGGGCAGGAGCCACACCTGCCCTCCCCAAATCCGGCCATGAGGTCATCTTCAGGCCATATGCATTAACCCCGCATCGTCCTAACGGTTATAAAAGCACGTTACCACTCAGCTCACTGTCATACTGATTCCTTTCGCTCCCAATTAGATCCTAGTTCAGATAACTCACCAGAGTTCATTTGGTCAGTAAATGAGCTCACACAATCGGGCCATCTGTTTCCCTGGCCAGTCCATTAACACCCGTAGTTGAACTGTTTCATTTGTAATCCTGTCCTTTATTGAGAACACGTCGAGAATGACTTAATGACCATTTCGACATTCTACTATCAGAATACTGCAATAATTGATTGGTATCCAACCCTCCCGACCCCCATGGGTGTCGTTCAGACTGGCTCAGAGAATGGCGTCAAATTGAGTCTCGCGATTGATGTCTGACATAACTACTTGACAAGGGAAGTAATGCTAAATTGTTTTGCTGACATGTGACTTTGTTATATCCTTTTCCAAAGCTAATGAATTGAAGGTAAAAGTAATACTAATAATAATAATCACGTGATCTGATTCAGTTAGAGTGAACTCTAGATTTTCTATTATATTCTATTATATATCTGTTTCGTACATTTCGTCAGTCTACGTAAGTGCTTATGCGACATTTCTGATAAAAACATTTTTTCTACTTTTTTATTTAGATAGAGTACATTTCTTGTCAATACATGCATACTAATAACTTATTTCTTATAAACAGTGCGGTAGAAATTTTGTGAAATGGAAAAGATGTTATGATTTTTATATAAAAACTAACAAACTTTTAGTTTAATCTTTACGGTCTCCTGTGTTAAAAGCAACAAAATACATTCTTTTTTTCTTTCATAACTAGATTCTTGTGTGACTGACGACTAACCCAAGGTGGCCACCCATGAGTTTGTGTGTAAATCAAACTTTCTTTATGACCTTGTTTGTTATGTTAGTTTTACTGTTATACGATTCTTTACATGTTCATGTTTTGACTGCACCTCGTACTGTGATGGATGTGGATGAATTAAAAATAAACAACTCACTGGCAAAAAGACCCCTCGTCTGCGCTTTGCTGGACAATGGCCATACACTGAGCTATGCCGTTAGGTGGACAGTCCAACTGTCTTAAATTAAAACAAGTTGAAAAGGCTGAGGGAAAAGCAAGAAAATAATATTTTAGTAATTAGGCAAAATATTTTCAAAGCAAGCGCGTTATCAATTATCTTTGGATTGCTCTTGATGCACATGGAAAAAGAGAAACCATTGAAAGAGAGCCAACATTCATAAACAGAACACATCTTCAAATAGAGACAACATCCATAAAGAACACATCTTCAAATAGAGACAACATCCATAAAGAACACATCTTCAAATAGAGACAACATCCATAAAGAACACATCTTCAAATAGAAACAATATCCATAAAGAACACATCTTCAAATAGAGACAACATCCATAAAGAACACATCTTCAAAAAGCACACTTTCATATGGAACACATCTTCAAATAGCACACAATCAATGATAGTATACCTTAAAATACAGGAAGTGAACTGGCCAAATATTAGAGAATATGAGCAAGTCATAGACTTATATATATCATATCTAGACTGGAATCAGAAACAAATCATTATCCGCGATTGATCGATTCACAGACCTATATATATATAGAGAGATTTTTATGTACGTAACTTTTTTTCAAGCTGTAAGGGAAGTCGCCCCAAATAGTAATGATCTTTAGTTTTCAAAGTTTAGAAATAATGCGAAATCATTTCTCGGATTTCTTTAGAATATAGGCGATAAATCACAGAACTATATATGAAACATAGCCATTTCCTGTTAGTTTCCATTGAGAAAATGTCTGTTGATTTTAATCATCTTATGTACATTTAAATAGATTGATTACCCAGATCTTTCTAGATTATGTATCTAAAGATTGCAAAATAATAATTATGAGACGAGAGTACTCTTATTTTTGATGTTCAATTACTAGATCTAGATCTAAAAATTAAATTATATGTTACATAGGTTAGGATTGAAAAAATAGGAACTGCGCTTCTTTTAACTACTTTACAAAACAACGCCTTGTTTCAACTTCTTAAAAAATTTTCAAGACATTTTTGTAGTGTTAAAAGATCTCCATGTCCAGTCTAAATATAATATATAAATCTATGGAGCAAGCAATCAGAAATTAAACTCTATGCAGGAGAGTTTCAGAAAATCTGACAAAACATTAAGAAAAAAAAATATTTATTACAATCCTGACAGGATCAATGAGTAATTTTTTGCTTCCTAAAAAGACACAAAGGATAAGACAAAGGATGAGACAAAGAATGAGACAAAGGATGATACAAAGGATGAGACAAAGGACGAGACAAAAGATGAGACAAAGGATGAGACAAAGGATGAGACAAAGGATGAGACAAAGGATGAGACAAAGGATTAGACAAAGGATGAGACAAAGGATGAGATAAAGGATGAGACAAAGGACGAGACAAAAGATGAGACAAAGGATGAGACAAAGGATGAGACAAAGGATGAGACAAAGAATGAGACAAAGGATGAGACATAAGATGAGACAAAGAATGAGACAAAGGATGAGACAAAGGATGATACAAAGGATGAGACAAAAGATGAGCAAAGGATAAGACAAAAGATGAGACAAAAGATGAGACAAAAGATGAGACAAAGGATGAGACAAAAGATGAGACAAAGGATGAGACAAAGGATGAGACAAAAGATGAGACAAAAGATGAGACAAAAGATGAGACAAAAGATGAGACAAAAGATGAGACAAAAGATGAGACAAAAGATGAGACAAAGGATGAGACAAAAGATGAGACAAAAGATGAGACAAAAGATGAGACAAAAGATGAGACAAAAGATAAGACAAAAGATGAGACAAAGGATGAGACAAAGGATGAGACAAGGATGAGACAAAAGATGAGACAAAGGATGAGACAAAAGATGAGACAAAAGATGAGACAAAAGATGAGACAAAAGATGAGACAAAAGATGAGACAAAAGATGAGACAAAGGATAAGACAAAGGATGAGACAAAAGATGAGACAAAGGATGAGACAAAAGATGAGACAAAGGATGAGACAAAGGATGAGACAAAAGATGAGACAAAAGATGAGACAAAGGATGAGACAAAGGATGAGACAAAGGATGAGACAAAAGATGAGACAAAGGATGATACAAAAGATGAGACAAAGGATGAGACAAAGGATGAGACAAAGGATGAGACAAAGGATGAGACAAAAGATAAGACAAAGGATGAGACAAAAGATGACACAAAAGATGAGACAAAGGATGAGACAAAGAATGAGACAAAGGATGAGACAAAAGATGAGACAAAGGATGAGACAAAAGATGAGACAAAAGATGAGACAAAGTATGAGACAAAGGATGAGACAAAGAATGAGACAAAGGATGAGACAAAAGATGAGACAAAGGATGAGACAAAGAATGAGACAAAGGATGAGACAAAGGATGAGACAAAGGATGAGACAGAGGCTGAGACAAAGAATAAGACAAAGGATGACACAAAGGATGAGACAAAGGATGAGACAAAGGATGAGACAAAAGATGAGACAAAGGATGAGACAAAAGATGAGCCAAAGGATGAGACAAAGGATGAGACAAAAGATGAGACAAAGGATGAGACAAAAGATGAGACAAAAGATGAGACAAAGAATAAGACAAAGGATGAGACAAAAGATGAGACAAAGGAGGAGACAAAGGATGAGACAAAGAATGAGACAAAAGATGAGACAAAAGATGAGACAAAGGATGAGACAAAGGATGAGACAAAGGATGAGACAAAGAATGAGACAAAAGATGAGACAAAAGATGAGACAAAAGATGAGACAAAGGATGAGACAAAGGATAAGACAAAGAATGAGACAAAGGATGAGACAAAAGATGAGACAAAGGATGAGACAAAAGATGAGACAAAGGATGAGACAAAGGATGAGACAAAGGATGAGACAAAGGATGAGACAAAGGATGAGACAAAGGATGAGACAAAAGATGAGACAAAGAATGAGACAAAGGATGAGACAAAGGATGAGACAAAGAATAAGACAAAGGATGAGACAAAGGATGAGACAAAGGATGAAACAAAAGATGAGACAAAGGATGAGACAAAAGATGAGCCAAAGGATGAGACAAAAGATGAGACAAAGGATGAGACAAAGGATGAGACAAAGAATGAGACAAAAGATGAGACAAAAGATGAGACAAAAGATGAGACAAAGGATGAGACAAAGGATAAGACAAAGAATGAGACAAAGGATGAGACAAAAGATGAGACAAAGGATGAGACAAAAGATGAGACAAAGGATGAGACAAAGGATGAGACAAAGGATGAGACAAAGGATGAGACAAAGGATGAGACAAAGGATGAGACAAAGGATGAGACAAAGGATGAGACAAAGGATGAGACAAAGAATAAGACAAAGGATGAGACAAAGGATGAGACAAAGGATGAGACAAAAGATGAGACAAAGGATGAGACAAAGGGTGAGCCAAAGGATGAGACAAAAGATGAGACAAAGAATGAGACAAAGGATCAGACAAAGGATGAGACAAAGAATGAGACAAAAGATGAGACAAAAGATGAGACAAAAGATGAGACAAAGGATGAGACAAAGGATGAGACAAAGGATGAGACAAAGGATGAGACAAAGGATAAGACAAAGAATGAGACAAAGGATGAGACAAAAGATGAGACAAAAGATGAGACAAAGGATGAGACAAAAGATGAGACAAAGGATGAGACAAAGGATGAGACAAAGGATGAGACAAAGGATGAGACAAAGGATGAGACAAAGGATGAGACAAAGGATGAGACAAAGGATGAGACAAAGGATGAGACAAAGGATGAGACAAAAGATGAGACAAAGAATGAGACAAAGGATGAGACAAAGGATGAGACAAAGGATGAGACAAAGGATGAGACAAAGGATGAGACAAAAGATGAGACAAAGGATGAGACAAAAGATGAGACAAAAGATGAGACAAAGGATGAGACAAAGGATGAGACAAAAGATGAGACAAAGATAAGACAAAGGATGAGACAAAAGATGAGAAAAAGGATGAGACAAAGGATGAGACAAGGAATGAGACAAAGGATGAGACAAAAGATGAGACAAAAGATGAGACAAAGGATGAAACAAAGGATGAGACAAAAGATGAGACAAAAGATGAGACAAAGGATGTGACAAAGAATGAGACAAAGGATGAGACAAAGGATTAGACAAAGGATGAGACAAAGGATGAGACAAAGGATGAGACAAAGGATGAGACAAAGAATGAGACAAAGGATGAGACAAGGAATGAGACAAAGGATGAGACAAAAGATGAGACAAAGGATGAGACAAAGAATGAGACAAAGGATGAGACAAAGGATTAGACAAAGGATGAGACAAAGGATGAGACAAAGGATGAGACAAAGGATGAGACAAAGGATGAGACAAAGGATGAGACAAAGAATGAGACAAAGGATGAGACAAAGGATGAGACAAAAGGATGAGACAGAGAATGAGACAAAGGATGAGACAAAGGATGAGACAAAGGATGAGACAAAGGATGATACAAAAGATGAGACAAAGGATGAGACAAAAGATGAGACAAAGGATGAGACAAAAGATGAGACAAAGGATGATACAAAAACTGCACACGTTGTCAATATCACAAAGTCCAAGTTAGTGACTGATTCCAAAACCTAAATTTGATATATAACATGTTTGTACAGCTGTGTAATCTACAAGCCATACAACGGTTCATACATTATAATTAAAAAAAAATTAATTATAAATGTCATTCTGTTCATAAGATCCTATTTGACAGTCTTTAACCTCACACTTAAAGGAGGTTTCACATTTAAACTATATACTGTGATATTTAACAAGACAATATTACCAATATACCAATATTAACAATCTAATATTACCTCCATAACGTTGAAGGAGAATGATATTAAACTTATAAGTAGGGGCCTCTACTCTTACTTCTTTCTTTACAAATATAACATGCTTTTTGATTGAAATGGCAATGTCTTCGATTCACATCATATTCTGTCACACCTTTTGCATACCAAGCCGCTGTCCACCAAGCCTCTGTCCACCAAGCCACTGTCCCCCAAGCCGCTGTCCACCAAGCCGCTGTCCACCAAGCCACTGTCCACCAAGCCTCTGTCCACCAAGCCGCTGTCCACCAAGCCACTGTCCCCCAAGCCGCTGTCCACCAAGCCGCTGTCCCCCAAGCCTCTGTCCACCAAGCCACTGTCCCCCAAGCCGCTGTCCACCAAGCCACTGTCCCCCAAGCCGCTGTCCACCAAGCCACTGTCCCCCAAGCCGCTGTCCACCAAGCCACTGTCCCCCAAGCCGCTGTCCACCAAGCCGCTGTCCACCAAGCCACTGTCCCCCAAGCCGCTGTCCACCAAGCCGCTGTCCACCAAGCCGCTGTCCACCAAGCCGCTGTCCACCAAGCCACTGTCCCCCAAGCCGCTGTCCACCAAGCCGCTGTCCACCAAGCGTCCATTTAATTTTATCTTTACGTCTTCTGCTCCAATTCTCGGCAAAGGCTTTACTTTAAGCCTTTGTGTGTCTCGCGAACTTCGCGAGAGGTCTCCAACTGTCTGTTTCAGAGACCATCTACTGCCAGCTGCTTTCCTTAATGCCAGTGAGGGCCAAATGGAGCCTGATTTCATCTTGCGATCGCTTCCGGGGTTTGCCGTCCTCCTTTGAACTAGCCTTTATCTTGAAACGTTAAGAGGGGATGTGCCACTCCTCCACTTACAATAGCCCATAACAGTGAGAGAATAGCGTGGTATTGCTAAGTAGTTTGGATAAGATGATTTTAAAAGAAGCTTTGGTTTGTCAAACTATGGAGCAAGCGACAAGGGGGGCACATTACACGATTAAAAATGGCGCATTTTTTTTTAGAGGCAAAGCAAGGCTACTCGTAAAAAATGAGAACCCATTTCTAGAAAACAAAATGTAGAGCATACAGGTGCAAGCAAGCAAATTTTATACTTTATTGACACAATATATACATACTTTTAAAAAAATGGGAATATGATGTACATACTTAAGAAAAAAACAAAGCTTATACAAATGCCATTGTAAAAGTTAAATTGGATCAGCCATGTAATAGATCTTGACCAAAAACCATAAATCTGTGCGATTAATAATATTGTTATAACCCTGCCTTGCACCTGTGCTTGTGGTGCATACGGAAGCATTATTAGTAAAGGACAGGAAGACGCTGGGATTGAAGAAAGAGCAGTATTTATATCGGTATCAAGGGATTCGTCTGAGTTGTTGGGAACTAAGGAGCCGTCTTTTGAGCTGCGTGAAGATTGTAGTAGGGACCTGGGGTGAAGCAGTGAAAGCTGTCGTTGATCCTTATTCAGGTTTGGTGGAGAAAGAACTGGTAGAATTAGGAACAAGATACTTTGAATGTAGAAGGCTATTATTTATTTACAGTAGAACTTCGCTGATTAGAGAAGATTGTACATATTGTTTGTTTCATTTGAGGGCGACCTATAATGGGACTAATTCAGCTTATACCACCGCTCAATCAAGTACTATTTCTTTCCCTCGTTCGAGTTACAAAAACAAAATAATTAATAACCAATAGTTAATTAATTTTGGTAAATGCCCGTTGGATTAGAATCTCAATAGACTGGGGATCTTACATGGAAAGTGTAGCTGGAATTGAAGTATGACCAGTAACTTACTGAAATATTTTATAATATTCTTTAACGAAAGGGGTATATAGAACGTCACGACTGGTCTTCGCATTACCGTTTAGAAAAGATCAGTTACAAACTTTGCAGTGTAATACCAGCCTTACGTGATAAATTCATAATCTTGTTAATTGATTAACTAACAACATAGATCCTCTAATGTCATGAAGTCCTGTAGATTGTACGTTACAGATAACAGAGTCGGGTCAGTATAAAATAATCAAACTAATTATGGTTGGGTCAGAAGTAATAGTCAGTAAGTATTTAGATGACATATAGCCTATCAGCCTTCAATTAGCCTTCAAAAAGAAATGTAACCCAGCGCTTGTATAGGCTCCGATTTCTCCGTTTTATCGAACTTTTAATTAATATATTTTGAGGCCAGGTACACATTGATGCCCACTATTATTATAAGCCACGAAATTTGAGGGCCGGAACTTATGGTAACCCAAGGACGATATTGATACCCAGTCCAACCTTCAACCACGCGACACTTTAAACATGTCTGAATTATTCAGTTTTCTAAAATTGTATTTCCATCATTAATTTTGTCAGTTATTTAGGTCCGTCCTTTTTTTAAAAATCTGTTCCACACTGCATACACTCACAATACAGTTATAAACTATTTAAATTCACAACTGTGAACCATTAACTATGAACAATTTTGGGTCTTCGTTCTTTTTAGTGAATATGAAAAACTGATCTTTTTTGGACCTCTCGCTTAGGCTCCTATATCTGGGACTATTAATTTATAATTGATGAACTCCAACGAACAGTGTAAATGATCATGACCTATATACAACTTCTCAATAACCTTGACTGTTCAACAGTATTATATGGTCTGGACGTGGATGCGTTAACCTGTTTGTCTTGTGTGTTATTGTTAGTGAAAGTATAATCTGAATAAACCACATAAAGTGGAAAAAAAATATTTTGGCAATGTAATATTTTTCCGTATTAAAAAAAAAGTATTGAAATTTGTTTTGTCATTGATTACAAACTAAAAGAAATAATTTTACTTACCTACAAGACTGGCGAAAGTTACGAAGACTGACAACAGAAAATAATTCATTCTTTGCTATTAATATATATTTCTTGTAACTACTTAAGACTAAAATAAATTTTATTAAACTTTTTTTTTTGGTGCAAGACTTATTAAATACTTATTAAATATAGGTCTAATAATCTACTTCGACATGTGTGTCGGTAAAACTTTTCCACGCCAGAGAAGTGAATTCAGTTTTTATGGCGGGATTCCCAGAGAGTTGTGGGAGGTTTTATTTCAGACATTTTGCTGACAGCGACACCACGAGATCAGGGATCAATAGTCCAGTGATGGCCGAAATGAAAAGCCTGAGCTACGAGCTCCCAGTGGCCGGCCGTGTGACGTCATAGTTTTGTTGAATCATGAATGAGCCCAGCGGTGACTTTCTCAAGCTTAGAATCTACAAACTAATGATGCTCCATCAATGACCACAGCCACACATGAGTCAATCAATCTTAGTGCGTTATTTGTTTTGTAAAAACACATTTATAACGCAGTTGTAGACTCTACTATGTTAAATAATCCTTTTTCAAACATTAAAACCAGAGGCGGGTTTAGGGAGTGGCTAGTGGGGATCCACACCCGCGACTTACATGACACTCACACAGGGCCCCGCTACGCACTTCAAAAGCCGCCTCTGTTAAAACAAATTTCAATTTCCTCAACTTGAAATTGTTTTAATGTTGAAAAAGTTTAGACCATAGACTTATATATATGTTATATCTAGACTGGAAATCGGAAACAATTTCTTACCCGCGATTGATCGATTCACAGACATATATATATATATAGAGAGAGATTTTTATAAATGTAACTCTTTTTCAAGCTGTTAAGGGAATCAGGACCGGATTTCCACTTGATTAAAGCCCTAAGCAATGTGAGATATGAGCCCCCATGTATTCAACATAAGGCAATTTTTCCCTCTCTCTTTCTTCTAAATGATTGAACATATCCTTGGAACCATTTTTGGGGTGCCCCTAAACAAGGGGGGGGGGCTCAAAGCTATAGCCTATATCTCTTATAGGTAAATCCATCTTTGTAGAGACATGTACATAAATTTGAAGTGGAAATCTAGTTTCATTGTAAGGTTGGAGACTGTTCAGTTCATTGGTGTTACGATGTACATGTTTTTTTTTTCTCAGACTTGAAAAAAAAAAGATTTTTGTTTAGAACGAAGACAATTGGACGTTATATTTTTACATTGATCTTTTGCTTTTCCCACAAGAAATCCCCTGTATTTATGTCCTGTCTGTCTGGATCCTTATCTTGTTTGTATTCAACTATGACTTCCGGATTGTTCTTGACGACATCAAACGATAAGAATTTCAATGCATTATTTGAGAAAGTGTCGAATGTATTTTTGTTTGCCCACTCGCTCTGTGAAATCAAACAAACAAAAAAAAAAAACTTCCATCAAAAAACATTTATCGTCAATATTTTTTTTCTGTCTTTGATTAAAGATTCTTTTTTTGGAATATAATCTAGATCTAGGCCTCCAAGTGTTTATATTTTGTAGGGATTCAATCTTGTTTCTGAGTATGGAAAGTTTTCAAAACTAATATTACTTGTTTTTATCTACACTGTTCTTATGCTGTTTTTTTTTAAATTTATTCCCGCGTTCCATATCAACCAGCAGTTGACGTAAAACGGAAGTTAAAGTGATCTAGTTTTTTTAAAAAGGTATAATCACGTGGATCACTTTGTTTTCTGACTAAAGACTGTTATAAACATTTCTGACACTTATTGTTGTTTTTACCATTACAATTGAGTTTTGCTTTTGTTTTTGGTTGTTTTATTTTTGGCTAGACTTGAGAATTTTGCTTTCAATTCGTGCTTTCAGGAATGAGTTTAAAAAGGAGACAAGAATATGTGTTAACATTTTGAAATCTAATTAAGAAATTTAACAATTTTCGCTGCTATCGATATTTTTGTTGCTGTTTTACTTTTTCGTTGATTGTTTTGTGTGTTTGCCAATTAAACTTTGAAAGCATAGAAAGGCCTAAATTAAAGCACAAATAAATTAAACTCCCTGACTTTAGATCTAATATGGACTTTCTGCACAGCATTTATAAAAGTGCGGAACGTGCGACTACCCAGGGCCTCATCCCAACTTATAAGGGGGGACTCTATAGGACAGACGATGTTAAAGGGAAACTCCGATGGTTTTTCAAATTTGAGTTATTGACATATTTAAATTCTGCGTAAAAAGTTGTAATAGTAAACATTTTATCCTTTTTTTTATTTAAATGCTTTGAAACATTTATATTTAATAAATTAGTCAGTAAATTCTTGACATCTAAAAAAAAAACGGGGTTCTATGAGATTTTGTTTTAAGCTAGTTCATACGTCACTTCCCTCAACAATACTGAAAGAGAAATTAGATTTGACCAATCGTATCGCTTCATTCTTACAGTAGCTGTTAGGCTGTTAGGCTTAGTGACGGTCTAGTCCAGAGCTATGATACAGTTATATATCTATATATATCTATCTATATATATATATATATATCTATATCTATATCTATATCTATATATCTAAATCTATATATCTATATATCTATATATCTATATGTATAGATAGATCTAAAAGCATTAGGATAATCAACTTGAGAAAAAGAGTAACATTTTCATCTAAGCCTATCTCTGTCCCAAGAAGTAAATAGATCGTGTGTCTGACTGATTCGAACAAACTGGTCAGTGTAAGGCTAGTCGAGACTACGAGTAGTTGGTCATGACAAGACAACCAAACGATAGTGTTTTTTGTGTGTTGAGTGGTCTGGCGAAAAATACACACTGCCGTGGTTAGTCAAGCATGTAAATCTACTTTTAATACGCATTTTTTCTTTGCTTACAAGATCCTAGATCTACTGCATAGACCAAGATGTATTTCTTTTACGAGAATGTAAACTTTGCTGTAAGGTCTCCTGTTATACAATAAGTCAATAGATTAAAACACATTTGTGACGTCACATAGAAACCCGGTGAAAGTCTGACTGTTTTGGATGCGCAGGAAAATTACGTTGGAAAAACATCAAATACTAAGTTATTATTGCAAAGAAAAAAAAGAATCATATATTCATTATCTGTAAATCAAAACACATTATATCAAAAATTGTCAAAACCATCGGAGTTTCCCTTTAAGGTCATCTTTTTCTTCGGCCAACGGTTAACGAGCAAGTTATCATGTGGCCAGCACAACGACTAACCGCCTTTACTTTCCCCAATTAGAGTCAGGCGTTTTGTCTGTTGGTCGGTCTGTCCGTCACGATTAGATTAACAAATAACACTAGAGGCTATTGTAAATCTGATTTAACCATTAATTTTTCATTCAGAAATATTGCAATATAGTTTAAAGTATCTATAATAGATTGTTCCGGATGTTTTGTGAAAAACAAATAAATGCCAATGAATATTTGTTTGCTCTTCTAAGTTATAGTAGATTTTATTTCCATGCTTAAACGTTGCAAGAAACACATGATCTTTAATATATTGTTCCGGTTTTTTAATGTAAATAGCATATAAATGCTAAATAAAAATATCAATACTTCTTTTTCTTCTTCCTCGTTCTCATTGTTATGTTGGAGTGTTCAGATGAGTAGACCAATTTATATTTCATTAACTATAAAGTTGTTCCGGATATTATTTTATAAAAAATAAATTATGTCAAATGGTTGTTTGAAATCGCATAATTGACTAATATTACACTTATATTCTTTGACACCATGTCACTATAGTTTATTTATCAATACCAACTGTTCCGAATTTTTAACTTTAAACAAATTTATGTCAAATAATTTTTTGTTTTAAATATCGACAATAGGTTATTCAGGATTTTAAAATAAGAAAGTAATTTACTAGAAACGATTATTGAAAATCAATGTTTAGACTTAGTTTACAGTTAATTTTCTTGCCGAAACATAATAAAAGTTGTTTAATCGGTAAAGAATGTTCCGGATTTTGTTTCGAAAAAGAAATCGACCTACATTACTTTAATTTTCTTACAAATCGTCGCCAAAAATGATCCGAATTTTATATGAAAAAAATCTAATAACGCTAATAAATGTTTGAAATCCCTCTTCTAATAAATAAAACAAATAATTTTCTGATTTACGAAAATTGGTTGTTCCGGATTTTTTATGAAAAATAGTTTAACTCTATTTATGTAAAATCGCACTTCTCTCTTACACTACATTTAACTTTCTAGCTAAAACGTTAGAAAATCTAATTAGCGTTAATATTATGTTCCGATTTTTAAGGAAAACAATTTCCTAACACCAAAGTATGATTTGATAAAATCTCCATAAGGGTATGGTACATCTAATTTTCATAACAGACCATCCCAGAAATTTAATTAACGGCATTTGATTAATCTGGAATTCTTTTTTTTTTCTCCCTATAAATATATTAACATTCGGAACAATCTATAATAGAAACTTAAAACTAATGCGATGTTTCGGAAGGGAAATTAAATTTTAATCAGATTTTCAATAGCTTTTAGTCTTTTTTTTTCTCGCTATTAACATAATGGACAGACAAACTGACAGACAAAACAAAAAAAAAAGCGTCTTTAATCCTTATATATATATATAAGTCTAACTAGCCCATCAAATGAAATGCTAAAAGAACAAACTCGGTGCACCAATGTCTATGATCCCTCGAGAAGCTGCTCGTATAGATGTCATTTTTTAGTCTAACTAGGATGTGTGACGTAATGGAATTTTTTTTCCTTTGACGTCATATGGAGTTAATTCTTTAAATGAAATGCTAAAAGAACTCACTCGGTGCACCAATGTCTATGAACCGTCGACAAGCTGCTCGTATAGATGACATTTTTTAGTCTAACTTGGACGTGTGACGTGTTAGACACATTATTTAGAGTATTAGTTTGTTTAGCGACGCACCATAGATGACGTGTATTGAACGGGACTAGTGACGTTTGGGATATGTTGGGTTAGAGACCGGAAAATCAGTTAGCGATAGAATTCCCTAGGGTAAAGACGTGTTTATTTTGACAGACTTTTACTGTGGCCTTTTATTGGAATAAATATAGTATGAACTGTTCATCAGGGTTGACCACATCTCTTTACTCGTTAAATCGATCGTCTTGTTTATTCTGTATTGTTGATCAACTACACTGAATACACCCGAACAATAAAACTCAAACGCTTGCAGAGTAATTGGTTGAAATTCAACAGTCATCTATAGTTGACCTCAAGACAGCCTGAACAAGCACATCACAGACGTAATGGAATCTTTTTCCTTTGACGTCATATGGAGTTAATTCTTTAAATGAAATGCTAAAAGATCTCACTCGGTGCACCAATGTCTATGAACACTCGCCAAGCTGCTCGTATAGATGGCATTTTTTAGTCTAACTAGGCCGTGTGACGTATTGGATTTTTTTTCATTTGACGTCATATGGAGTTATTCTTCAAATGAAATGCTAAAAGAAATCACTCGGTGCACCAATGTCTATGAACCCTCAACAAGCTGCTCGTATAGATGATATGTTTTAGTCTAACTGGGCCGTGTCACGTACTGGATTTTTTTTTCCTTTGACGTCATATGGAATAAATTCTTTAAATGCTAAAACAATTCGGTATAGTAATGTTTATTAAACCTCGTAATGTGACTGACATAATAGTTAGATTTAGATCTAATCTAGATTTTTTACACTAGATCTAGATTTTTTTCTTACACGAGCTAGATTTTTAAAACTAGATTTAGATTTAAGTTCTAATTAAAATCATTATAGAATCTAGATCTAGAATTTCTTGGTCTAGTTTAGAATGTTTGTTGTTTTACATGTTTCGGATGTTCTTTCAGAGTTGTAGTCCAAGCCTTCCGCAGGACGACGGGGGATGGGAGCGGGCAGGGTTTGAACCTGGGACCATCGATGAATCCAAACGACAGTCCAGCGAGCAAACCGCACTACCAGACTAGATCAAAATCTATAATTTTAATTTCTAGGCTTAAAGTGTAGATTTTTTTTAAAGTCTATATTGTCAATATGTCAATATTGCAATGTTATAAAATACTAAAACTAATCTATATTTTAATATTTCATATTGCAATTAGTCTATTAATCGATTATCTAGTGTGTTTTTTTTTTAAATCTTATCTAAATTACATCTACATTATCCGAAATATATATTTTAGATCTAGATCTGGTAGATATAGATATTGAGAGTGTTAAATTAGAAGTTTAATTTAGATAGATCTACATCCTCATTGTAGTTCCATTTAAATAAAAATGTTCAATACCAAAAGATTATCTAAAATCGCTCTTCTGACATATTGTGCATATCCGGTAGTTGTCATTCCGTAACGTGTACGTATATTATCAATAGTAGGCTATTAGTTTGTAACCAGTTTGTCATTACATTAAGAGCAATGCTTGGTCGTGCGGTTAGCACGCAGAACTGATTATCTCTACGGTCTCGGCTTCATACCCTGCTCGATGCCATCCTCAGTTGACCAGCGAATATGCGGATCCGACAGTGATCCGTCTCCCACGGGGTCCGCCTCTGTGTTTGTGTGGCAACACTAACTCTCTTTGTAATCTTGTTTTTAATTAGATGCTTATATATATATATATATATATTATATATATATATATATATATATATATATATATATATATATATATATATATATATATATATATATATATATATATATATAATTTTTAATTATGATAATCAAAATTATATTAATAATTATATTTATTAGTATTGATATTAGGTTTACTTTATTAATTTGAAATATGGTAAGGGTTCCAGAGAAATGCATTGATTACATGGCACATGAAGTTGTCACACTGGTCAGTGATATTTTGCTGGCAACTATGGTGGCTGTTGTTTTACTTGATTTGCAAACAGTTTGGAAGTGTCCCTTTTTTTAAAACCGCTCTGATGACATAATGCATTTTGAGCAGGGCATCCAGTCCTACAAGAGAGTCTCCTTCTACCATTTTGAGCAGGGCATCCAGTCCTACAAGAGAGTCTCCTTCTACCATTTTGAGCAGGGCATCCAGTCCTACAAGAGAGTCTCCTTCTACCTGGTCTTCACTACATATGGATCTTTCTAGAAGCGATCGAGTTGGCATTTTCATTGCCACACAAGAAATCTGGCCTTGGGGTTGACAAACTATCTATATAACCTTAACCAGTCATTGAGATTGGAGAAAATGGAGAAATTGGAGAAAATGACTACAAATAATAAATCACAGCTTTGTCGACCCCTAAACAACATAGTGAGGTAGTGTTTCATGGAGTAAAGGCGTCCTACAGGTTCGGATATGCTCTTTTAAAACTCAAATTGGTATTTGTCACCCACGTCAAGATGTTTTACTCAGTTGATGTCAAAGGAAAGACAAAAAAGAAAACTGGGAAGATGGGGGCGGGTATTGCTGAAAGGTGGTAACAGAAGAGCTCCACGGAAATGTCTTAGAGACCACCTTAGATTGTAGAAGCCAACTTGCTTTAACTCTGAAATAGAAGAAGCCACCTGGTTGCAGTCGGTCTCGGAGATCACTTACAAAGGCCGCGTGATACAGATTTGAGACCTCCAATAAAAAATCCGCTGCCACGGTGAAAAGAAAATCGAAATCTATTACTGGCACTGGATGTGGCAAAATATGTAGGTCACAGCAGGGGCTACGTGGTCACGGAAATACTGCATTCCTCATTAATCTTCGGACTTGAAGACAGGCCTTATTATTAATAACACTTTTAAACTTTTTAAGTGATGACCTAATTCTCTACACAAAGTACAAAGGGGACTAATTCAACTTATATAGCCACATTTGTTAAGCATGATTTCTTTCCCTTTCTCGATAGGAAACAAAATAGCACCAATTATAATTAGCTAATTGATTACATTTTTTTAAATAGATTTTTTTGTTTAGTCATGTACAAGAAGTAATTGACAAAATTTTAACTTGTTCCTAGACTGGGTGTGGGCGAATGTAGGTTAACAAACATTGTAAGAGACAGACAGACAGACAGACAGAGTGAGTTGATATATTCTTTGGAATAGGGCTCAGCATTGATTGTATGATTAAAGACATACAATACAGAAGGATACAATTTAGGGGGTAGTGGTGGATAGAGAACTGGGGCTAGATACATACAAGAACAAGAGGTAATGGTGGGAAAAAAACAAGGGGGGGGGGTTAAATAACATTGACATCTGCCAAGAATACGTTTCTTGTTTTGTCTCAACTTTTTAATTTGCTGCTTTCTGCAGAAAGGGAGAACATACAGTTGTGTCCCTTTAAAGGAAGTTTATTTAAAGACAATGCTGATTATTGTTGCTATGGAGTTGTAAGTAAACACACAGATACAGACACACCCACACACATGTGAAAAATGTGGGGTGTAATTTGTGAGAAACCCCTCGAACATCATCAATGGGAAAGTTAGAATATATATTTCATTGCAATCCATTAAATAAAAGTCCGCACGCACGCAAACAATTCTCGTGTATATCCTGGTGCTAAGAGTATTATTTCTTTAAAGCACATTCAAGCATAGTCCAATCAAATCTACTTCAAATGTACAACCGACAAATTAACCTTTTTTTATGGAAATAACAGCCATAAATTCATGCACTGCTATTGTAATCTTTAGAGGTGGAAGGTATCAACTCCAAAGCTGTTATTTTTTGTTTAAAGCTTATATCAACTCACTCTGTCTGTCTGTCTATTTGGTAAAAAGTGTATACACGTTATTACTCCCACGCCCATTCTCAAATCAAATTGAAACTTTGCAAAATTATTCATTGACATAGACAAGACATGTCACATCAATAAATATTTAAATAAATAATCGATTAATTACTGGTAAATAATTATTATCTGTGATACCAACAAAAGAAATTAATCCTTCAGTATTCACTAAAAATGTAGGGTTTTCTCCCCTTAGTTAATTTAGCAAGTTATTTCTCCCACAACCATTCTTGTATTAAGTTGAAACTTTGCACAATTACTTATGTACCTAACAAAACATGGATCAATTTTTAAAAATAACCAATTTGTCAATTAATTATTGGCAATTACTAATTTTGTTTGGCATCGAATAAGGGAAATAAATTCTACGTTATTGAGATATATAGTTGTTAACGGGAAATTCTTTCCCTTAGATAATCTTTGTTTTTTCAATTAAGGATTAAAAAAATATTTACTTGTTTTACTCTTGATTAGAATTGATCATGAAAGATATCGCATCGTATCATGGAAGCTGCAGACCAGTCTCACTTACCGGCATCACATTTCAAATACTACGAGTCATAACGCGCAGGACAAACGGGTTAGGGTTAGGGACATTAATCCATTGATGAAATGTTTAAAAATACCGTGGCTGTGTACAAGACCGTCACGTGATATGTTGATTAGTTACTGCCGCAATTCACGTCACCCAAACAGATTCAGTACAATAATAGTGTGCGCAGCGTATATCTTGTGTGATATTGTACAAATGTTTGCTCTAATTATGTAATGTTTTTTTGTAATGCACTATTGTAAAACGAATTTCCTCACGGATAATAATATACGATTGGAACTGTAAAATATTCCTTGAAAAGTAATTAGGTTGATATTAAATGCGATGACTGTACTAAAAAGCAGACACATTAGTCCATTGATGAAATGTTTAATTTCTCTTGTGTAAATAATTTGAGTCTTTCTTAATGTAATGACTTCTGACGATTATTCGATTTTCTTTACACTTGTATTAACTGTTATTTGAAGAATCATTGTAGATTTTAATTGTATAATGTTAATTTAAAAAAATACTGTGGCTGTGTACAAGACCTCCACGTGATATATTGATTAGTTACTGCCGCTATTAGGTCATCCAATAAGATTCAGTAAAGTAATACTTCTAGCATTACGTGTTGAAATGGGTCATCCAATAATGCCTTTTATACAATTTCATTTCAATTTCAGAAGAAGGCGCGTGTACATTTTATATTTTAATTATTAATTTATTCAGAAGTAATTCGTGCTTGTTAAATTGATTTTCGCACGCCCCCATCTTACCGACTTGACCCGGAAGGAAGAAGAACAGCTGATTTGTCTAGTGACACACAAGTGTGTAACTTAAATATCAAGAACAAACAGCGACTGCATTTTAGTGCAAGGAAAGAATGTACGATTTGAGTTTAGAAATTATTGACTGTGCTGATCCCGTTTGCAACTACCTGTCTGTGAGAACAGGGCCGGTCTTAGGCCAATGCAACCTATGCGGCCTCAGTGGGCCCCGCATTTTCATAGGCCCCGCGCGAATTCTAGGTGTAAATTTTTAAATTAAACCATTTTAACTTATTTATAAAGGGTTCCTGGAATTTCTTCAAAATTGCAAAATTTAAATAGGGATGAAAATATCCTGAAATTATTAAAATCTTCTAAAAACTCATGCAAACATACAAAATTGTCATGCAATATGGAAAGCACCAATCCTTCTCGCGCTTAAAATCTAAAGGGCATTGTCAGCTTTCATTTAGTAAAAATGTAATAATAAGGTGAATTTTAACTGAAACAATAATTTCAAATACCTAATTTACTTTAATAGTCACTGGCATATAAATATAGATCTAAATCTATCTCGACCTCTTTAAAAAAACAACAAAAACGATATTTTGCTAGAGTCGATAGTAAATCTAAAAGGCAGATTTGAATAATTATCGACTTTTGTTGGAAAACTACTATGTACTGTAGATGGATCGTAAAGTTAATTTGACTCATTTTGTACTTAGTAAAGTATGAATAAAATGCAAAAACGATTTATTTTCTAATACATAATCTTAATTTTCACTTATTATTCTTATCCTTACCTGGACTGGGCTTCGCGCAACCCACTTCGCATAGGGCCCCGCAACCTGTAGGACCGGCACTGTGTGAGAAGCAAGGCTCTCAGCTCTAGCTGTGAGGAAATCTAAGTTAAGATCAAGTCTTGAGCATGGGCGTAGCCAGGAATTTTTTCGGGCAGGCACTATTTCCGGTATTTAAAACAAACAAAAATGCAAATTCAGAGGTATTTACAGTGCATTATCCTGCTATTAAAAAAATATTTAAAAATTTGTTCAAAAAATCTATTCTGCTATTCCCAACCCTCTTTGGAATGCACTTTTCAATGCTCCAAAAATCATTCTGTACGGGCAACTTGCGTCTGGCTCAAGAAAAACTGGTCGCCCCCACCTCTTTTACGTGGATGTGATAAAACGGGACTTAAAATCAGTGCACATTGATACTGACCATTGTTAAGAGATATCCTTAGACCGCACTAGTTGGAGAAAGAAGGACACCAAGAAAGCTATAGACAGCGAGAAAACATGGGCCTCAGCTCTTCAAGAAAAGCATGCCACGAGGAAAATGGCCAGCTTCTCTACCACCAAAGCGTAAGCCACCTTGACCTGCAATATATGTGGGCGGGAGTGTCTCTCCAAAATAGGGCTCTACACAGCCATATGAAAAAGTGTTCGAGGTGAAACATAGTCAGTCTACGATTGAAGGAGACCAATATATATTCTTACTTACTTAGGCCTTAGATCCTCCCGCGCCGCTCGGCGCATTGAGCGGCTAGTTGTCTCCACAAATATATGTCTCTGGCAATGTCTGAAGCCTCTTCCCACCTGGTATCCACTGCTCTGAGGTCCTCCATGAAAGTGTGGCTTCAAGTTATACGAGGATGTCCCTGATTTTCGCTTTTTTCTTATTGTCCTCCTGGAAGGGGGTTTAAACTCAAAACCACCCTTGGCTACGCTCATAGAATTTTGAGTGTGTAATATGCTTTTTTTTTATATTTTATATTTTAGCTTCAAACCCCGCTGAAGGGGGGGGGGTAAAATCAAAACCATCTGGAGGGGTTTAAAACTTCAAGCCCTCTGGAGGAAGGGGGATATGCTGTATGAAGAAAGGGGTTTTATCGTAAAAAAAATTCGGAGGCTGTTTTAAATCACCCCCCCCCCCTTTTAGCTTTGCTCTTGGAACTTGAGGATTGCCGTTTGCATTTCCTTTTTTTTTTTATAGAAGAAGGGGTTTAACCGCAGACCCACTGGAAAGGAATTTTAAACTCAAATCTCTCTTTGCTGCGCAGGGCAACTGATGGTTTAATATTAAAATCGCACCCAAAATAAACAAAATCAAAGCAAAAAATGTGTTTTTTAAAGATAAGTGGATGTGGAAGATTTTTTTTTGTCAATTTTAATTTCCTGTGCAAAGAAACCGTGGCCGTTTATAAAGAATATTTTAGATCAGCAAATTTCACATCCAAACTTAACACTTGGTACACATTCATCACCAATGAGGCAAGAAAACAAAAATGTCGATAATTCGCTGAAAAAAAGGATTTAAACTGTGAGTTTATTTTAAAAAACAACAACTATTACCTCCGAAGTTAAAAATCAAATTTACATCCAGTCTAGAAAATTAGAACTTTAATTTTTGCTCCAGTTCTACGGACGAAACAAAAATGTCAAAGAGCTATTAGGAATTACTTATAAAAAAACATCAAGGAAGTTATGTCTGTTATTGAGGAGTTAGTATTCAAGCGATCCTTCAAGTATCCAAAAGTGCCACATATTGCTAAGAATTTTGACAGTACCTGCACTAGGAATATGCATTATTACTATAGATGGGAGTGAAATTCCAAATATGATGGGGAAAATATCTGGAATTGTTGGGATTTTTAATCAAAACTAGCCCCGAAGCATAAAGATAGAATGAGTCAAGTTGGTAGTGGATGGGAAAGGATATTTCAGGACTTTATTGCTATTTAAAAAGATTTGGATATTTTCAGTTTGCCTTTTAATGTGGATTGAGAAGGGGTGAAACCAGGCTTGCAATTTGAAATATTTGAACAGTTACCTAATAAATAATCATCTCAAACATTTCTGAATGTTCGAATTAGACGTTTAAGTTTTCGAAATGTAGCCTAATATCATTTGCTCAAAGATTATATGCAATATTTATATCATACAAAATTTAAGAGCAGCTTCAAACTTTGTAAGAAATAGATTGACGGATGAACTCTTCACAATAACGACATACGAAGCTGAACCAAATTAAGAACTTTTATCAAAACACTCGAAGCTTCATACAGTTAAATTTTGATATCATTAAATCCGATACTAAATTTATGAACTTTCTTGTGGAACAAAAGAGTATGGCCCGCCAAAATTTTTCCTTTAACTTTTTAGCCCGGCCCTCAAAAAGTTTGCCCATCACTTTTCTAGTGTGTTTATAAAACGTCTGACCAAGGAAAGACTTTCTCTGCCGACAAAGCAACCCCACACATCCTATTAGTTTCTGTGATTAGTAGAGTCTACTCTAATGTAATTGTATTTGTCATACATTTAAACGTATTAAAATTTAATAATTAAATAATTAAAATGTTTTAAAATGAAAAATGCCCTCCAAAAATATATACATTTATTCTTTATTATGAATAAACTATGTTATATTTTATAGTAGTTCAATTATACTAGTTAGATTGACAACAACAATGTTGCCAACTGTAGATTTAAAGTATTGTCGGTAAAAATGCCAAAAACAATATCCAAATATAGAAAAAGTAAAGTTGCTGAGGAAACCTATCTTGTGGATGCCCCTGGGCAGAAGCCCCGCCAACCCTCCCTAAAATCCGGCCCTAGTGACACCTCATCCTCAACACTTCTTATACCCAATATATGTGTGTGTGTATATATACGGCCCTCGTTAAATAGAACACGTTACCAAAGTGATCCCTCGACTTTCCCACCCTTTCGGCCCTCACATTAAATACAACATGGCGACCTCTCTGTCAAGATTATTTCCGACAAGCGAGCAAACTCCCAGATTTATATCTACGAAAGAAACGCCGGAGCCCCAGACGTGATCCGCGTAATAATTTGCTTTGACAGGAATTCAAGTCAAGGATTATACGCCCTCTCTCCAAGTGATGCCTTCCATTAATCTTTAATGCAAAGGAAAAATAACTCACGTCAACTTACATCGGGGAAACAGTATCCGAATTATCCTCTCTTGTGTCTGGGGCCGCTGAGCAGACGCATGTTTACCAGAACGAGTCTCGACCATAGCGCGGATGCATTAAAAAATAATTACGGAGATGATTTTAAAACGAAACGAAACACAATAACCCATGTTTTATTCTTGTATTTCTAGCATTCATGTAATTTACAATAGAGAAATAAAAAACACGGAGTGTGATCCACAAGAAAAGACATTGAATGAATCCTTGTTCTTGTTTTTCTAAACGCAGTATCTGGTTCTGGGAGTGGGATGTATAATGTTGTAGTGTCAGTAGTTCAATGTTTTCATACATAGAGGCACATCCATAAATAACAAGCTTTTTGGTGTATCCGGTGAACAGAATAAGGAAGTGTTGCGTCATGAATTGTTTCTAGTTGTTTTGTTCTCACTATCAAAAAAAAAAAAAGATAAAGCTCTAAAAGCTGAGTAACGTTTTCACTTTGCTTTTATATTGCGCAACATTCATGCTTATACCATGCTCAGAGCACTATAGTCCTAAGTCCTATCTCTTTTAGGAACCAGTGGGGTAAGGGCATGGGCGTAGCCAGGGGGGGGGGGGGGTTGGGGGTTCAAACCCCCCCCCCCAGGGGAGATCGGAATTTAGTGACTGATTTTTTGCTTTGATTTTGTTTTTTTAGGTGAGATTTTAATACTAAACTATCACTTGTCCTAGAACAGCAAAGGAGGTTTTGAGTTTAAACCCCCTACCAGGGTTTTTGAGTTTAAAACCCCCCTACCTGGGGGGTTCGAGTTTAAAACCCCTTACCAGGGGTTTTTGAAGTTAAATTCCCCTTTTCTATAACACAAAACAAAAAAATGTAAACGACAATCCCCAAAATTTCACGAGCACAGTTAAGGAAGATTTTTTTTTTTAACCCCCTCCAATATTTACGATAAACCCCCTTTTCAATATAAAAAAAGAAAATTTCTATGAGCGTAGCCTAAGGGGTTTTGAGTTAACCCCCACCCCCTCTTCAGTAGGGTTTGTAGTTAAAAATACCTCTTCAATACCTGGTATAAAAAAAACGCAAATTAAAAAATACCTCTTCAATATAAAAAAAAAAGAAAATTACTAACTCAGAAATCTATGAGCGTAGCCAAAGGGGTTTTGATTTTAAACCACCCGCAAGCGGGGTTTGAAGCTAAAAAATACATCTTCAATGTAAGAAAAAAGCAAATAACGCACTCAAAATGCTATGAGCGTTACCAAAAGGAGTTTTGAGTTTAAACCCCCCTTCAGAGTGGTTTGATGTTAAAAAATACCTCTTCAATATAAAAAAAAGCAAATTACACACTAAAATTATTTGAGCGTAGCCAAGACAATGGGGGGTTTTGAGTTTAAATCCGTCAACTACATATGGCTTTTTAAATTTTAAAACCCCTCCAGATGGTTTTGAGTTTAAAATCCCCTACAGAGAGTTTTAAGGTGGAAAACCTCTATCTTCAATATTATTCTAAAGCAAACTACAGTTACTAAATTCTATGACCGTAGCTAAATGGGGTTTTGAATTAAAAAAAAAACATTAAAAACTTCACTTATCGATACAAAATCTAAAGCAAACTACAGTCACTTAATTCCAAGAGCGTATTCAAGAGAGGTTACACATTTCTACCAGTGACGGGACTCCATTAATAAAATGCAGTGAATAGTCATCTGCGGAAATTGAAAAAGACTAAATGTGGCTCAACAAAGATGGTTAAGACAGATTTTTGGAGTCAGTTATAGAGATCGGCTGTAAATCAAGGAAATCCTATGCCGAACTGGGAGTCGACCCTTTAGTAAGATTGTGACAGAGCGTCGCATGAGGTTTGCGGGACATGTTCTCCGACAAAATGAATTAGGCATAAGAAGAGTTGCGATGACATCCAAGTACAACTAGTGGCCACACATTCATGGAGGCCCTCAGAGCAGGTGAGAAGAGGCTTCCGACATTACCAGTGACAGATTTTTGTGGAACAGCTTGACGGCAAATGCGCCGAACGGCGCGGGAGGGTCTATGTCAGTAAGAACAACACATTAGGTTTTTGAAATAGACTTTTTAATAGCAGGAAAATGCACTGTAGATATCTCAGAATATGCATTTTGTTGGCTTTCAATACCAGAAATAGTGCTTGGTGGCGGGGCTCCGCCCCGCGCTAGGGGAAGCTCCTGGCGCTCCCCGAGACCCCCTTGCTAGCAATGGCGCCGAGTCTACAATTTTTCCACTGACTCCAGTAGGAACCTATTCTAGGGCACAATAAACGTCTTCCGAAAGAATGATGGGTCAGAGTGTAAAAAAGATTTTATACACACACACACACACACACGTACATATGAATATATTTTTTTCGCGGTGGGGGGGGGGGGGAGCGGGGGGGGGGGGAGAGAAAAAAAATTCCCCCCCCGAAAAAAAATCCTGGTTAAGGGGGTACCGGTATCTGGGAGATGGTTTTCCATGCTGGCAACCTATGAAGGGGTAAGGCTCGACACCCGACTCGAGCAGAGTTGTGTATACTAAGCGCCTAAAGGCAGCACGGAAAAACCTTCTCCGAGATACTCCCTCCCCCCATTGGTCCACATATGAGATTGGACCATAGCGCTCTGAGCATGCTATAAGCATGAAAGTAGCGCTATATAAAAGCTATAATAATAATTTTAAAAAAAAATAATATTAATGATAAGCGAAGTATTTTCATAAGTCATGTGATATTTTTTTTTTTTTTACTTTTGAGCACTTTACATTCAAATGTTCTAAGCTTTTTTTTCTTGTGGCATTTTTTTTTATTTGGTTGGCAACCGCGATTTCTCAATATGGCTTCTTTCACATGGTTTATTTTGTCTCTTTATTTAAAAATCTCTCTCGATTTTCCTCCTGTTTTGTCTTACTTTTCTCTAAATGTTCCATCGTTTTTTTCTTTGTATCTCTTGCTGTACTGTATTGCTTTTAAAGAGGTAATACGTGATGTTATTTTTATACTTTTAATAAAGAGCAGATTACTGTGTTTAACTAAATTAACTAGTTAACTAAAAGTGAACCGGTATCAAGGGGAGATGACTAATGTTTCAAATGGTCACAAAGTAGCCCCTGGTGTTAACCTATATAAAGAGATATTACTTTTTTCTGAAACTGCCAATGATACCATATAATGGGCCTAGATCTGAATCAAGTTCTTGGACAATTCATAGAAGCTTCATTTCCACGTTTCCTTGAAGTTTTATAGGCGCTTCAATTTTAAAATACAAATCGTAATACCAATCTATTCATACCTGGCTTTCATTAGTTATTTACCTGTTTGAATTTGGCTAGATAGTACGGCCACACTAAATATATATATATATATATGGAGCATGGGCGTAGCCAAGGAGGGGGGTTTGGGGTTCAACCCCCCCCCCCGAAATGAAATCCCCCCCCCCCCGGGGGATCGGAATTTAGTGACTGATTTTTCGCTTTGATTTTGTTTATTTTAGGTGAGATTTTAATACTAAACCATCACTTGTCCCAGCACAACCAAAGGAGTTTTTAGTTTTGAGTTTTGAGTTTAAAACCCCCTTACAGGGGGGGTCGAGTTCAAAACCCCCTACCAGGGAGGTTCGAGTTTAAAACTCCCTACCAGGTTGGTTTAAGTTTAAAACCCCCTACCAGGGGTTTTTACAGTTAAATCCCCCTCTTCTATAAAACAAAACGAAAAAAATGCAAACGACAATCTCCAAATTCCAAGAGCACAGTTAAGGAAGATTTTGATTTTAAAACCCCCTCCAAAATTTACGATAAACCCACTCTTCAATATAAAAAAATCAAAATTACACACTCAAAATTCTATGAGCGTAGCCAAAGGGGTTTTGAGTTTACCCCCCCCCTTCTTTTCTCTTCAGTAGGGCTTGAAGCAAAAAAAATACCTCTTCAATATAAAAAAAGTTAATTACGCACTCAAAATGTTATGAGCGTAGCTAAATGGATTTTGATTCCGTTTTGAGTTTAAACCCCACTTCAGCGGGGTTTGAAGGTAAAAAAAACTCTTTAATAATAAAAACAAAGCAAATTATACACTCAAAATGTTATAAGTGTAGTCAAATGGGTTTTGAGTCTAAACCTCCAGCCAGCGGGGCATGAAGCTAAAAAATACATCTTCAGTGTAAGAAAAAAGCAAATTACGCACTCAAAATGCTATGAGCGTTGCCAAAAGGGGTTTTAAGTGTAAACCCTCCTTCAGAGGGGTTTGATGCTAAAAAAATACCTCTTCAATATAAAAAAAGCAAATTACACACCAAAATTATTTAAAGTTGTTACGTATCTAGGCATTGTTTTTTTTTCTTTGACCTGTTGCGGTCGAGAGACGGGGAGGTTGTCTGCCCCTTGTGTAATAAGTTTTTTTATTTTATTCGTCAAGCCACACAGACAGTGACCGGTCCTTGACCTGTGTGTGTACCTCTGGTTGAAAGGAGGGGTGTTTTTTTTTTATTCTGTCTCTTTGAAGAGCGTTCTAGATCTGGGTGTTGATGACTTTCTAGAAATTACGAGAGATCGACGCGCGGTAGATTATATAAGACCGCTCGCGTAACGTTGACAGACAGACATACGGAGACAGCCGTGGGACAGAATAGCGGAGACATTGCGCGACCCGTGCGTGGTATACCATTTATCGTGTAAGTTAATATTTTTTTTAAGGCCTTGCTTGCTTGTATTTGTAATTACATTTTCAAACTCTTGTATTGTAATATTTTTACATGCCATTTTTGTAAAAGGGTTTTGGTCAACACATCAATTCTGTATTGAGTAAATGTTTATTTTTTTTTCTTTCTTGTAACTTTATATTTGATTAAACATTAAGTTGATAGTTTACCTTCCGATTTCTTGTGTCATTTTTTTTTGTTATTCATTGTAAGTCTTTGATTAAATTCAGACTTATTATAATTGACACAACTGCTATTCTATTGTCACGTTCCCCTAGGCAAGCCATTTAAAAGTAGAATTCAATTCGTAATACGTGACAAAAGAAGTTTGAGGGCTTTCGTCCCGGATATTTTTCTGAACCTATTTTCGTCTTACTTGAGTAATTTTGTAAAGGCGAAGTTGACTTTAACAAAAAAATTTTTTTTGTGTCAAAGAGTCGGAAGTAAAGTATCAATAGTATTGACCAAACTCTCTTAAGGTTTTTTTTGTTGTACTGATTTTGTACTGTATATTTACATTGTATACATATTTTTGCTTGATCGTTTGCTAGTTAGTCATGGATATTCAGGTTTTCTTGCAAATCCCTCTGTGGAAGAGCTTGATGCTTTTACTAGGAAGGAACTGGTCCTTATTTCTAAACATTTAGGGTTAAAAATAAAATCAAATGCCCTTAAACAAGAAATCAGAGATAACATTGTAGTCCATTATGTAGACGAGGAAGTGTTTTCTGAAGACCTTTTAGAAACCCTTAGACCCGATGAGGGTAGATCAGATGTAGAACTTCAGATAAAATTAAAACAAATGGAAATAGAAGCCCAGTTAGCTTTAAAAGAGAAGGAAATTATCTTGGGGAAACAAAAAGAATTAGAGCTTGCAGCGGCTAGAGAGCAGAGAGAAATTAAACAAAAAGAATTAGAGCTTGCAGCGGCTAGAGAGCAGAAAGAAATGGAAATAGAAGCCCAGAAGGAAATTAAACAAAAAGAATTAGAGCAGAAAGAAATGGAAATGAAATTACAAATAGAGTTAAAAAAATTAGAGTTAGCTGCTAATGTAAGACCAGATTCTTCCCCTGCCAGTCATACTGCTGAAGCAACAAAATTTTTGAAAATAATTCCACGCTTTAATGAAGCCACAATTGACAATTATTTTCCACAATTTGAACTTTGTGTGAAAAATTTTAATGTACCTGAAACTTTGTGGCCCACTTTGCTGCTAACAGTTTTGACTGGTAGAGCTGCAGACGTATTTTGTTCTTTGACCATTGAACAACAAAAAGATTATAATGTTGTTAAGGCCTTAATTCTTAAGGCATATGAACTTGTTCCGGAAGCTTACCGAAAGCAGTTCAGGGATTGTCGCAAATCGGATGGCCAAACCCATGTAGAATTCCTGCGGGAAAAGGAGCGACGCTTTGAGAAATGGCTCACTTCCAGGGAAATCGGCACCGACTTTGCCAAATTCAAGAACCTAATGCTGATGGAAGAGTTCAAGAGTTGTGTGCGGCTGGACGTCCGTACGCATATAGCTGATCGTGGCGAGGAAGATGTGCACAAGGCTGCAGTGTTGGCAGACGATTATATAATATCACATCAATTTGCCAAGTATACGACGGATGTCAAGCCAAAACAAGTCAAACAGCCTGAGTCCATTGCTAGCAACTCCATCAAGAACAGCAGTACAAATGACAGAAAACCTACTACAAGTAAAGCTACTTGTTCCTACTGCAAACGAGAAGGCCATAAAGTTGACGATTGTTGGAAATTGAGGAAGAGAAACGAAAAGCTCCTTCAAAAGTCAGCGCTTGCACAGTACAGTGGTCGGCGAGGTTTACTCCCTCATCATCAAGTCATATCAAGAATACCTCGACACCACCTGTTTCAAATGTATTGACTGTACAAGACTCTCCGAAAATGCCTCCACGGTGTTCAAATGACTCAACAGTGAGTTCTTCAAATTCATCTTTACGATGTTCCAATGACTCAACCAAGAGTTTTTCAAATACATCAAGCCGATGTTCCAATGACTCTATCAAGAGTTCCCATAAGACATCACCCCGATGTTTCAATGACTCTATCCAGAGTTCCCATAATACATCATCCCGATGTTCCCATGACTCTATCCAGAGTTCCCATAAGACATCACCCCGATGTTCTAATGACTCCATCAAGAGTTCTCCAAATACATCCAAAAGATGTTCTACTGACTCAAGAAAGAGTTTCTCCACTGCGTCTCCTAGAGATGTCAATGACTCCAGCGAGAGTTCGACCCAAGTCCAGTCTGCATCAACCAAAATTGATGTTTTATTAGAGGATTTTAAGCCTTTCATTTCGGAAGGATTCGTATCACTACCCGGTGATTCTACAAGTCTACGACCTATCACCATTTTGAGAGACACAGGTGCCTCACAATCGCTACTTTTAGAGGGTATCTTGCCCTTGTCAAAATCATCATCGACTGGGAAGAGCATCCTGTTACGAGGCGTAGAGCTTGGATGTATAGATGTGCCTCTACATCTAATCGACATAAAGTCAAATCTCATTACTGGACCGGTTGTTGTAGGTGTCCGACCAACATTACCATTGGAAGGCATCTCGTTGCTGTTAGGCAATGACTTAGCAGGTGGAAAGGTGATAGCCGAACCCATCGTCACTCAAACACCCGACTTATCTGCCACACCCGAGGAAGACCTAGAGTTATATCCAGCGTGTGCAGTAACAAGGGCAATGAGATTGAAAGCATCTCAAGAAGAGAACGTCGTCAAGGCCAACAGTAACCAAGATGATGTGGACTTGAGCACCACATTCTTTGCTTCTCTTGAAGAAGAACCAACGCCAAATTCTGAAAAGCCGGCATCAACTCGAAAACAGTTGATTGAGGACCAAAAGAAGGATCCAGAGCTCGCCAAACTCCGAAAAACCGCAATGACATCACAAGAGGCAGAGCTAGCATCAACGTGCTACTACATCCAAGATGATATGCTCTTCAGGAAATGGAAACCTCCAGACGCATCCAACGAAGAAGAATGGAGAATATGCCATCAAATCGTGTTACCAGAAAGATACCGAGCGTACATCATGAATCTGGCTCATGACACACCAATGTCAGGTCATCTCGGCATCCACAAGACATACCACAAGATTATGTCACACTTCTTCTGGCCACGTTTGAAGAAAGATGTCATCCAGTACTGCCGATCCTGTCATGCCTGTCAGATGGTTGGCAAGCCAAATCAAAAGATCCCTGTTGCTCCTCTGAAGCCGATTCCAGCCTTTGAAGAACCTTTCAGCAGAGTACTTATTGACTGTGTTGGTCCTCTCCCAAGGACAAAAGCTGGCAACCAATACCTGTTGACCATTATGTGTGCTTCAACTCGTTTTCCTGAGGCTATTCCTCTAAGGAACATAAAAGCATCAAACATTGTGAAGGCCTTAATCAAGTTCTTTACTCTATTTGGTCTACCAAAGTCCATCCAATCGGACCAAGGAACGAATTTCACGGCCAATCTTTTCAAGCAAGTCATGACTCAGTTGGGCATCAAACACTGCATGTCGAGTGCGTATCATGCCGAGTCGCAAGGCGCTCTTGAGCGATTCCATCAGACTTTCAAGAACATGATCCGAACCTATTGCTTTGAGCACGAAAAAGACTGGGACGAAGGAATCCACATGCTACTGTTTGCAACCCGTGAATCCGTCCAGGAATCGTTGGGATTCAGCCCTTTTGACTTAGTCTTTGGCCATTCGGTGCGCGGTCCCTTGAAATGTATAAAAGAGACTTTGTTGTCACCAACAGCCACTGAAGGACTTTTAGACTATGTAAGTAAGTTTAAAAACTAGACTTTATGATGCTTGTGTTCTGGCCAAAAATAACTTACAAAACACCCAATCCAGCATGAAACGCTGGTATGATAGAAAGGCCCGTGTTAGAGAATTTTCTCCCGGGGATAAGGTGCTTGTATTTTTGCCCATACCAGGTCAACCCTTGCAAGCCAGATATTTTGGTCCCTATGAAATTGAGACCAAAATTAGTGACCTCAATTACACAATCAAAACCCCTGACCGTAGGAAAAAGACTCAGCTATGTCATATAAACATGCTGAAGCCTTATGTATCTCGGCCAGATCACTCAGATAAGAGTAATTGTGTTTTAAATACAGTCAAAAGTTGTTCAAATAGCCATGTTTCTCCTATTGATGATGATATTGTAAAGGAGAAATTTGGACAATACAAAATACCTAATTCTTTTGTATTACAGAATTTGGATGTAAAACTGTCTCATCTGTCTTCGACAGAAAGGCCAGTTATCATGAAGCTCATTAATGAATTTAATGACATTTTTTCTGATGTACCAAAACAGACTAATGTTATAATGCATGATGTAGATGTTGGCGAGGCTACTCAGTCAAGCAGCATCCTTACAGGGTCAACCCTGAAAAACTTGCCATACTTAGGTCAGAAATCAAGTATATGCTTGAAAATGACCTCATTGAACCAAGTTCCAGTAGTTGGAGCTCCCCATGTGTCTTGATACCTAAACAGGACAAGACTTATCGTTTTTGTACAGACTACCGTAAGGTAAATGCTGTAACAAAGACCGATTCGTTTCCTATCCCTAGGATAGACGATCTCATAGATCGTATTGGTGACGCTAAGTACATCACCAAAATAGACCTACTTTCAGGTTATTGGCAGGTTCCCCTGACTGATAGGGCAAAGGAAATCTCCGCCTTTGTCACCCCTGATGGTCTGTACCAATACAAAGTGATGCCATTTGGCATGAAGAATGCTCCTGCCACTTTCCAGAGAATGATAAATGCCCTGCTTGCTGACATGGAGAATTGCCACGCATACATAGACGATGTAGTAATTTTTAGCCAAGATTTTTCTAGCCATTGTAAACAACTGCATTGTCTTTTTACTAAACTGTTACATGCAAAAATTATTGTAAACCTGAGTAAGAGTGATTTTTGCCAGGCTTCCATCCAATACTTAGGCCATATTGTAGGACAAGGCCAGGTGAAACCTGTAATGGCCAAAGTAGAAGCTATCCAAGCTTTCCCTATCCCTGCTGATCGGGAACAACTCCGAAGATTTTTGGGAATGTCTGGATATTATAGAAAATTTTGCGAAAATTTTTCTGTCATTGCCAGTCCTTTAACAAACCTCCTGAGAAAGAACGTCCGATTTACTTGGACGGATGAATGTCAGAAAGCCTTTAACCAGATCAAGCAGATATTATCTAGCTCTCCCATTTTGATGGCTCCTGACTTCGGAAAACCTTTTAGGTTAGCTATTGACGCCAGTGACACAGGTGTTGGGTCAGTCCTTTACCAAGAAGATAATTTCCAAGTAGAGCATCCTATTTGTTTCTTTTCCAAGAAATTTAATAGACATCAAAGAAATTATTCTACTGTGGAAAAAGAATGTCTTGGGTTGATTCTTTCTATACAACACTTTGATTTTTATATCAGTGGGTCCAGATGGCCACTGGTTGTATTTACCGACCACAATCCCCTTACATTTATCCACAAAATGTCTGGCAAGAACCAACGACTTCTCAGGTGGAGTTTATTTTTACAAGAGTACAACCTAGATCTTAAACACATAAAAGGCAGCGAAAATGTTATCGCCGATGCCTTATCTAGAGTGTAAAAAGTATTTTGATGTATATTTTTATATCTATATATCATGATAAATACATTCTGTAATGTAAATATTTTTTTTAATTCTAAAAAGATTTCCATTTCGTGGAAATGTAAACTTTTTATTTTTAGGAGGGAGGTGTTACGTATCTAGGCATTGTTTTTTTTTCTTTGACCTGTTGCGGTCGAGAGACGGGGAGGTTGTCTGCCCCTTGTGTAATAAGTTTTTTATTTTATTCGTCAAGCCACACAGACAGTGACCGGTCCTTGACCTGTGTGTGTACCTCTGGTTGAAAGGAGGGTGTTTTTTTTTTATTCTGTCTCTTTGAAGAGCGTTCTAGATCTGGGTGTTGATGACTTTCTAGAAATTACGAGAGATCGACGCGCGGTAGATTATATAAGACCGCTCGCGTAACGTTGACAGACAGACATACGGAGACAGCCGTGGGACAGAATAGCGGAGACATTGCGCGACCCGTGCGTGGTATACCATTTATCGTGTAAGTTAATATTTTTTTTAAGGCCTTGCTTGCTTGTATTTGTAATTACATTTTCAAACTCTTGTATTGTAATATTTTTACATGCCATTTTTGTAAAAGGGTTTTGGTCAACACATCAATTCTGTATTGAGTAAATGTTTATTTTTTTTTCTTTCTTGAACTTTATATTTGATTAAACATTAAGTTGATAGTTTACCTTCCGATTTCTTGTGTCATTTTTTTTTGTTATTCATTGTAAGTCTTTGATTAAATTCAGACTTATTATAATTGACACAACTGCTATTCTATTGTCACGTTCCCCTAGGCAAGCCATTTAAAAGTAGAATTCAATTCGTAATACGTGACAAAGTGTAGCCAAACCTATTGGGGTTTTTAGGTTTAAACCCCTCTCATACAGATGTCTTTTTTTAAAGTTTAAAACCCCTCCAGATGGTTTTGAGTTTAAATTCCCCTACAGAGTGTTTTGAGGTGGAAAACCTCTATGTTCAATATCATTCTAAAGCAAACTACAGTTATTAAGTTCCATTACCGTAGCGTAATGGGGTTTTGAATTAAAAAACAACAACTCCAGAGATTTTTTAGTTTAAAACCCCAACAGATGATTTTGACGATAAACCTTCCCTTTTCGATATAAAATCTAAAGCAAACTACAGTCACCTAATTCCAAGAGCGTAGTCAAGATAGGTTACACATTTCTACCAGTGGCGGGGCTCCATTAATAAAGTGCAGAATAGTCATCTGCCGAAATTGAAAAACACTAAATTTGTCTCAACAAACATGGCTAAGACAGATTTTAGGAGTCAGTAACAGAGATCGGGTCTAAATCAAGGAAATCCTATGCCGAATTGGGAGTCAACCCCTTAGTAAGATTGTAATAGAGCGTCTCATGAGGTTTGCGAGGCATGTTCTCCGATAAAATGAATTACGCATAAGAAGAGTTGCGATGACATCCTATTACAACTTGGCGCCACACATTCATGGAGGTCCTCAGAGCAGGTGGGAAGAGGCTTCAGACATTACCAGTGACAGATTTTTATGGAAACAGCTTGACGGCAAGTGCGCCAAACGGTGCGGGAGGTTCTAAGTCAGTAAGAATAGCACATTACGTTTTTGAAAATAAACTTTTTAATAGCAGGAAAATGCACTGTAGATACCTCGGAATATGCATTTTGTTGGCTTTCAATACCAGAAATAGCGCTTGGCGGCGGGGCTCCGCCCCGCGATGGGGAGCTCCTAGCGCTCCCCCAGACCCCCTTGCTGACAATTGCGGGAGGTCTACAATTTTTCCACTAACTCCAGGAAGAACCTATTCTAAGGCACAAAAAACGTGTTCCGAAAGAATGAAGGGTCAGAATGTAATAAAGATTATATACACACACAGACAAATACATATATTTTTTTACGCGGGGAGGGGGGGGGGTCGGGGGGGGGGGAGAGAAAAATGTCCAGGCTTTCGTCTACGAATATACACGCAAATAAATAAATATATGTGTGCGTGTGTGTGTGTCTTTGACTTCGTATGTATGTGTATGTAAAGCTATTATTATATAAAAAAAATGTGGCCCTACAAAATAGCGCAAGACAAAATAGCGCGGACTTATATATGATGTGTATAAAAGTACCGGATCATTAGTAATTTAATGTCCTGGGCAGTATTTTTGTTGATGTCTCTTTTTCAATATTAGTAGATCTGAAAATATGCCATAGTTGCATAGGACGAGAGTACTTTAAATTTTATATCATTCCTCTTTTTCATTAAAATTGTTTAAAATGCATAACTTGCTAAAAATAGGATTTTGAAATGTGGTAACCCCATTCCAGCAGTGATGGAATTTCTACTTGACATTTCCTACAATTTAACTATGTGAAAGTTTGTGTGTGTTTGTGTTTATAGACTAAATCTGACAAGTATCTTTGCCTGTTTTCAAAGTACAATTTTGGAATCTAAATAAATGATATATTTTGAAATTATTCATTTTAGCTTATAATAATTTTTTGCTTACTGTTTGCATATTTCTGTTTTGAGATATCTAAAGTGTTTCTCCAAAATGACTGACAAATAATGATAACATTAAAACAAACAAAATATTTACTCTATTCATGGTTGACGATGCTAAAGTATTTCTTTCAAAATTACTGAAATATATTTTTTTCTGCGCTATTTTGTCTGCGCTATTTTGTCGTCGCTATTTTGTCGGTGTACCATAAACAAAATGTATGCGATATAACAAATAATACATGTAAAATAAGATATCACATTGGCCTCAGTGACATCTTCAGTCTGTCCTTGCTTGGTCATCCTCACCCAAGTTATGACGTAGGAGCTTGCACTTTGTTCAGATGTCACGACGCATTCACGTGAGCTCAGAGTCGGCGCCCAATTAGGGAGTGGTGTTTAAGATAAAGCATTTTTCTTAAAGGAGTTTTAGGAGTCTCTCCTGAGCACTTTAAATTGTAGATTTATATGTCTTACCATTGTCCTAACGTCGTCTAGACTTCAAAGTTAAACTGAATGTTATTGTTGTCATGAGCATACACTGAGTTGACCCACACGACTCAAAGAGATGCAAAGCTTAAAGAAGATACGGAATGTCTGGAATAGATAGCTATAAATAGCTAAAGATCGCACGCAACTATATTATTTTATAATTTTATTATTGATTGCTAAGCCTCTGGGTCATGTATCTCACTACAGTCATGTTAATATAAAATAAAACTATGCATAGATCAGATGGGGGTCATGTTTTATTGATTCTTACTTGGTGTTCTAGAAAACTACCTGATTTACAGAGAGACTACAAGATTTACAGGGAGACTACTTAGTTTATAGAGAGAATTGATTTACAGAGATATTACTTGATTTAAGAAGAGACTACAAAATTTACAAACTACTTGGTTTATAGAGAGAATTGATTTAAAGAGAGATTACTTGATTTACAGAGAGACTACTTAATTTACATACACTACTTGATTTACAGAGAGACTACTTGGTTTATAGAGAGAATTGATTTACAGAGAGATTATTTGATGTACAGAGAGACTACTAGATGTACAGAGAAGACCACTTGGTGTACAGTAAAAATACTTGATTTACAGAGATTCTGCTTGCTTTAGACTACATGATTTACAGTTTACAGAAAGACCACTGGTGTACAGAGATAATATCTGATGTAAAGGGATTCTTTGTAATGTACAGACTCCTCTATGATAAGGAAATCTCTATGTGTTAATGGATACAATGTGGAATTAAGGTTAACTGCATGAAGTATCAAAGGACAGCGTGAAGTAGAGACGAAGGTTTGAGAACCACTGTACTTTAGAACACAAAGTGACGAGCGTCGTACTACGGCCCGTCAGATTGTTTGCTTGATTGAGATATCATTTTGTCATTGTTTTTCTGTCAGTGTTAATGCTAAGAGAGGATGCCGGTTATAACAAGGAGTCAGCTTTATGCAAGCAATGATGTCAGCACGAGATTGGAATTCATAAAGAAAGAACAGGTGTTGATGACGGCCGTACCACCAAACTGCTGGTAGACAACTAAACCACTGTAGGCGTAGTATAAAACTTGAAATAACCTCTTTTGTGAACAAAACTAAATAGAACTTTTATTACAATATTAACAAATTCAACTTGAGCTAAAATGTAATCAATATAGTCTGTGGCATTTTACGTCTTGAGAGATAATCTTTTCCCTTTGCAACTTCTTGTGTGACTAAAGAGACCAATCCTGATACACAGCTGCGGTCGCAGGTTGGGCATATGTAATCACCAGGTGCCGTTGCATTTTTACCCTTCTTTCTACTTCTGTTGTGTATGGCATCTGCAATCCGAGACCCTTCCTTTATGCTCTCTCTCTCCATGTGGATCTATCCAGCGCTACTTTTTCCCAGCTGCTAGTGTTAAAATTCGCCTTATTATTTTTTATGAAATGAAAGCTGACCTTGCCGTTTTTTAATCGCGAGTAGGATTGGCGTTTTCCATAGTGAATGGCACCCAAAATGACAATTTTGTCTATTTTTAAGCACGTTTTTATGAGTTTTCATGGTATAATTTTAGATTTCCAGGAGCTCCTGGAAAATCAGGAGGCAGCGGAAACCCTGTTAAGTTAAAATGGTTTAATTTAATAATTTACATCTAGTGTTAGTGCGGGGTCTATGAAAGTGCGGGGCCCACCGCGGACGCATAGATTGCAGTGCCCTAAAGCCGGCCCTGTTCAGAACCAACCGTTAACTTCTTCCCACCGTTACCTCAAACACACACACACACCATAACAAACATTCAACATTGTATCATGCATGCATGTAAGGGATGGGAAAATGGTTAACCCATTATTACTGTCATTTAAAAAAGCTTTTTTTTTAATCATCAGATAGATGCAACAATGAAAGATTAACGAAATGTTATATCGCATTTAAAGTTTGCAACTTCTTTCAGTCAAAAGGGGTCAATGCAATTCATGGAATCACGCGGTGCACATGGTTATGTTATTTTATTGTGGATTTAATAATTTAAAAATAAGTAGGCCTACAGCAAAAAGGAGTTTTCAATTGAAATTATTTTTTTTTTACTTTTCTATATCAACTCATTCTGTCTTGTAAAAGTTTGAACATGTTTTTTCCCCCATTTTCCATTGTCGTATCAAGTTAAAACTTTGCACAAGTAGTCATTGAACATGAAGAGACATAATTCAGTAAAAAATTAACCAATTAGCTTATTAAGTTGTGGATTAATAAGTTTGTTTGGTATGGAAATAAGGAGAAGAAATGCGATTTAATAAGAGATGTATGGATGGATTGAGTCCCTTTATTACGTGTTCACATGTTCTATCTCCCACTTCCCATTCTCGGATCGAGTGGAAATTTTGCAGAATTAGTTAATCATTTAGTACTGATTAATTAACTTTGTTTTATGTAACAAAAAGGGAGATAAATCCTGTAATTCTCAGATAAAATGGCAGTAATTAGCGATTCTTTCCCTTTTAAAAAGCTTTATTTTTTTTGTATTTCTTTAGCTATTGCTTGTTTTTATTGCTTTCTTTCATTGCGTTGGACATTGGAAGGGGGGGGGGGTTAGAACGAAGGTGTATACGCTGCTGTTGGGCGCTCAACTAACACAACACTGATTGGAGTTTTGTGTGGTTTGTCTACTTGTCCGTCCAACTAAAACACCTTTTATTAATTAAATCTTTACGCTCAAAGGGAGTTAGCCCAAACTTTACTGAAGTTATCACAGTTGCTCTCCTTGGCTTAATTTTTTTTTCTGAGATAACTTTCAGTAAGTTAATTTCAGAAGATGCTGAGTGCTTCTAAAGTCAGTCTTATATAATGTCAAACAAGTATTAATGAGGGTTTTTATGTCTATACAGTGATGCCTCGTTTATGTTAACTTATGTATATTCCATCTTACACATAACTAGTTTGAACAAAACATCACACACAAATCTAATGAACAACAAGGTTACAAAAGACAGTTTGTGTGGAAACACAAACTCAAAATCGGCCCGCGAAGTGGTCCACCCAGGCAGGCTTCAATATTTTCAGAAAGAACACCCGAATGAAATTATATCAAAGACAAATGAGAGATAAGAATGGAGAAAGAAGGTTAACAGATCTAGTGTAGTGCCCCAACGGTACCGCAGATCAAAGGATAGGTGAAAGTGAATGTAACGTTAGATGTGAACCTGGCCTAACTAGTTCCACTTTTAGACCTTGTGGTCTATAGGGCAGATGATGTAAAGTTCATCTGTTTTTGTGGCCAACGGTTAACGAGGGTGTTATGTAGCCAGCACAACGACCTACCGCCTTAACTTTTCCCCAACTAATGTCAGGTACCCATTAGAGCTGAGTGGACTCAGAGGCGCCCAAAGATTCCAAAGTTGAAAATCCCAGTCCTCACCAGGATTCGAACCAGGGACCCCCGGTTCGGAAGTCAAGCGCTTTACCGCTCAGCCACCGCGCCTCCTCTGGCTTAACTGATGTGTTATAATTTTTTTTTTTTTTTTTTAAAGGAAACCTCAGAATTTGCGCTATTCAATTTTAGCTTTATCATCATAGGAATCCTTGGGCCTTAGGCCTCTTTTCTTCTCTTTGCCTCTTTTTTGGGCTTAATGTGCCTCTTGTATGGGCCATCTTGTAAGTGTTTTGAAAGCAAAAATTTCCGCAATAAAAAAAAAAATCCAGGAAAATGAAATTTATAAGATTACTATTCGTTTTAAATTAGGTCTAACTTATAATGTATACTAAATTGCTTTTTCTCTTTAAAAAACTGCTTGCATAACTGATTTAAAAAATTAGATTTTTCGCTTTCAGAAAAAAAAAAGTAGCCGTTGCACCAGAACTTTGAATGGTCTAAAATATTGTGATGTCGGATTTTCAATATCTTTTCTAGTTTACGAGATCTAAAGGGATGGACGGACAGACATTTCGCACAAAACTAATAGCGTCTTTTCCCCTTTCGGAGGCTGCTAATAGATACATTTAACATCACACACACATATCTAATGAACAATAGATACATGTAACATCACTCACACATCTAATATAAAAATGAATATATCACACAGAAATATTGTACAAGGAATATACAAAACAATACCTAATGAAATAATAATTTATCACTGACACACACATGTAGTGAATAAAAAATATATCACACATACTTCTATCGAAAAAAAAATTGCACACAAAACTAGTGAACAAAGATTATATCACACACACAGCTAGTGAACAACGATTATATCACACACACAGCTAGTGAACAAAGATTAAATCGCAAGAACAGCTCAGTGAACAAAGAATTTAAATAATTTAATATATCACACACATAGCTAGTAAACAAAGAATATATCACACACAGCTAGTATATCAATACTCTGCGCCAGCTGGACTCACAGTACCAAAAGAAAATCCACTGCTAAGGACAGACATAGCAAATAGAAAATGTAAATCGATTGTCCTTTGGCGGACAATGGTAATATAGATGTGGCAAAATATGCAGGTCGCAGCTGGGGCTATGTAGCCACGGGAAATATGTACTGTATTCCTCATTAATCTTTAGACTTGGAGACACTTCTTATTATTAGTATTAGAGTTAAATAAAAAATCAGAGTTGCTCAACTTGAGAACAAAGAACACATAAAACACACAGCTGGAGTACAAAGAATAAATCCGACACACAACTGGAGTACAAACAACAAATAAAACACACAGCTGGAGTACAAAGAACAAATAAAACACACAGCTGGAGTAGAAAGAACATAAGACACACAGCTGGAGTACAAAGAACAAATAAAACACACAGCTGGAGTACAAAGAACAAATAAGACACACAGCTGGAGTACAAAGAATAAATCCGACACACAACTGGAGTACAAACAACAAATAAAACACACAGCTGGAGTACAAAGAACAAATAAAACACACAGCTGGAGTAGAAAGAACATAAGACACACAGCTGGAGTACAAAGAACAAATAAAACACACAGCTGGAGTACAAAGAACAAATAAGACACACAGCTGGAGTACAAAGAACAAATAAGACACATAGCTGGAGTAGAAAGAACAAATAAGGCACACAGCTGGAGTACAAAGAACAAATAAGACATAGCTGGAGTAGAAAGAACAAATAAGGCACACAGCTGGAGTACAAAGAACAAATAAGACATAGCTGGAGTAGAAAGAACAAATAAGACATAGCTGGAGTACAAAGAACAAATAAGACATAGCTGGAGTACAAAGAACAAATAAGACATAGCTGGAGTAGAAAGAAAAAATAAGACACACAGCGGAGTAGAAAATAAAAATGTACAAAAATGACAAAACAGAAAAAAATGTTAGGATTTGTGTATATAAAAAAACTTGAATAAAATGACCAAGAAAAAATGTACTGAAAAAAAACTTTAATATTAACTATTGATAGAGTATAAAAATGTATACAAAAAATATTCATTATATAATTATAATAATTTTAAAAAATATACAAAAAATACATCAAATAATAAATGGATGGAATGATTGAAATAGTAGTTCTTACTTGGACAGTAAATTAAAGTTACTAAAATTGTTAAATAAAAGTTACTAAAATTGTTAAATAAAAGTTAATACAATTGTTAAAAAAAAGTTAATACAATTGTTAAATAAAAATTACTACAATTATTAAATAAAGTTACTAAAATTGTTACTATGTATTCAGAAGAAACACAATGACTACAATAGATAAATTAAGATAAAAGAGTGTTAATAACTAATTGCTATTTAAAAGAAATAAAAAGTCACACTTGAACCAGTAATGGAAAAAAAAAAATGACTCAAATTAAATGCTGTAGTTGTAAGTGAAACAGAATATCTGATCCAAAAAATGTTGAAAAAATAAAAATGCAGTAATTTGACGCACTTGCGAACTCAGAATTTAAAATGTCCAATCATTGGTTTCATAGAAGTTATAAATATACAAAAAGTTGTATAGACAAACATAAATTTCATTCTTTATTTGAAGACAAAAAAAAAATGTGTAGATTCAAGTGTCACAACAAGGCTCACTAGCTGCTGAGGCTGTGTTGGCAACAGAGACAAAACAACTTATTTTGGCTGATAATTTGTTTGAAACTGGAGACAGAACAACTTATTTTGGCTGATAATTTGTTTGAAACTGGAGACTGAACAACTTATTTTGGCTGATAATTTGTTTGAAACTGGAGACTGAACAACTTATTTTGGCTGATAATTTGTTTGAAACTGGAGACAAAGCAACTAATTTTGGAGAAAAAAAAAATTGTCTTAAATTTTTCCTTGCGATCTATAGGACAGATGATCATTGGTTTCTTTGGCCAACGGTTAATGAGCAGGTATTCATGTGGCTAGCATAACGACCAACCGCCTTTACTTTCCCCAACAAAAGTCAGGCACCCATTAGAGTTGGGTGGAGTAAGGGGCACCCTAAAAATCTAGAAATTCAAAATCCCATTCTTCACACAGATTCAAACCTAGGACACCAGGTTAGTTTAAGATTCTGAAAAACCATTGAACTCTTTTTATATAAACATGTTAAGATCAAAGTCCAATTTTTTTTTTTTCAAGTAAAGAATGGGCACAGATCTATTATGTAGACTAGTTCTTTCCTTAGATGAAAATTTGTAATATTTTGTCTCAATTTGAGCTTGTCTGGTTCAATAAAAATTGGACTCTTGTGTATTGAGATTTTACATACTGATAGACGAAGTAATAATACTAGCTGATTGAGTACAAAAAAGTAGTACAAAGCAAGTCAAACTGGTAAATTATTTTACATAGACTTACAATAATTGTATGCTATATAATATCCATAGTAGACCTATTCACTCAATGTATCACATTGTAATAATATATATACATGTTTTCTTATATAACACTAAAAAAAAAGCATCATCACTACATATTAAATGTTGGGACATCCCATCTCAGACTTGTTCTGAAGAAAGTAAAGAAAAGGCTAATGTTAAAAAAAAATATTCAAAAAAATAATCCATTTACTGCTTTTAAGCAGTGGGAAGACCTTTGGAATGTCAGGCTTAATAAAACAAAATCTATTTAAATCAAGCAAACAGTTATGCTAAATAGTGAATACAATTCAGAAGCCAAAAGAGTTTTACAGACTAGTAACACTTGTGTCATTATTATTTTACTAATGAAGAATTACAGATTCCAATTTCTGATCAACTGCTCTTCTGAAAAATACAATTAAACATTTGTTGGCAGAAGATGCTTTGCAATGATTTTCTTTTTTTTTAAATAAAGCCAATAATCCTCTGCTATTCTCACAATAAGTAGATACGTGTCAAAGTTAGTTTTGATTCCAGTGTTGACATTTTCAAGATTTCATGTTTTCTTGTTACTGTGAAATAAAATAGAAAAAAAAAAAGATGTGCAAATAGTGAACACAAGGAGAAAAAAATAGCGAAAACCAAATTAAAGCACATTATTTTTGAATTTTTATTCCAATTTGTCTGATTAACAACCCAATTCCATACTTCCAGTTAGATCAACAACCTTATGACTCAAGAACTCACCTATATACTGAGTTTCACTAACATCACTTCTAACAACCTTATGACTAGCTTCACTAATAATATTTCACTTTTAACAACTTCATCTAGATTCTATGTCTATAGTTTCATTATCCACCACACCTATAACTTATGTCTTGTTTCACTGTCAATCTCCACTACACTTCTAGTGAGACTGGTTAGCAAGTACCACTTATTCTACTGGTTATACTTATTAACACATCAATTCACCTTTTTGTTTGACTCATATCAATATCACTTAGTCCACTATTTAATATCTTTTATCTGATCTTATATGTTTATTTTCCCTAACCACCCAATTTACATTTCTAGTTTGACAAATAAGAGAAGTTTTAACTCTATGCTATCTCTATGTAAATACATGTTCTAGAATAGTGACAACACAATCTATACATCTAATTTGATTAAGCTAATTATAAAGTAGAAAAAACAACAAACAAAACATTTGACAACTAAAAGTGATTTTAAAAATTCAAGTAAATCGGAGTGAATAAAATGCTGATGTGAATGCAAAGTAATACTTTAAAAATAAATGAAGAAATAAATGGAAGTCTTGGTCTTATGAAGTTTATTGGACCTTTCAAATCATAGAGTTCAATGTGTAGGTAATTATAAACTTGCCATTAAAACACTTTATAATATTAATAGCTTACTAGGTCAAAATATAAATTTTTTATATATATACAGAAGAAAAGGATAATTTCTTCAATTCGTAAGCTTTTCTTCCTTTTTTTTTACAGAAGCCTTACATATTTTTTATCAATTAAGCCTAAACTTGTTTCGCCTTTTTAGAGTAATAGGCCTACTTTAAGCAAGTTTCACTTACCAAAAGACAATGCATGTATTTAAATACAAAATTGTAAATTGTTAATTTTACCTCTTCCATTATTTGTAATTGTAACCTCATTACAAATCCAACAACTTTTTAGATGTTCAATTAAACAGAAATAATGAACTTCATTAATTATGAGCTTTTTCTAATTTGCATAGAAATATAAAAAAATCTTGAACTTAATTGGGATAAAAATATTTTCCCAGCTTTAAAAAAAAATTAATTAAAATGTCAAACTTTGCCATAGCAACATAAAATAATTTAAATCAATAATGTATGTACAGATAGCTCATTTATTTTATGCTGCCTCTCTTGAGTCTTGGCACAGGTACCACCACAACAGTCATACAGATTGCTCTAACTAAATATGATAATGACTCGAAAACGATAGGCTTCTAGCAAAGTTGAATACTTGCAAAACAAACAAAAAAATGGACGGCTAATTTTTTTTAGAGTCATTATTACAAATAAGAACTTATAGACATAGACAAACTCAGACACACATGCAAGTCAGTTTCCATCATTTTCATTAGCTAAACTAATTGTTATTTAAAGCTGATGTTAGAGTGGGTTTCCAGAAAGTTAATGAGGCACAATTTAAGAAGATTTCTTAAATCTTTCTCCAAATTTTAACCTTTTAGATGTTTTCTCTTGCTGCCGATGCAAAAATTTCTGTAGGAAAAAAATAGGCATAAATATTTAGCCATTTCATCAAAGTTATTATAAAAATAAAAAGTTTACATATTCATTAAAATACAATTGTCTCTTGATAGTCTGATGCTTATGGGGTAGGAGGGGGGATGAAAATGTCAGATTACAAGGTTAGCTGTACTTTTAAAAAATTTAATCATACAACATGTCAAGAATATTCTATTTATGATGTAATAAGATATTTTCTTAAGCTTTCAAGGGTATAAATAAACAATAGTTGAAAAATAAATATCTATTTGTCTAAAAATACAAAACAAATGATTTCAACTTTCACATACTGTACTAAATTACAATTTGAGCCTACCAACATTTTAAAAATACTCATACTACAGGATACATTAATTACATGATTTATGTCTGCACCGTGCTGGATTACTGAGTGTGTTGGATTATAAAGTGTGGTGGTATTATTAAATAATATTAGATGATAAAGATGAGAATATTTTTTTTAAATGTTTGGAATTTATTTGTTTATTATCAAGTTTCAAATGTTCCTTCAGAAATGAAGATTATTTCCTCTGAGCCAAAACCTCCTACAAGATGGCAGGAAATGACGGCAGTTGGGTTCGAACTCGGGAACATCAAGTGCATCCCACTCAACAAGGCAGTCATCTTTAAGCTTAAATTTATATGCTAGATTTCAAGCATGCATTCGATTAATATAATCATTCCTTTCTTTCAGAACAAACAAAATAATTTACATTCCCTTTCATGTTCTGAGATTTATAAGAAAGTTGTAAATTTTACTTTTCAGGTCAAAACTTTGGTAGTTAAACAGTTTGTTTTTTTAAATATATTTTTCTTTCAATGAGATCTTTTTATAATCAGATAAATTCTAAGGTATTTTGATTCTATTGAAGTCTATGCCAGAATGAAAAAATGTCATAAATCGCTTCCTGCTCTGCACTATTTTAAATGGAGTTTATTTGACTTGACACAAGCTATAGGATCTGTCTAAGATAAAGTGGAGCTTTTGTAGGAGTTTCTGGCTATGAATAAGAAACAATAGCCAAACAAAGTTGTTATCAAGTCCAACCTTCTAATGGCCTATAAGTAATTGACTTTTTTTCAGACAAAGTCTACAGCCATTTTGTTTTTTACACAAATAGATTATGCTTAACTTTGATCATAAATGAGAAGCTGTTGGTTGAAATCATTCTAAAACAATTTGTAGCAGCAAATAATGGCAAGAAAGATGGTGGGTAAAAAGAGTGACTCAGCAAACCCTTTGCTGACTCACTAGAGAATGGCAGTGTATTTATACCTGTGGCAGTGTCAAAAAGTCAACACTAAGATAAAAACCAAACAAGAGTCTGGAAACAATATCTTATCTTATCTTATATAATACAGACGTTACTTCAAAAAAGAAGATGATTACGTCCTACGCGTCATGCATTTAGTCATGCATATTAACCAATGACTTAAATTCTGCCAAGTCACTGGTTTTTCTGGCTAGCTCAGGCAACCCATTCCATGCTCTAATAGCACTAGGGAAGAAGGAGTATTTGTACAAATTTGTCCTAGCATATGGGACGAGGAATGTGCCTTTATTTTTGTGTCTTTCAGAGTATTTTATTAAATTTTGTTTTTGTATTTGAAGATTATGGTTCAGTGTTTTATGTATAATTGCTACTTTACTTTTGAGTCTTCTGTCCTGAAGGCTTTCTAAATTTAGTGATTTTACTAATGGTGTTACCCTAGTCAAATGTGAATATTCGTTTGTTATGAATCTCACTGCTCTATTTTGTGTTTGTTCCAGTTTCTTAATGTTTTCTTGAGTTGAGGGGTCCCACACGGTGGATGCATATTCTATTATTGGCCTAACCAAGGTTAAATAACATTTTAGTTTTATGTTCTTATTTGATTTATAGAAATTTCTTTTAATAAACCCTAATGCTTTGTTGGATTTTTTTATAGTTTCATCAATATGTGGATTCCATGACAGTTTTTCATTTATTATAACACCTAGGTATTTTGAGTTTTTAGTCTGTGTTACTGGTTTGCCATGAATAAGATAAGTGGAATTAATTTGTTTTAGTTTTTTTGTTACTCTTAACAACTGACATTTTTCTGGGTGGAAAGACATGCTCCAATTTGATTCCCATTTCTGTAATTCATCTAATTCTCTTTGTAAAATATCTGTGTCTTGTTTTGTTTTTATTGTTCTATATATTATGCAATCGTCTGCAAATAATCTGACTTTTGTTCCTGAACTAATGCAATTTGGTAAATCATTTATGTAAATTAAAAATAGTAGTGGACCCAAGACTGTTCCTTGAGGTACACCTGAGTTTACTGTTATTGGTGTTGATTTAGAGCCATTTATTATTACAGTTTGTTCTCTCCCTATCAGAAAATCTTTAATCCACTGATGCAGTGGACCGTTAATGCCGAAATATTTTAATTTTTTAAGCAAACTATGGTGGTGAACTTTGTCAAAAGCCTTGGAAAAGTCTAGTAAGATAGCATCTATTTGTTCACTATTATCTAAACCTTTTGAGAAATCATCAATTAGTCCTATTAGTTGTGTTTCACATGATCTATATTTCCTAAAGCCATGTTGGTATGGGGTGAGGACATTATGTTTGTCTAAGTGGTTTATGATGTTGCTACATATTATGTGTTCTAGTATTTTACATGTGATGCTGGTAAGTGATACTGGTCTGTAGAGAGAATTACAATCATGTAGGGTTGAATTTTATGAGGCTAATTAAATACTTTATGTAAATCAATGTTGTGCTGGTAACTTTTATTTTGGATGTCAAAACCTACTGCAGCAAGACCAGGGAAAGAAATGGGCATGATTCAAACCTGGTATAATAGAAACAACAGTCCAGAGCACATACTACATTACCAAGTGTCCCTCATACTCTTAAGTAGTGCTTTAAATATTAAAATAACTAGGCTTTACAGTATTTATCATTTATTAATTTATTAATGAATGCTCTAGAACTCATTCTTACAATTTGTTATATTCCTGCTGAGCTAACATATTATAGTACAAATTAGGCCTACCTCCACAACATGCTCACCACATGAACAGAACATTCCAAGCTACAACTTACCTGCAGCTGTATTCTGTTCATAAAGAATACTTCCTTCCACCCCTGCTGGTCAGTCAACATCAACAGCTCATGTGTGATGGGCTGCGTTGTGTGATCCATGTAGATCTTGGACCAGACAGCATCACAAGATCCAAGCTGAGAAACAAAGCCACACATGAAAAATTTACATTTGGTATAAACTAGCAGACTAATTCACCAAAGGCCAGGAAAAGTTAACTATTTCTCTACTAATTGACGATACCATAGTTGATTTGACCTCATTAAATAACAGTAAATGTTGAACTTTATAAACTTTACTTTGTGTTATATAAAAAGAGCATGAATTCCCCGTTATTTCTATACCAAATAAAACTTTTCTGATTACATACGACAAAGTTGTTGAAGCTTAATCATAACAGGGTAGTAAAATAGTAATGAGCAAAATGAAGAATTCTGTCAAAACGTGGAATATTTTTATGGAGAGAAAGAGTTAAGCTATGTGGGACACTAAATTTAGGTAAAAAGGTCACAAATTTCGATTTTCAGTTTTAACCTAATTTAAATAGCCCAACCATTTCTGGACATAAAAATATCATTTTCATGATTGGAAAATAATTACTCATTTTTTTTTTTTTTGTAAGGTATATACAGCTGTCTCTTTTCCATTTTTGTTTCGTTTTTATCGATTTTCTCAAAATACTTTTTTTATTCATATTTTTTAATACTCCTTCACTAATTCTGCATAGAAATCAATCAAACTTGTCCTGCTTATTACTTACACCATGTACAACAACTTCTTGCTTACATTTTCTAAGTCTGAATTAATATTTTGTCTTAATGGCAATAAAATACTTGAAAAATGAAAAAAATTATGTTTTTCTATTGCAAGGTTAGAAAAAAAATAAGGTTTCAATATATTTAGAAACTAAATTCTAGAAAATGTTCTGGTATGATTGATTTACACATTGTATATTTTGGTTTGGCAATAGCTTAAATAGTTTTAGAGCCTTAGCGATTTAAAAACGATAAACAAAAATCCAATATGGCGGCCGTTGCCATGACAACCATTATAAGAAAACAATTTTAACCACATTTTTTTATGGTTATTCATAGGGATTATACATATAAAGTTTAGAGTAATTTGATCAATAAATTAAAAAAAAAAAAGGTGTCAAGTGTCCCACATAGCCGTTGGTTAGTCTCTGTGTTGAGTGGTTAATAACAGCATTAAATTTTATAACACTGTTAGCTAACATAATATCGGCTCAAAGTGATATGAGAACATAACAGACACACAAAAATAGATAAAGATGAAAAACTAGTCTAAATAAGTATTTAAAAGGTAGGTCTTAATGTTCTTCTTTAATGTAAAAAAAAAATAAAGTTTCCCTTTTCAGACCTTGCGATCTATAGAGCAGATGATGTTAAGGTCATCTGTTTCTTTGGCCAGCTATTAACAAAAGTGCCATGTGGCCTGCACAACAACCAACAGCCTTTACTTTCACCAACTTAACTTAGGTACCCATTAGAGTTGGGTGGAATCAGGGGCATTCTTAAAACCCTGAAATTCAAAATCCCAATCTTCAGAGATTCAAACCCAGGACCACAGGTTTGGAAGCCAAACGCTTAACCACTAACCCACCACGCAATCTTCTTCTTTAACGTAATGAGTTTCAAACCTATTGGTTTGAGTCAGCCTATTTAAAAAAGACCTTAAACCATAATTTTTTTTTGGGGGGGGAAAAATGCAGCACAATGGTTCACTTAGGGACATTGGATTGATTCATACACTAAGGTACAAGGTCATTTCTTTGCTGTAGATGCAATGAAGACAAAGTATGGCCACCTTCTGAGACAAACAGGTTCAAAAACATTTTGTACCTATCTGCAATGTATAGTATAAGTAAAAGTAAAGTTCCCCTTTTCAGTTCTTGTGGTCTATAGGGCAGATGATGTAAAGGTCATTTGTTTCTGTGGCCTAGGGTTAACAAGGGTGTCATGTGGCCAGCACAACGACCAAGTGCCTTTACTTTTACCCAACTAATGTCAGGTACCCATTAAAGCTGGGTGGACTCAAAGGCGCCCGCAGATTCCAAAATTAAAAATCCCAGTTTTCATCAGGATTCGAACCCCGGCCCCGATTTGGAAGCTAAGCGCTTTACCACTCAGCCACTGCACCTCCTATCTGCATTGTACACTTTCACATATAGAATGACTATGACAAATAAAACAAGTGAAATATTAAAAAATCCTTTTTTAAAAAACAAAGCTTATCTAAATGGAAGAACTCTGTCTTTAAACTACATCTATCAATAATGTACAAGTAATTTCCCTTATTTGATATCAAACAAAATAATTAATTACCAATAATTAATTGACAAATTAGGAATTTAAAAAAAAAATTCGTTTGCGTTTTGTTAACTACAATAAATAATTGTTTAAAGTATCAATTTGATTCGAGTGAGAAATAACTTTAAGGGGACTTAACCCAACTAATTTAGTCGTGTCTTTGAATATTAAAGGATTAGTTTCCCTTGATGGTATCAAAAAAGTAAAGAATTACTAAAAATTAATTGACTAATTGGTTACTTTTTTTTTTCTTTTTGATTCATGGCTATTAATAACTGTGTGAAGTGTACACACTTTTTATTAGACAAATAGACAGAGTGAGTTGTAACAGAAAAGTGTATAGAGCATGTATTACTAGCCTTTATGATGAACTAGATTAGTTCAAGCTAAATAGTCTTAACTTCCTCCCCCGCAAAGAACAATCTACAATCGTCCAACTAAGAACAGGACACACACCACTATTAAATTACCACCTGAACAAAATAAACTCCACACAACTACCCCTTTGCAGACACTGCGCCCACCCCTTTGAAACCGTAAACCATATCCTCTTTGAATGTCCCTCCCTAATCCACCTTAGGCAGACCCTACTTCCACTACAGCCCAACATAACCAACACCCTGTGCGGCAGTGCTGAACAACTGAAGAAAACAGCACACTTTTTTTCCTTGGCACAGTCTGCAAAAGAGCTCACAGCTCAGCAGCAATAAAGCTGGCTAGAAGAAGAAGAAGAAGAAGAAGCTAAATAGTCTCCACTCTTGGAAGGCTCTGCCAGGGTAGCTCATGGGCTCCTAGACTTTGTGGGATTTATGGGATTAGTTCCAGTAATCAAACAGGTAAAAGGATCAAATCATTACAAATAAAATATTACATAAAAGTTAGTCTAATTTAAAAAACCAAAGCCCCAAACAAAGAAGAACAATTTTAACTCTTTCTCTTTGTAATTATTTTCCACGTTTCGGCGGGATTCTTTATTTTGCTCAGTAGTATTTCACTCCCCTGTTAGGATTAAGAATGTTTTATTTGGTAAAGAATTAAAGGGGAATGCATGTTATTTTTATATAAGACAAAGTAAAGTTTATAAAATCAAACATTAATTTTAATTAACTGAGTTCAAATCAACGATGGTATCATCAATTAGGAGAAAAAAGGATAAAGAGCTATCAATAGGATCAATACAAGGTTGAGGCATTGGTATGGAGAATAGGAACCCATATTTTAATCCTAAGAAATCAGTAACAATTATTGGGCTAACTCCCAGAGTCTAACCTGAAGAGGATGAGCAGGAGACTGAGTGGTTTAAGATTATCAATTTTAGGCTTAACATTTAGTCTTAACTTTTAAGTACTAACCCTTAAAAAAACATAATTAGATACACATTCACCAGCCCTGATAAAACAAGAAAAATATATAAATACTTTAAAAAAAAAAGCTTTTATTAATTGTAGTTGTATCAATTAGTATGGCTCATGCAATTCAATTTGTAATAGATATAGACCAACAATAATAAATCTGTGCGATTACAAATATTTCTACCAATTGTTTTTTGTTTAGCTCAACTTAATGCCTTTAGCTTTCTCAATACGCTATGATCCTATCACTTGTCTGGACTATTTGGTAAGTGGGTAGGGGAGAAAGAAGGGGGTATCTTCATGAACGTTACCATGATCGCTTTTTAAATGTATTTATATAAAAAAAAAATGTTGTCCACCTGAATTCAAACTCGAGGGTTAAAGCCTCCTCAAAGTAACACAGAAGCCACTGTGCCAGAGAAATGTTTATAAAAATAAAAGGTTTTATGGTTATCTATTGTTAGTTTCAAACTTTAAAGCAGTGACTTATTTTTTCTCTACAAAGAATAAAGGGGGCTAATTCAACTTATACCAGTCAAGTACAATTTCTTGATTCCAAACAAATAATTAATTATCAATAACTAATTGGTTAATTTTTAATTTATTCATTCTTGATTTGTCAGGCTAAAGAAATAATTTTGAAAAATGTCAGCTTGATCTGAGATCAGGTGCTGAAGAAATAATGTGTTCAAACTTTTTACCAGACAGACAGAGTGAGTTAATATGAGCTTTGTAATAATAAAATACCATTTCCCTGAATAGCTCACCTCTCTGAACATTTTGCTCACTTGACTCAGCTTCAGTATGGACGTTAGGTCAAGGTTGAAGATGATTCGGAGAAGAACTTTTCTCGAAAGCCTGTTTAAATAATCAATGTGGCCACCAATGAGAGCATCTATGTAGTTTAACTCTTTTTCACCCATGTTTCTCACAATTTCACCTTAAAAACAGTAAGTTTCAAAGTCAATTCAATTTTAATTAAACACTATTTTATAGAAATATGAAATCCTATGTTTGACACCAATTAGTTTTAAATGTGTGATGTATGACTCTAAAGTATAAAAGAAGGATATATAAATCAGTGACATAAACCACTTGGCTACCTATCAAGAGGACTAGAGTTCAAATCATGGCTGGGGCTGAGCACTTAAAGGCAGGATGGAAACCATCTCCAGGATACCTCGCCCCCTCCCTTCCCAGAGCACGTTCATAATAGAGATAATAGTACTCTAAGCATGTTAGGGCATGAAAGATGCACTATACAGAAGTATTTTACTAAAAAAAAGCTTTCAAAGCTGTTATTTTAACTATAATATAGAAGCTTTTATCGCTCTGGACTGTCGTCTCCATGGTCACAGGTTTGAATCCTGTGAAAGGTTATGACTAGGATTTTATCTTCAATTCTGAAATCTAAAACAAGACAGCTGGATGGCAGAAATTGTTTGCATCGCTTATAGTCTTTATAATAGGTAATAGAAATTTAGGGCCTAATTTTTCTTCTAAAATAAATGTAGTTACTGTATTCATAGCTTAAAAATATACTCTAGCAAAGGTAACTTTATTTCACTTTTTAAGAGTTTCAATTAGCAATTTTGTAATTTTAACATGAATTTTTTATTTATAAAATTAAAAATGACAACAATGCAGCTGATTTGATTTACAAATGTGAGAGAACATCATGGCTTATCATTTGATGCCACAAATAGTTCAAACAATTACCTCTCATCCTATCATCGTCAGGAAAGTCGGTATAATTAGATTTCATTTCAACTGGGTGTTGGTTGGCATCTGCTCTTGTTGGTGGTAATATTCTCCATATGCGAAAAATAATCTGTAATTTGAAATTATACATAAATTCAACATTTAATCACTTTTGCTTTAAATTAAACAAACAACTAATAAAACTGAATTTATGTTTATAAGTTGTTTGATAGTAGGAATGGGGAAGAAATAAACAACATTTATAATTTTAATTAACTCAAAACAAAATCCTATTTTCTTTAGAATTTCAACTTAAACATGAAGTATGCTTTTGACAGATGTCTTTACAGATGTGATGAAGATTCTTGTCTAAATTATTTATATGCTCAGCATTTCAATTAGAATAAACATACCTTAGCAGAAACAAAAAAAAAAAAACAACTTATAAAACATTTTCATGCACATCCCCTTGTTAATGAACAAAGGTTGTAACAGTAGGGGGGGGGGGGGGGTTGTCATGCACCAGACCAGCTTATAATGAGTGTATACTGACTGGTTTTAATGGCTTAGTAAAGAGAGACCTATGAAGTGAACATTTCAAGTAGACTTTGTAAACTGTATATCCTCTTCTTATCTTATATACAGACGTTACTTCAAAAAATAATTTGATACAGAGTATAGAATCATGACTGCCATGTTCCAATGCACAAGTCTGATAGTCACTAGATAGGAAGCTCTCAATGCACTTGCACATCCAGGATGTTGAACGAAAGGCCTCGGAGAAGTTAGGGTTACTCAGAAAGCTAGCCAGTACCAAGTGGGGCGCCCGAGCTGACACGCTCCGCACACTGTACACAGGGGCTGTCAAATCCCAAATCGAGTACAGCCTCCCCGTGCAGGTGTACGCAAGCAAGACGGCCCTCAAATCACTCGACCGTGTACAGGCCCAGGCTCTCAGATTCATTTGCGGCACCTATAGAACGAGCCCAACTTCTGCTGCAGAAATCATGTCCAATGTGGCTCCTCTCAGCCGTGCTAACAGCCCTGGAATGCTACAAAAGAGGCGAACCAGGGCTCCCGACCCATACACTAGTCACTCAGTGGAGAGTACGAAACAGGATAAAACGGACATTATTTATGCACTGCGCATTAAATTTGAGTGCTCAAGCTGGCCTCTCCACTTACCGGGTCCCAATCTGACGTATAAGCATGTGCCTGCCCTGGAGGAGACAGCCCATCCCTCCCATAAATTTCACAAAACATGGGTTGGAGGGGGCCACAAAACGACACACACACCCGGATTTACTAAGGAAAATGGCATTGGACACACTAAAGACCTACCCACCCGATGCCATCTACTGTTATACAGACGAGTCGATCATGAAGGACCCCGTAAGAGCTGGCTATGAGGCCTATATCTGTTACCCAGACCATGAACCAGACAAGCTGTCAGGCACATGCGGCCTCATCGCATGTAGCTTTGATGCAGAATTAACGGCGATAACCAATACACTGAATTATCTGCTCCAAAAACTGCGCGAAAAGATAACCGTTGCGACTACCGTTGTAATGGTTAACGATTTCCAGTCCTGCCTCCAAGCCATGGTTGGCTTAGGGGGAAAGTCCAAATTGGTGGAAGAGGCATTAGGCGCCGCAAATAACATCCGCCTATTTATTGGAGCTGTCATCTTTATGCAGTGGGTGCCCTCGCACTGCGGCGTAAGGGGCAATGCCGTGGCTGATGCTCTAGCATGAGAAGGAGTGCTGGCCGTGCCCACTTTTGAGACACCAAGTACGTTTCAACAGGCTACCACAGTTATACGAGAGTGGGTACATGAAAAATGGTTGAAATCCTGGGATGACTCCAACACTGCCAGGGGAGTCTGGCAGCACATGCTTCGCCCAAATCGAGAGGTCCCGTGGTGGAGGCTAAAAAGGTTGGAACAAACAACAATAGCGCAGTGGCATAAGGGACACTGCCCCAAAGGTGCGTAATTGGCCCGGTTCTGGCCAAATTTTGATGCCCGTTGCCGACACTGCGGGGAATCAGAAGAGACGGTGGGGCACGTCTTGCAAGAGCTGCAGGAAGACGTATCCAGTGGTTCACTAAGTTTGTATGGAAGCTATGAGGCACTACGCCAAACAGCAGAGTTCCTTACCAGGGCACTAAGGGAGACCTAGGTCTCCCTGCCTTGTCACCGATTGGAGTTCATCTTAGATAGTCACTTGAAAAAAGATGAACAAGTAATGTTGGTCAAAATTTATGTGTGTGTAGATGAAACAGGCTGGTGGTGAGAAAGAATGATAGAAGCTTTGAAGAAAAGGTAAAGAATTATGTAACTGTCTAGAAAAGTCTTTTGGGAGACTCTCTAAATTCTAGATTAATCTACTAATATTATTGTCAGTCTCATTCTACTTTAGATATAGAATCTATATCTAGATATCGTATTGTAATTATATTCTCTTTACGATGTCTGAAGTAGCGTCTGTTTTTTTATTAATATAAATAAGATATATATTATTATATAGAGATACAAAATACATGTAGATCTAGATCTACTAGATGATCTAAATCAAGATCTACATTGATTTAGACCTTTATATTATACTGTAACAAAAGTCAATTGGAACTATTCAACTTTAAACTAAATTTAAACTAGATCTTGATATATTTAAATTTTAATTAAACCAATATTTTTTCTACTTCTAGATATAGATTTCATATGTCTATTTAAATTTAAGTCTATAACTAGATCTTATCTTATAGATAATTACGTCCTACGCATTTCAATTAATTTCATGTGTCAATCTAGATCTATTCTAGTCAGGCATGTTATTGTTAATCACAACAAGTGACACTGACATTGACAATGATCATGATGTGAATGAACAATGACTTTTAAAAACTCTGCGAAGTCTTTGGTTTTCCTGGCTGATCTAAATTAAAAATGCACCTGATCAACAGTAATAAAAATTTGTAAAAAATCTTTAGAAGGTGCTGGCGCTACGCATGTTCTTTGATAAAGTGAGCCATCTTCTTTATTTATCCAAGGTTCACAGATCTCAGCCCACGACCTGATGGATTTCGCCATTTTGAAACTGTTCAATCACCATCTCAACTAGCGTCAACAAAAATAGTTCCCATTTTGCACTGACACATATAGATCTAGATTCTAGATCTAAAATACAGAATAACTTTTTGTGCATCCCAGTTTCAACAGCAACAAGACTTCGATATTCGTCAAGTTCCGTTTTCACTGTTTCTTGTGAGATTTCAGCGAGAGACCGAGTCCTCAGAGACAACTTGCAGGGGCGGACTGGCAATATTCTTATATAATATGGGTATTCAGTCGGGCAAATGCCCGGTGCGCCGGCACCAATTAGATCGCTCGTACCGCCTGCAAATGATATCGATTGAAGAGAAACAAAATGCTCTTTTGCAAAGCAGACAACTTTTAAAAATATCTCTGTTCAACTCATACCTTCGTGGAAACTAAAGTCTAAAACATGGGCACAAAAATAAAAAAAGCGAAATACCGGTACAAAAAAAAAAAACTCTAAAAAAAAAGCCTATATTAGGCCTACGTATATCAATTAGGAGGCGCGGTGGTTGAGCGGTAAAGCGCTTGGCTTCCGAACCGGAGACCGCGAAGTTCGTATCCTGGTTAGGACTGGGATTTTTATTTCGGGATCTCCGGGCCCCTCTGAATCCACCCAGCTCTAAAGGGTAGGCCTACCTGACATTAGTTGGGAAAAGTAAAGGCGGCTGGTCTTTGTGCTGGCCAAATGACACCCTCGTTAACCGTAGGCCACCGAAACAGATGACCTTTACATCATCTTCCGTATAGACCACAACGTCTGAAAGAGAAACTTTACTTTTTTTTACGTGTATTATAATTAGTTTGAATCAGTCATGTGATTAAATTTGTAATAAATCTTAATTAGCAACAATAAATCTGTGCGATTAGAAATGACTTTACCAACTTTTTTTTGTTTAGCTCTATTTCATGCTTTTAGCTATACACTATGATCCTATCACTTGTCTCGACCAGTTGAAAGGAGTATAGGGGAGAAAGAAGGAGGTATCTTAAAAGTTAATGCTACAGAGATCACTTTTTCAATGCATTTATATATTTTTTTTTAAGTTGAACGACCGGAATTCGAACTCGAGGGCTCAAGCCTCCTCAAGCCAACACGCTAACCACTGTGCCAGTGAAGCGCTTATGACAATAGAAGGTTCTATATTATTCTATTGTTAGCTTCTAGCTTTTCTAGTATACATCTTAGTGTGAAGATGTGGTCGGTTGTGGATTTGTTGTGTCTGAAACCACATTGGTAGTCACCTAAGAGTTCTTCTGAATATTTTCCGTATCTTAGATAAAAGCCTAGACAGTATTTTATTAGTCACATTTAGTAAAGAGATCTCTCTGTAATTACAGCACATTAACTTGGATCCTTTTTTTGGTGTATTGGGATTATAAGAAGCCGTTCTCATTCTGTTGGTATTACTTCTTCCCAAATTCTTGACATTAGTCTGTGTATTTGGGAATGTAAGTCTTTCCCTCCATATTTAATTAGTTCTGCTGGAAATACCTATATGACACTCTTTATGATTTTGGAATACCCAACAAGCTGACAAGACTTATACATATGACATTAAACAACTCAAAAAGTAAAGTCATAATACAAGGAGAACACTCACGAGAATTTCTTTACATTGTTTAGATACCAAACAAAATCCTTAATTATCAATAGGCTTTTTAATTAACTAATTGGTCAATATTTTCTTGTATTCTTGTTGTGTCAAATACAAGAAATAATTGTGCAAAATTTAAACTAGGTTGTGGGAGAAATAACGTGTACAAACTTTTTTATCAGACAGACAGACAGAGTGAGTTGATAAAAGCCTTGTAAAAACGGAATGTAACAGCGCAATTAGAATTCCTTACAAAAGGCATCGATGAAACTTTTTATATTACTGAGGAGCTAGCATTCATGCAATTGTCTCAGAAGACAATGGATGCGCACAGGTCAGTCACTGTTTTGGGTTTCGTCTTGAGACGGGGCAGAATCTGTAGTGACTGATCAAGCCACTTCTGGAGCGGCAGAGTTTGCCACAATTCGTGCATGTATATGCATCTGACAGGGCAGCTATCTTCTTCTTTCTCTTGACTGGAGCGACTTCGTTTCTTTGGCACTCGGCGAAGTTCGATCCAGCACGTACAGTCTGTCTCCATGCTGTCCGGTCTTGGGCTATCTCCTACCAGATACTTTTTCGATGCCCGTGGTTCTCAAGTCTCGCTTGCAGACATCTCTGTAGGTTAGTCTTGGGCGGCCCTTGGGCCTGACTCCCTCTGCAAGCTCAGCGTATAGGATACCCAAGACTAACGTGCAATCTTTAAGGGAGCAACAAATAGGGCAAAAAGTTTTAATGCAGTTGTCGAAACAGATTTGAAAGTACCTACAGCAAGAATAGGGCCTATACATTATTACGATAGATGGAGTGAAGCTCCAAATGTAATCTAGGGGGAAATATCTAGACTTGTTGAGATTTTCAATACACACTACACGCTAACTGTAAAGGTAGCTTTTAGTTTAGTTGATGGGAAGCGTAGTCGAGAGGTTAAATACGCTTGAGCTTGGCTTGTCTTGGCTACCTATGAAGGGGGCTCGAGGTTCGACACCGACTCGAGCAGAGGCAGCACGGAAAACCTTCTACCGGATACCCCCCCCCCCCCCGCGCCACTGGCCCACAGATGAGATCGGACCATAATAGCGCTCTGAGCATGCTATAAGCATGAAAGTAGCGTTATATAAAAGCTATAATTATTAATATCTGGAAAGGAGATTTCAAGACATCAGTGCTATTGAACAAATATTTTCAGTATTATTTTTAATGTGGATTGAGAAGTGGTGAAACCAGACTTGAGAATCGAATGATTGAACTACTATCTAATATATCATCTAAGACATTTCTAAATGTTCCGAATTAGACGTCTACAAGGGCTTGCCGAAAGTTTTCCAGATTTAATACGGTATCTCATGCTCAAAGGTTACTTGCAATGTTTATATCATAATAGGCCAATATTTAGTAGCAGCTTAGAAAAAAAATTAGAAAAAAAAACAACAACTTTGTTAGCAGTACATGGACGGATGAACTAGTCAGTTCACTTTGAATACTAACTACGTTCGAAGTTGAAACACATTCAGAACTATTTATCAAAACACTCGTAGCTTCATGCATCGCACTTAATAGATTTCCATATCATTTATTGATACTACATTTCTGTATTTGCTTTGATTAACAAACAAAAACATTTTTCCTTTAAATTTTTGGCCCGCTCCTCAAAACGTTTGCTCATCACTGGTCTAGATCTAGATTTATACGTAGGACATACATTTATGTTTTAATATATAGTCTATGGTTTTAATGAGCTAGCAAGTGATTATTAACTGCATAGCCTATAACTACCACTTAAGTGCGCAGTAACGTTGGAGCCTTAGTGTTAACATCCGCGAAGAGGCCATTGAACGGATTGAATCGTGACCTCCGTGACCAATGTCGAAGGCGCCGATTGAATTCACCACGCGTGGACTACCACAGAATATATTTATAGGTTTGGGTAGGATATAAAGAGAGGCTTGATTTTTGCCAACCCATAGAGCATCGCATATTTCCTACTGATAGTTCTGATTTATACGTTAGGCTTGCTTTCGCCTTAACTTGGCATAAAGGGGTTGTGATTTAATTAAGAACGGTGAATTGTATATTATTGGATGACTCTTTCTTCCTGTGCCTCTTTCTTCATGTGCCTTGAGGAATGACTTTTGATAGTGAGTCACGTCTTACAATATGACCAAACCACAAACCAGCTTAGCTTTCATCACAGTATTGAGGCGCTCCTCTCTTTTGCCAGGCATAAAAATAATTTGTCTTCTATTCCTGGTTTCTAATAGCCAGCTTTTTTTAAATAAAGCTTATATCAATTCACTCTGTTTGTCTGGTAGAAAGTTTGTACACGTTGTTTCTCCCACACCCAATCTCGGATCAAGCTGAACATTTTCAAAATGATTTCTTTTACATGCCAACACAAGAATCAATAAAAACAAGATTACAAAGACAGTTTGTGTGGAAACACAAACTCAAAATCGGCCCCCGATGTGGTCCACCCAGACAGGCTTCAATATTTTCAGAAAGAACATCCAAATGAAATTATATCAAAGACTAATGAGAGATAAGAATGGAGAAAGAAGGTTGACAGATCTTGTGTAGTGATTATTAATGTAGTGCCCCAACGGTACAGCAGATCAAAGGATAGGTGCAGGTGAATGCAAAGTTAGATGTGAACCTGGCCTATCTAGTTCCCCTTTCAGACCTTGTGGTCTATAGGGCAGATGATGTAAAGTTCATCTGTTTTTGTGGCCTACGGTTAACGAGGTTGTCATGTAGCCAGAACAACCACCTTTACTTTTCCCCAACAAATATCAGGTACCCATTGGAGCTGGGTGGACTCAGAGGCGCCTAAGGATTCCGAAGTTGAAAATCCCAGTCTTTACCAGGATTCGTACCCGGGGCCCCCGGTTCGGAAGCCAAGCGCTTTACCGCTCATCTACCGTGCCTCTCGTGGCCTAACTGAAGTCTTATAATTGATAAAATTGTTTTGAAAAGGCTCAATCTCTTATTCGAATGAATATATTATCGCAAAAAAAAGTGCACGAAAATGACGTTTACAAGATTCCTATTCGTGTTAATTTAGGTCTAACTTATAATGCATACTAATTAGCTTTTTCTCTTTAAAAAACTGCTTGCATAACTGATTTTAAAAATGAGATTTTTCGCTTTCAGAAAAAAAAAAGTAGCCGTTGCATCAGAACTTTGAATGGTCTAAATTATTGTGATGTCGGATTTTCAATATCTTTTCTAGTTTACGAGATCTAAACGGGACGGACGAACAGACATTTCGCACAAAACTAATAGCGTTTCTTTTCTCTTTCGGGGGCCGCTAAAAAAACAATTAGTTAATTAACTATTGTTTATTAATTATTTTGTTTTGTATCTCGAACAAGGGAAAGACATTTTTACTTAATTGATAAAGTAACGTATACGTTGAATTAGTCCTCCTTATTGTTTATTTTTTGTAGAAAAAAAAACAACTAAAAAATAAACCCCCTGTTTCAGTGGTTATCCTATTGGCTTGGGTAGACAGAGGAGGCCTTAGCTCTCGAGTTTGGATTCACGTTACTCCTTTATTTATTTATTTATTTTTAAAGCAAAAACAATTGGTGAAAATGTTTCTAATCGAACAGATTTATTGTTGTTAGTCTAGATATTAAATAACATGACTGATCCAAACTCTTTGTTACAACTAAACTATAAGCTTTGTTTTTTAAAAAGTGTTTTTATTACGTGTTTCCTAATTCGCTTGTTCGTAGCATTTACTCTCAGAGGCTTGGATTCTTCTTTCAGACTCAGCTTTCAGTGTCCAACTTTCACAGCCTTATAGCAGTGTTGATTGAGACCACTTTAACCTTTACTGGAAAGCTAGGGTATGTTACTATAACTCTTCCAGATTTTCCACAATTAGTGATAATTAATTAATTTAGTTTTATTTACAAAAGAGACTTAAACCCTGCAGCATTGAGAGATATTGCAGTGATTTCTCCCTTAGGTGTTTTTGTTCCCTAGAGTGTTTTTTTAAATTTTGCTTGTTTCTTTTATAAATTTTTTTAGAGTATCTTCTATGTCTATGAATGTTCTTTATTCACTCTATTTTCTCATTATGTCAGGGGAAATAAAAATAATGTTACATATCTGAATTAAACTTTGACACCTTAATCAAACCATATATTTATGCCTAGGACAAAAACACAATCAACAAAGACATTTTACAATTAATTTAACATTCTGTACCCTGAAATCACACAGGCGAGAACCGCCGCTTGGCTCTTGCAGTGAGTGTCCTGAGTGTACACGTCATATGACTTACGACCTAAAAATAAATATCACATCTAGGCAATGTACACTCTACTTACTTCCCTTTACTTGGAAATTGTCGTCTCTTTCTGAAGAGGTCCTTCCATTACATAATCTCTTTGCAATTGTATTACATTGATTAGACCTAGACCAAATCTCATTGCTTCAATATTATTCTTCTAGAATATTTATTTTTTTTAATAACAAATTTGATCATATGCCTACGGATACATAGCTTTATGAACTAACCTCATCTCCCCTCCCTTATATTAGATTTACTTGTGTAATACGTCATCAGTTTGAGCTGTGTACAAAAAAAAAAAAAGGCCAGGCAAGATTTTGTAACAACATACACTAATCTAGGTTACATAGACTAGGCTGGGTTGAGGAAAATGACGATCTATACACCTTCACAAGTTGAAAAGAAACCCGAAAAGGGTTCAACGGAACCAGAGGTGGTCACGGAACCACTAGTAAGAATAACATATTTAGATGCAAACATATTTAGATATTAAACTAAATCTCGAGTCTTTATTAGTAGATTTATAGAGATCTAAGATCTAGACTAGAGTAGTAGAGTCTAGAGTCATAGTAGAGACGAGAGTGACTAGACTTAAGTCTTAAGTCTTAGATTGAGACTGAGTAGTTTATAATAATAATTTAATCCGGACATTAAACACATGAATTCGGACACTCGCTGTTTTTGTGGTCATTAAATCTTTATTTTGATATTTAATATGAAACTAGCTGTGTTGTGCTTGTTCATTTTCCAATGATTCTAAGTATTCTAAGCCAATTCCTTTCATTTTAGTTGTCTTTTATGAAAGAAAAACGAATTTCAAATTTGAAAGTCAGGTTGTTGTTTTTTCCTATGTTACCCAAATGACTTTACCTCTTCTTAGGGTTAAGACTATATTTTTTGATTGGCTAAGTCTATAGTCTATACTAATGAGTCCGGCAATATTTATTCTGTTTTTGGAGCTGATTTATTTGATTCATAAGCCAAGTTGTTTGATTCCATACAAAAAAAAGTTAATAGGGTGTCAGAATTAAATTACGATTTTATCACCAAAATTTATTTCAGACAGCCAGTTTTGGACATCAATGATAATGATCTTATATTATATTTGTTCATTTGTTGTTGTTTTCTTTTTATAGAGAATAAATGGGCAAATGTTTGGAGTGAGCTTGGTACATTGAATGAAGTTAAATGCTTAGATCTAGACCTACTAGATAGATCTAGATTTATAGAGAGAGAATATAGAGGATTCAGTTAGGCAAGAATGGCTATCCAAACCTGTACTATACTACAAAAGATCATCTGTATTAGAAATTTATTAAATGAATAAACAAAAAACACAAACATTCAACACACATCTAAGCATGCAAACATAAAATGTCTAAAAGTCGGTATAGAAGTCAGTATCCCAGTGACCTAATTTAGGTAGAATAAGTGTGTTCATATTTTTATTTTTGTGTTTGTATTTATGCATAATTTGAAAACATCTTAATGATTTAATGTGAGGGGCTATGCCTAGGGATCTTAAAACTTAGTTAATGTTAATATAGAATAAAAATCTGAGTTTATTGATGCCTAAATATAGAGACTGTCCGAAATAAATTATGAAGTCCAGAATCAAATAATGTGGGTCAAATTTGTCTGAATTAAATGAAAACACAATGCCTCTTTGACCTTAAATATAATAACAAATATAGGTTAGGGGTACAAATATAAGTAGTCATCCTTATTCTCCTTAAACTAAAGAAGATTTTGATCTTTCATTTTCTTTTCTATGTCAAACCATTGTCAGATAATGCGCTGTCAAAGTCAAACTTTCAAATTTGGGCCTATAGGTGTCCAAATAGCATAAAAACTTCTCTAGTTCTATATATATTTTATAATAATAATTACTAAATTAGACTTTAGAGGAGTAGACTCTATTTAATTTACTATTTTAGTTAGTATTAATTTAGATTTAGAGTCTAGTGACTAGAAATAGAATCTTATCTCAGTATAATACAGTATATCAATATCTAATATATAAAGTAGAATGTTTGGCGTATGTATGTATGCATGTCCACGTATAGAAATAAAAACCGCTTGACCAATCTTGATAAAACTTGGCAGAAATGTTCCTTGGGTACCAACTTAGACCGTAGTGTATGTATTGTGGCCCTAAAAAAAACTTAAGACCCTCAAAAAAAAGTTCATTAGTAGAAATTCATTATGTTGAATCCCTGATTCCTGTATTCATTTGTATGGAAAAAATATCGACGTGCTATCGATTCAAAACACATTGAGTGACATCGTAGATATCTAGTCTATATCTAGATCTGGATTCTAGATCTAGAATCTAGATAACTTGTTATACAGGAATATATCTAGCTAAACATTATTACGTTATGTCATGATTCTCTTTCTAGATCGATAACATCTATTACCATCTAGTCTAGATCTAGACTAGATTCTTAGTCTTAGTATAGAATAGATCAAGGATGAAGGTAGGTCTACGAAAGTTTGGAGTAGACCTACGTTTGTAGCAGATCCACGGCATCGGTAACACTCTTGAGCCCAGATCTAGAGTAGATTATATTCATATAATAGACATAGATCGAGATCTAGTCTAGATATCAACTCTATTGTCGTATTGATTTAGATTTAGATTGTAGATCTAATCATGACATCTAGATCTAATATTATATTATATATATATATATATGACAAAACAGTGAATCGCGTAAGTGTTACACATTCTGGTGCCAAAATACGCATTTTGACCATCAGCGTTACGCATTTCGACTTTTTTTGGTAGGCAGGTCTGTTATAATCTAAATATCTCATTATCATGATTATATAAATGACAGTTAAGATTTAAATCCTTTTGTAAAAACTACTAGATCAGGGGTGGGCAAATTACGACCAGCGGGCCACATGCGGCCCGCCTAAGTGTTTTATGCTGCCCGTCGACGCCTAAGAAATCAGGTGTTCCCACACACTACACATATAAAAATGCATATATATTTGAATAAATAATTGTAAATATCTATAGATCTAGAAATTTGTGAAACTTTTGATTCTTATCACTTATCATGAAGAGGCTAAATAAACATTGTCGTTAAACATCATTCTAAAAAGTTTAAAGCAAACGAAGATTATTTAAAATGGCAATATTTTGAAACATTCAGTCAAAGACAAACACAAGCCAGTATTTATTCAATTCTATCAAAAACTGTGTTGAAAGAGTTGGGTAGGCTTGTACAAGATGGCAATTGTAACAACTAATGGAGCTCGTGCTTTGACAAAGAAAAACAGGCTTTTTAATAAAATAAAGCATTGAATATCAAATATATTGTTGAAATTGATTTCTCAATAATCTTATTATTGGCAGAGGGCCAGCTTTAGGCATAGACAAACTGCTTAGGGTCCCCAATTGGTGAGGGCCTTGCAATGACTTCCTTCTTATTATTTTAGAGAAGAAATAGCGAAACTTGTCCTCAATGTTATTGTTTTTAATAAATTGAATAGGTTTACTGTTGTCGCTTTTTTTTTTTTAATTTGAGGCCACCAAATTCACTTTGCCAAGGGCCTCCAATTATCTACCAGCCATGACTGGCACTTCCGAGAAGTACTTGAAGATTTGGAACAAAACATTCTGATGTTCGGTTACCAGTAGTATCAGCTGGCCTAGAAGAATTTGGAATCTCAAGGAAGAAATAGTTAGGTTCATTGAAGGACATTGATTGTGACCTTGTTAATAATATTTCTAATGAAGAGTTGAAGACAGACTTCATGTTTATCATTGCAGACATTGCAATGTTTTGTTTGCAAATGAAATGTATGTGCATCTTAAATCTTTTCAAACAAAGTTATTCTACTTCTCGAGCCAGCGAGTGAAATCAGGTCTTATCATTTTCCTTAGCTGAAAGGTAAAACTATTTCTAGTGAAATGGATGAAATTAGAAGACCTATTTGGATTCCTTGATTGTGGAATTTGAAAGCAAATTTTGAGATGTCAAGAACGTGGAGCTAGTTTTCAATACCATCAGCTCACCATTTAATGATTTAGCTCCAGATGACATACCTCCAAGCAAAATATGACCCGAAAGAGTAATTCCAGTTAGTTCTTCCAAAGAAGTTTCATGACTGTCAGAATCTGTATTCCCATACTTAAGAAAGCTTTGCTGCGAAGCTTTCACATTATTCGGAACCTGATTCATCTGTGAACACGCTTTATTTCGTTTGTTTCAAAATTATCAAGTGTTAGAAAAGCTTAATGCTCACTGACTGTAATTTGTCAGCAGTCGCAAGAACAAAGCAACTAGTAAGCTAGTTCTACAGTTACAGAACATTAGGCACGGATGTAAACAGTTAAATGCTTCACATTAAGGTTTATTGTACATTTGTGGTGAAATGTTGTGATGTAAAAAGACAATAACAAAATTTTAAAAGTTATTCGTAAAATTAGTTCAAGAAATTGCTAACTGTTGTTATAATTCCTCAATTGGGATTTTAAAAATTGTATGCACCCGCCAGTCCCCACATTTTTTTAATGTGGCCCTCGGTAGAAAAAGGTTGCCCACCCCTGTACTAGATCTATAATTATATTCTGTAATGACTGTTATTAGTATTATAGTTGTGCCAGTATACTATTTATTACAACTTATCACTAGAATCTAGATTTAGTATACACATAGATTAGATACTAAACTCTATAGTCACTATAGTCTCACATAAAAGAATAAAAAAGATCTAGAATAATCTGACTAGATCTAGATCTAGACACTGTGTAGTGTAGACATAGACCTATGGCATAGCATAGCAGAGAACATGATACTGAACAGTGTAGGTGCTAGGAGACAGCCTTGTTTTACCCCGTTTGATACTTCGAAGTGCTCTGATGGTTTTCCACTTTCTTGTAAATAAACAACATCCAATCGGATTTAAATAGGAAATTTAAATTAGGCGCCAACTTGCTTTAACTGACATAGAAGAATTCAATTGGTTGCAGGCAGCTTCAGAGTGAGACAGCTGAAGATCTCTTCCTTACAAAGCCTGCGGGATGCACATTTGAGACCAAAAGAAGATCTGCTGCCAAGGACAGAACATCTAAACAATGTTTATGCGTGCACTGGATGTGACCCAATTTGGAGGTTGCAGCTAGGGCTGCATAGCCACAAGAAATACTGCATTCCTCATTAATCTTTGGACTGAAGACAAGCTTTATTATTATAGTACATGTCAATGGGTTAGGTCTTTTCACAATTTAAATTCTACATGTAAGAGATCTAGGAATTATCATTATTTTGCTTGCATTTAAAAAAAAAAGGAACCTTCATTTATCTTTTGATTTTTTAAACTTATAACCACTTATTTTATACGATCATATCCCAAAAGGCACCATGTGAATCTCTAGTTAAAAATATGCATAGATACATGCGGCTTACATGTATTAGAAAACTGTGTGCTGGTGTATTTAAGAGAAACAGGAAGCTAGATAGATATATAAGGTTATTCTCCCCCTACCTCACATTGTGTGCAAAGTCAGTGACACTAATTGACATGTCACATCTTTCTCATCCTGATGTACATTAGAAACACATTAGTGTGTACAGTTCAGGAATGACAAGTAATGTCATCATTATGAAAGTTTGAAGAGTAAAGAACACAATGTCCCAGACTGTGCCAGTAGCAATGTTTACATGAGAGAAGATCGAAAGAATCTAGATGTAGATCTAATTCTAAGAACTACACTTTGCACAGATAGTTTTTTACTTTGACACATCAAAATACAAAATATAGTCCATTGATTTCATTATTTAATAAAATTAAGCTTCAAATTTGTGTTTCAAAAGCATTTGTACATAAATTCGTTCCTTATATCTGGGAATTTAGATGTCCTGTCGTACTTTATAATCCCATTAATTTAACAAATCGGGTAAATTTTAATTGTATCCCATTCATCTCGCAGTTCTTTTATTTTGAATAAATATAGATGTATCGGCTTAACATGTAAACCCATTTTCGCAAAACCACTTTTATTTTCCTGGCGAAAGAGAAAAACTTGAAAGGAACATTATCTTGGTTTGACATAAATATAAATCCAATCCTATAGAATAGTAATACATAAACTAAGGCCCGCAGGCCACAGGTAATGTCAGACTAGTACATATATATATATATGTCACGTACACAGTATCTATTTTTAGCTCGTCAAGTACCTCGGGTTTTTTCTCACGTGGAGATATGTTAATTAGTGTAACTTGGGCTGCACTTATTGGTTGGCACTGCAATGAGCTGCCTGGGAGACGTGACGTAGCTGGAGCCCGGGAAAAGTTCTGTTTTTTTAGTCAGTCATTGTATGGAACTTGGAAGTGGAAACATCTACTAATGTCTTGTATTAGAACTCAATTATATTATTGTGTAGATCTATCATTTTATTCAAGTACGTTTAACCATTGTAATTATTTGTGAATAGCTTTTTCAAGTTCTGAATTAAAGTAATTGTTTTAGACAAAGAGAAGTTTCTTCATTGAATATAGTATCATACTTAGATCGATTTAGCGAATGACAACTTCTAGATGATCAACTGGCAACATTTTGAATGATCGTATTATCAACTAGATCTAGCTACTTCTATACGATCATCTTATTAAAAGAAGATTTCAAGATCCTCGGCAATCACGATCATCGTTAGTGTGATATAGGTCAAGATAATCTTCAACTTCACATCTATCATTGCATCTTCATAGATCTTGACATCCGACATTCATATTAATTGATGATTGTGATAATATATATATTTACTAGCTGGACATTACCTGCTGCCTGCAGGCTTTAGTTTATGTATGCCAGGATTTTGTGATTTTACCATCACAAAAGAGATTCAAGACACCGATAGCAAAGACTAACAGACACAAACACTCTTTTGTTCCCCTGGCAATCAAATCATTAAAATAGAACAATCTGGTATAAACTTAGTCACATGTAAATTATGAGTAAGTCTGGTGTGAATGTACACTTTGGTTTCTTATAGTTATAATGTTTTTTGTTTGGTGTAATGCACAAATTGTAAGACAAATTTCCATACGGACAATAAAGATTATTATTATTATTATTATTATTATATATATATATATATATATTAGGGGTGCACCGGATAGTACTTTTTGATATCCGGTCGGAGCCGGATATAACCGGATAGTAAAATTAGATATTCGGCCGGAGCCGAATACCTACATGACTCAAACAGCTCGTTTTACTGAAGTTTTTGCAAATCTTCTATATAACATACCTATATTCATATTATTTTGTTATTACTTTCTTACTTTAAACTCTATCACTGATTGATAAATTAAAATCAACAACATTTTTTTTTACATAATGCTAATTTAATATAATAATATAATAATAATATACACATCCTTTAAAAGTTAAAGCATTGTTTTGACATTAAAGTAACGCCATATAAGTGATGACTTTTTATCAGCCATTATTATTACTTTTCAATTTACTAAATGCCCTTGCAAGCCACTTTTATACCCGTGGCTTGTGTAACAAAATACTTGTAGGGGTGTGTCCTGTAGTTCAGCGCTCTAATTGACATTTCTCTCCAAGTAAACAAACTTAGTGTCATCATTTAGTGACCTCTAGACAGTGTCAATATGTCTTAACAATTTGCGTTAATCCATTCTGACTTAAGAATGGTCAATGTCTATATTCTCTATCAATACATTGTCATGGATTAAACAAATAAGAAGTTGGGGGTGTTGAGTCTCTTGAGCCCTCCCTTTAAAGATACCCTTGGTCAGTGTCTGTTTGGCTTGTAGTCCTGACTCATAATTGAGACTTAACTCAAAGTAAACAAACTTATTACCCGTCCAATAGTATAAAAGGTGTGGTTTGTGGTCCAGACCCTTGATTGACAACCTCATACCAAATTAACCTTATAGAGATTTGGCTTTTAGTCCTGCCCCTAATAAAAATTCTACTCCAAGTAAACAAACTCAGTTCCCTCATAAGATGTGACCTCTAGACAGTGTCAACACGTTGACATATGGCTTAATGTGGTCAGCTGCTTATCTGTGAACTCAATGTTATGGACTAAACAAACAAAAGGAGGTGGGGGTAGCTCATCTCTAGCTCTGGAGATATACCCGCACATCTAGACAGATTATCAGCGTGACGTAGTTAAGGAATATGACATGTTTACTAGACCACTCAAAGGTCAAGACAAGCCAGTGTGCCAGACATTGCTGCTACGTATGTAATACGAATTTATAATGTAAAGTCTAGTCCCCCCCCCCCCCCCCCCCCCCCCCAATAACAAACCTAGTTCCCTCGTGTGACCTCTAGAGAGTGCTTACGTCCATCGTATCTGACTTGGGGTCACCTGTCAATCAATGAACTCAATGTGATGGGCTAAACAAATAAAAGGGGGAGGGAGTTGTTCATCTAGAAATATACCTGGTTACCTTAGAGGTGTGGCTCTTGTAGTCCAGCCCCCCCCCCCCCCCCCCAAATAAAGATTAACTACTAAGAAAACAAACTCAGTTCCTTCGAAAGGTGTGACCACTAGAGAGTGTCTATACGCTGACATTAAACCTACGTCCATCGTATTTAACTTGTGGAAATGGTACCTGCCTATAAAAAAATCAATGTGATGGACTAAACAAATAAAAGGGGGTGGGAGTTGTTCATCTCTACCTCTGGAGATATACCCGCACAGCTAGACAGACGTCTGGTTAGCATGACGTAGTCAAGGAATGTAACATTTTAACATGTTAACTAACTTACTCAAAGGTCAAGACAAATTGAAAAAGTGCCAGCCATTGCATCTCTGTATGTAAAGCGCATTTATGATGTAAAGTTTCATCTCTATTTATATTAAGTTATTAACATGCCTTTTCTTTATAATAAACGATGTTTGGTGCATATTTATAATGGCTCTATTTTTAAGCACATTATTTTGTTTTCATATAAACATTAATACATTCTATAACAGACAGTAATGGAACGAGGTCCACTTTATGCATATTAAATAGGTGTATTTTTTACTATCCGGTAGTGATATCCGACTGGAGCCGGATAGCACCGGATAGTAAAAAATGCCGGATATTCGCCAGAAGCCGGAACCGACGGACTATCCGGTGCACCCCTAATATATATATATATATATACTAGCTGGACATTACCTGCTGCCTGCAGGCCTTAGTTTATGTATTTTATATATATATATATATAAATATGCCCAACCTGTTTACCCTGTTATATTGATGGAAGAGGGATGGCATTAGCTATAGTTAGTGTGTGTTTTACACATCTTCAACAAAGTTTTTCTTTATTTTTCTTCTTCTCATTTTTAAGTTAAAGAGTTCAGCTAACCATTCTCATATCTGAGATAAACTGTGCAGAAGTTTCCCCAAATAAGCAGTTCTTCATACAGTTTGTTTTCTAAAAGGAGTATTCTGGGGCCAGTATCTTGCTCAGGACTCTTGGTTAAGTAGCCAGCTATGGAGGACGTGGTAATCATACTCTGGAGACACTGCACAAAGGGAATGTGCTTTGAAAAATCCAATTTCCATCTTGTTACAAAATGTTCTTAATAAGCATGTTTTGGTATAAAAATGTTTGTTCTAATAAATATGTAATAAACACATTTCCTTTTCATTTCTATATCGCCAAAAAAAAACCAAAAAACAACCTACTTTTCAAATCTGAACCTTCCAACATGATAATGAGAAGACAGAAGAAAAAGAACATTTATTAAAAAATAAATTTCTCCTGATCAGGCGAGAGAGATATTGAGAAGTGACTCAAATGGGGTCACTTGAGAGGAGCAGTTAGGGAGTAGTTAAGAAACTCAGCTATTGATGAAGAAAAGGAATTCAGAACACATGTGTTTAGTAGATCCCATTCAGTGTAAAGATACCGTAGTTAAGAAATACAGTAGCAGCTACATGCTCACTGGTGTGGCTGTATTTCTTCCTTTCTCTTTGCCGTTTCTATTTTTAAATCACATTCAATGCCTCTGTAGCAGCTATCTAATTAATTAATAAATACTTTTTATTTTAAAAGTAATGATTAATCACACTGCCTCTTCAATTTATTCTTTCAATCCTATCACCATAGGTATAGAGACTACAAAAAATAATAATTTAGCTTCATTACTCATTTATTGTTTGTTTGTTCCTAGTCTATGTAATGCAGATCACTTGGTAATCTTTTTTATTTTTACTTTTCCTGGTTTTTTGATAGACATTTGGTAGGCTTAAAATTACTTTTGAACACTTCAACTACAAACTATGTAGACACTGATTGATAAGGCAATGTTTGTCTGTTTTACATGTTTCAGATGGTCTGTCAGAATGGAAGATTATTACATAGTAAACCCAAACCTCTGGCAGCCATGGCGGACAACAGTCCAGACAGCCGTCTGTTTGTTAATCAGGCAGTTTATTAGTTAATCTGCTGCCAGAATTACATTTAGACCTGTATCTTCTTCTGTTTTTTTAAGACAAGCTTTAAAGATGAAGAAGATGGAATGGACGTGAGTGCTAGACCTCCTTTAGTGAACTACTTTCAAAAGAGGCGTCGCACCTTCTGCATCCATTTGCTGTTGACCATCTTCATCCTGGTCATCTTAGCCTGTGGAGCTATAGGGGCTGTGGTCTTTTACAGACACCTCAACAAAAAGGTTTGTTTGTTTTATTTTACTCTTGTAATCATCACAAGTTTTACTTGGTACTTTGATACAACTAGAAGACTTAATGGTAGGTGGAGAAATTCTGGGACTGAACACAAAAAGAGGCATTATTTTATTCAATTGAAACGTGTCTCAATATCCAGTCTCTCTGCAAACTGCACCACAAGACACAACCAATGCAAAGAACTTGACAACTCAGGGCTCAGTAACACTTTAATGCCCAATAATCAAGGCCAATACTGCAGAACAATTGGCAACATCCTAACACTGACTGTACAAAAACTTCACTGAACACTGTGTTAGATACACTGTCTCTCCATCTTTCCTGTACTTGTACTCAATTCTCTGTTCCGGACCCACTTCACATCGTGCTGGTTCTTGACTCGATGACTTCGACTCATACTTGTGAAATTCCGAGGTAACGTGAAGTGACTCTGACACCCTTGCTATAAGAATATAGGGTCCCTATATGCTTTCTAGCTTGTGTGGAGTTTTTGACCTAGGCCTGGAAAAGCACATGATTTTTGTTTTGCGACATGGAACGTGCTAAGCCTTTATAGAGCAGGTGCGCTAGCCCAACTTACTGAAGTGTTAAAGAAATATAGGATACACCTTGTAGCCCTACAGGAAATCAGGTGGAAAGACTCGGACATTCTCAGAACCAAGGAGTATACTATATTTTATAGTGGTGGAAGCACTAACAACTTAGGTTCAGGTTTTGCTGTTAAAAAGGAAATGGTAGGTAATGTCATTGGATTTAAACCTGTAAGTGATAGACTCTGCTCACTACGTTTGAAAGGAAAATTCTTCAACATATCATTTATCAATGTTCATGCCCCTACTGAAGATGCAGATGATAACACAAAAGAAACCTTCTATGATGGACTGGAAAGAATTTATGATGAAGCACCAAAGCATGACATCAAAATAGTCCTAGGAGATTTCAATGCAAAAATTGGAAAGGAACCAGCATTCAGACCAACAATTGGCAAAGAAAGCTTACATGAAGAGACCAACAATAATGGCATAAGATTAGTGGATTTTGCATCAGGAAAAGGACTGTCTATCAGCAGCACAAAATTCCAACATAAGAATATTCACAAGGTTACCTGGATCTCACCTGATGGCAACACCCAGAATCAAATAGATCATATACTCATAGATAAGAGACATGGATCAGACATACTAGATGTAAGAAGTTTCAGAGGAGCTAATGCTGACTCAGACCACCTACTAGTAAAAGCTAAACTTAGACAAAGAATAAGTACCATACACAAATACCAAAGAAAGAGAGCACAGCAATATGATGGTCAAAAACTCACAAAGGATCCACTTGTTGCAGAAACTTATAGAATGGCACTCCAAACGCAACTGACATAGAAAAGGACAGCGAAAATAACATAAATGAGCATTGGGAAATAATAAAGCATGCTATCAAAAGAACAGCAGAAGAAGTAGTTGGATTTAAACAAAAGAACGAGACAATAGGGTGGTATGATGATGAATGCAGACAAACTATAGAAGAGAAGAACAATGCCCAAATGATAATTCTACAGAGAGAAACCAGGAACACTAGACAGCAATACAATGAAGCAAGAAGAAGAGCCACAAAAGTTGTAAGAAAGAAAAAACGGGAATGGGAAAAGTCCAAGATTTCTCAAATTGAGGAACTAGCAAAAGAGGGAGACATGAGAGGAATGTATATGAAAATTAAAGAGGAAAAGAATGAATTTCAAGCTAGATCACACATGTGTGAGAACAAAGATGGTCAGCTTATTACAGAAAACAGCAGGGTCATTGAGAGATGGGCTAAATACTTTGAGGAGATCCTAAATACCACTGAAGATGGAGACAATGGAGAATATGAACTGCCTCATGGAGGACCAGATCCCTTAGTGAACCCTTCAACATTCATTGAAACATCAGAAATAATTAGGACCATGAAGAATCACAAAGCACCAGGAGAGGACCAAATCACAGCAGAACTAATTAAATATGGAGGGAAACACTTACATTCCCAAATACACAGACTAATATCAATTTGGGAAGAAGAAGTAATACCAACAGAATGGGAAACGGCTCTTATAACCCCAATACACAAAAAAGGATCCAAGTTAATGTGCTGTAATTACAGAGGAATCTCTCTACTAAATGTGACTTATAAGATACTGTCTAGGCTTATAACTAAGAGACTTGGAAAATATTCAGAAGAAATCTTAGGTGACTACCAATGTGGTTTCAGACCCAACAAATCCACAACCGACCACATCTTCACACTAAGATGTATACTAGAAAAATGGCATGAATACAACATACCAATCCACCAACTCTTTATAGACTATAAAATGGCTTATGACAGTATCAGAAGGAAATACCTATATGACACTCTACAGGATTTTGGAATACTCAACAAGCTGACAAGACTTATACATATGACATTAAACAACTCAAAAAGCAAAGTCATAATACAAGGAGAACACAGTAATTTAGGATTAAACGAGGATTAAGACAAGGAGACGCACTTTCCTGCATGCTTTTCAATTTAACACTGGAGAGAGTTATAAGAACTATACACATAAACACAAGGGGAACTATTACTAACTACTTCAGGAGAGAAAACACGGGTCCACAACCAACAGGGTTGATATACAGCCAACCTCTACAATACCTTGCTTATGCTGATGACATTGCCTTATTGGGTAAAGAAACCTCTGACATCGCTAGAGCCTTCACACAACTAGAAGAAGCATCTCGACCAGCAGGACTTGAGGTCAATGACAGTAAAACCAAGTACATCACAATGACAAGAGACAATCAAACAGAGGGACAAAATATCAAAATCAAAGACCACGAATTTGAAAACGTCCAAACTTTCAAATATCTAGGAAGTACTATTAATTTAAAAAATGACCTACTAACAGAAATAAAGGAAAGAATAGCAGGAGGCAACAGAGCATTTTATAGCACCCACCATTTACTTAAGAGCAAAACGATTTCAAGGAAAACCAAGAAAATAATATACAAAACCATAATAAGACCAGCAGCAATGTATGGAAGTGAGACCTGGACATTGGCAAAGACATCTGAAAATTTACTTAACACTTGGGAAAGAAAAATTCTTAGGAAAATCTATGGTGCCATACAGGATGAAACAGGGTGGAGGACACGCACTAACCATGAGATATATCAATTGTATGAAGACCCACCAATAGTGAACGAAATAAAAAAGAACAGACTACATTGGGCAGGTCACCTTGAAAGAATGTCAGACAATAGAGGAGCGAAAATTGTATACAGGCAAAAACCAAAAGGCAGACGACCCAAAGGCAGACCCCGAATGCGATGGATAGATGATGTGGAAGCAGATCTGAAGCAGCTTGGGGTTAGGGCGTGGAGACGAATGGTCCAGGAGAGATCTGAATGGAAGGATGTGTTAAAGCAGCCCAGAGCCCTCCATGGGCTGTAGCGCCACTGGGATGGATGGATATAGGCCTTCTAGAGCCCGATCATTTTGGTTGATCACATGACTACATTCGACGTGACTTGCCTGAGTACTATTCACAACACAGATCCTTCCTCAACTGTTGTGTACTGTCACTGGTTGTCACAACTCATCATGGTTGACCGCTCATTTAATGGTTTGCGTCGGCTAAAAACATACACATTATAAATCACAGGCATCTCTTCAAAAAAGATAATTATGTCCTATGTCTATTCAGGGGACTCAATGCTTTGTCACAGGCTTTTTGGTGGGAAAGGTTTTTAATAAACATTGATATTTAGTGGCTCAACCAATTGGCATCAGGAAACACAGGCAGAGCCATGTACAAGGAAATGACTGCCTAACAAACTGGACAGTATTAACTTCCTCCCCCGCAAAGAACAATCCACAATCTTCCAACTAAGGACAGGACATACACCTCTGTTAAATTACCATCTCAATAAAATAAATCCCACACAACTCCCCGTTTGTAGACACTGCATCCACCCTTATGAAACCATAAACCATATCCTTTTTGAATGCCCCTTACTAACCCACCTTAGGCAGACCCTACTACCACTCCAGCCCAACATAACCAACACCCTGTACGGCAGTGCTGAACAACTGCAGAAAACAGCACACTATTTTTCCTTGGCACAGTCTGCTAAAGTAAAAGAGCTGACAGCTTAGCAGCAATAACCTGGCTAGAAGAAGAAGAAGAAACATTTATATTTTTTTTTAGTATACTGTACTATAGTGTTTATAGTATACATTCTGTGCCAAAACGGCTGGTCCAAAACATCCTACTTCAGTGTTTTCATGTGTTATTCTAGTCAAGCATGTTGATGGAAGACTTTTGTACAACCATAGTTACTCTTTTCACTTACTCAGAAACACAGCAAGTAAATTAGAGTCTTGAAATTTCTGGATAATCATCTAAATGCTAATTCTATAACTCGTACTTTATGCACACAAAACTTAACATTTTTATAAAAATGTTTCTGTTTGTGTGTGTAGGTCTACACTGGAGTGTGTGGCAATTTCTATATTGGTGGTGACGACACTCTGAACGAGCCCCAGAAATTTGTCCAGGAAGAAGTGAAAGTCACAGGCCAACTTGAAGAACTGCAAGTACCAAGATTTGAAGAAGTGAAGCCTAATGTGGTCTTGCATGATTTCTACAGGGTAAACAATCTTAACATACTTGTTCATCGTAAACATCAGTTTAGCAATACAGCCTCAGCAAGTTTTTTAAAAAAAAATCCTATTCTTAGCTTTTGAAGCTGATGGGGGTCTATCATTTTTCATTCTATTTATTTCTTGTAATGTGAAGAGTATTCCCCCATGAAGCCATGTGATGCAGTTTGTCATACAATTTTTTTTTCCTTTGACGCCATTCAGAACAATTTCATTGATAAGAGATGCAAGCCAAATTTAATTTAAAGATACTTTAATTTTTCAGAAAAATTATAACCAGAGTTTTCACTGTGTGCCCAATTAGCTAGGTTTTTTTTTCTGTTTTTTTTTCAAAATTTTTAATAAATATCGTTAGAGCCTTTTTAAAAATACATTAATGTTTTCACTCACCCACCCATGAAAAGAGTTCAAGCTAATAATAGGAATCGTAAAAATACATGCACCTCTATATCTTATAACTACACACTTTTTTTCATGAAAGAAATTTGGGTAAAACCACTTACTTGCCTATGTTATGTTTTTCTCCTTCAGAACTACACTACCATTGTTGACGCCGAGAGTCACAACTGCTATGTGATGAAACTTAATCGATCACTAATTGCTCCACCCAAGGATTTAATTGATCTTATGGAAAAATTAATGGTGAATTTTTTTTTTGTCATGAAATTCTGAAGCCAACAAAAACTCACAAATGAAAAAGCAACCAGAAATCATTTATTGATTTAAACTTTCAGTTACATATTATGAGAGCACTGACTTAACAAGATTGTTTTTTGTATGTGCTGATCTTTAACTCATTCTCTCCTAATTGATGATACCTTAGTTGATTCCACCAGAATGTGGTAAATAATTACGGAAAGAAAGAGTTAAGGATGTTCATGTTAAAAAAAGTAAAAGGAAACTTCCCCTTGCAGACATAAGGGCAGATGATGTAAAGATCATCTGTATCTGATCAACTGGCTTTACTTTTCCCCAACTAATGTCAGGTACCCATTAGAGCTAGGTGGACTTAGGCGCCGTTAAGATACTGATATAAAAAATCCCAGTATTTACAAGGATTTGAACCCAGAAGCCACAGGTTTGGAAGTCAAGTGCTTTACCACTCAGCTTGGTCAATGTAACATGTTTAAATTTCGGTCTCTCATAAAGTTATGTTTGTTGCCTTGTTAGTTCTTTTGAAACTGTAATAATTATTTCTTAGAATATTTAAAAGAAATACCTCACAATATAATATATCTCATAATATTTTATGTGCTTATTATAGTAAAGAACCTTTTCATCCTTGCCATCTATAGAGCAGATGATGTTGAGGTCATTTGTTTCTTTCGCCAACCGTTAATGAGCAGGGTGTCATGTGGCCAGCACAATGGCCAACTACCTTTACTTTAACCAACTAAAGTCAGGCATCATTAGAATTGGGTGGACTCAGTGATGCCCTAAAAATCCAGAAATTCAAATCCCAGTCTTCATCTAGATTCAAACCCAGGATCCCCAGGTTGGGAAGCCAAGCATGTAACCACCCAGCCACCGCACCCTCTGCTTATTATAATTTTCAGCTATTTAAAATCCACACAAACATGCAGAAAAAAAATAATTTTGATTTTATTATTAAAAATATTCTACAGGCTGGTTATTACCAGACTAAAGCTAAAGTTATCCGAGAGAACTACAGGCCAGTGTTGCCTGCTGTGAATGACCCGATTATCTTTGGTTCAGACATCAACTCCAAGTGCTACAAATACAATACCTACAGACTTGAGAAATATGTACCTGGAGGCAAGTACAATACCTATTGGTCTCTTGTCACTAGCACTCAGTCCATTGGCACTATAAAATAATAGCACCTTTTATTCATTTAATATGGCATGAAATAATCAAACGGCTTCTTCTTCTACAAAAAATAACAATTCAAGAGGTTAACACCAGTCTGTAAATTTCCAGGTTCTGTTTTAAGCAGTTGGAACCCAAATAAAAATAAAAACTGCATTATAAAGACATTTTTTTAAAGTTCTTGCTGTGTCTAGTGATAATTTTGTTGTACATTATTTTATACTGCTAACATTTCTGTATTACTGGTAATGCAGTGGAACTTGCTAATTCACATACTCGCTGATTGGACTATACACACAAGATATAGAAAAAGCTTGAACTGTTGTACTTTCTACTCAAAACATTTGTTCCTGGTGAAATGAAATGTTATCAGTTTTTAGTCCAACATATTTGACTTCAGTTCCTGTATATCTAGCTGCTGGCCACTCTCCTTTCCTCATGTCTTGAGACTTGACACTTGCAGCCTCACACCAGGAGCAATCGAGAGATAGTGTTTCCCTGCCATGAATGTTAATATCACACTCTTTGAGGGAGCTCTTAAGGGAGGAATTGGGACATTTTTTGCTATGGCGTGGATATTCATATGTGACAACTGTAGGATTTCAGTGGTTGATATGTGGTCAAACCAGTTCACCTGATGAATTTTTCTTAGAAAGCGTAGGAGGATGGAGTTAAGCTTTTTGATCTGGCGGAAATATAAGGTACCGGACTCTGGCACATATATGCATATAAGAATGAAGGGAAGACTACAGCACTCTAGACTTTCAATGTTGTAGATAAGCTGCTGAGTCCTCTGTCGCCATATTTGTCCTTGAAGTCTGCCAAAGAAAGGATCAAAAGAGCTATGAAGTAAGCTCCAGTGATTATTAAAAGTTTACACCAGGTAGACTTCATTTTTCAAAAGTTTATGTTTATGACCTAATCACTTATGTCAACCTTAGGAACATATACATCTGTAAGGCTTAAGTCTAATCTAGTTAAAATAAATGAGAGACCACTGAGATAGAATTTGTATAGTCATTTCACACCGCCCCCCACCCCACCCCAATGTTTGTAGAATTATTTTAACTTGTAAATTCTGTTGCATGTCTTTCAGTTGTGAAGCGCTCCATCAAGGAAATCACAGAGGACATCAGCACCTATGCTGTCCTGTCTCACAACCTGGACAACCCTATCCTCATGAAGGTTGTGGTCCATGAGATAAAGGAGACTCTTGTTGATCAAGCAGCGTAAGAGACAAGACAGTACAAGACACTTTTCTAACTGCAAGACACATGTCACAAAAACCTTTTTTTTGGATAATAATCTTAATGAAGAGTCTGAAAGAAAACATTCCCAAACAAAAAAAGGCAACAAAAAAAAATTGCTTGTTCTTAGATCTCTTAAAAATTAAACAAAAAAAAAAGTTAGTTGTCAAAAATAGCAGTGTTACAGTATTCTGCCTATTTACCAGTTTGTACATTTTCTAAAATAAAATGCTGCTTTTTATTTACTATAAATTATGACATAAACCTTGTTTTATTTTTGTGTGCACATGCTCTGACTCTCTTGGTAGTCACTGCAAAAGTCATAAGCAGCGTTCTGTAAATAGATTCATTACTACAAGATAACATTGTGTACTCTACAGTTTCAATATAACTTTTAGATGTCTGTATTACTAGTTCTTTCATGCTTTCATGTTGCTTAATGTATTGTCATAAATGGATTTCATTTCTCAGCATCCTAAAATTGCTTTATGCTAGAGAATATTTGTAGTTTTGTAGGTTTTTTTTGACACTGGTTTTGATGTCATGTTACACACTGTTCTGATACAATTGTATGCACTTTGAGAACTAATCCATAAAAATTGATGATTTTGAAGGTATTAAAAAAACAACTAAAAGTGGAGTATCATTACAGCTATTTGGTCAAGAAAAGAAAAGATCTAGCATGCGTCTTTTTATGGGATTTAAAAAATCATAAATCCTTACATTTGCAAAGGCTTGAAGAGGGAGAATTTCCAGTAAATTACATCTTTGAGGCATCTTAAGTATAAATTGCTTACAGCAGGATGATTTTTAAAAAGTCAAAAACTTATTTATTTGAATATTTTAAATATTGACAAGATTTCTAATGTCTCATTTTGACAGGCTGTATAGTATTGTAATGAAATTGTTTTTGATAGCAATCTGGTGTTTACAAAAAATAAGGGAAGTGACTTTAAAGTTGTTTTAAAAAGGGGAAGTACCATATGTGCTTGTACCTGTATGGTATTTTGACTAATTTATTAACATTTGTATGTGTATTTCTTATTTAGTTGCTTAATCTATGCATAATGCATCATAGGCTTCGGCTGGGTTAAAAGTTGCCTCTCTATGTTGTTTTGGTTGTTGTTTATTTGGGTTTTTTTTTAAAGATTTTTTTTTGTCAATGCTATCATTTGAGGATATTTTGATCACTCAGAAATAATGACTCCTTAAAGTAAGCCTTTATGTTTTTATATGCAAGGAAAATAATCAGTAGTTGATGCACTCTCTGACATAGACTTAAAGAGTTACACTCACACAATGTTTTTAATAACAATAATGATGTTTACTGCAGGGGCTGCCGCATTGCACTTAATCCATTTCACTTGAACATTTTTTTTTTAATTGGCCATTAACACTCTGCTTGATATTTACCCTCTAAATCTTTTCTTCTGAACAAATAAATAGAAAACTAGTCTGTGAATGGTGAACTACAAAGACATTTAAGTAATAATTGTTGAACTTGGATAGAGTTACCGCTGTGTGTGAGTTTCCCTACATCATCATAGTCTAAGAATTGTTTTTTTTTAATTCATACTATCAATTTTTCTTAGTCACAATGTGGATAGGGAGGTCCAAACACAAGTTAGAAACTAAACTTTGGATAGGGAGGTCCAAACACAAGTTAGAAACTAAACTGCTGTAATAATGCAAATGTAGTGGGTTTGAGTCCCTATTCTGGCCAGTTTTTTTTTCCTTGTCTTTTAATTGACAAATACAAATCTGAATGTTTTGTTTACTAAAGTTGTTAAACAGAACAGTAGATATTGATTTCTTAAACATTTCATTTTTCTTGTTTAATTATATTTGCAGCAATCATTTTTCTTTAAATTTTAATTAGTTCAAATTTGTTTTGGACTTTCTGACATTTTCATGCATGGCCAAATGCACAAATCTTGCAATGAAATCAAAAGTTTCCTCTTTCACAGCAAAAGAGTTACATCAGTTGAACTACATTATTTTAGGTTTTTGTTTTGTGTTGTAGATTAACCCCAAAAACATTCACAAACTTTCTGTCCTTGCATAAATTAAAACTAATTCATTTCAGAGTGTTGTTCACCTCACACATTTAACTGTGTGTGTGTGTGTGTTTGGTGGCCAGAAACAAAAAAAAAATGTGTATTTAATTTTTGACCTTCAGGTTTTTTTTTTGTTCAGTATTGACATGAAGTCAGTATCAGGCTGTTCATTCCAATACTACTTTGGTCCTCTGTAGGTACTGCTCCTTTTGTTCTTCTTGCCATCTGAACACAGTGAGTTCCTCAATTCTCTGTCAGATTTGTCTTGTATGTTAGACTTTTATTATGTAAAATGAAAAGACTTGCACCTAGAAAGGAAAACTTCATTGTTTCAAGTTTTCTAAACTTTTTGTCATGTTGTAAGGCTCGGGACGCGACTTATTGACTTATTATTCTTGTTTATGACTTTTTTTTTTTTTAGTCAATTGTTTTTGTTTATATTTTATCAATTTTCTTACCTCCCTTAGTTCTAAGATTGATGTAAATAACCTAGGATTGTCAAATATTGAACTTTTGTTGTGTGTTTGTGTGCGGAATAGTGGATAAATTTTGTATTGAAAATTTGTTCCCAACTTCAAGCTCCGCAGATTAAAAAATCTTTTAGCAAATTTTTTTTTCTCATTATCTACTTTATTGTGTTGGTAAAGCCATATATAGACTTGTTCATCACACAAATAGGAGTGTCCAGAAATGTCATATAATTGTCACCATTGGGCTCAAATTCTTTTGAAAAGATATCTTTATTTTTTTTAAATTTAATAATTAAACAAATTAAAATATGTGTTTCAATAGTTAAATATTTTATATTTATTTTGGTATTGAAAACTAAAGCAGTTGAGAGCATTTTTTGCATATTTAGGCTTTGGGTTTTTCTATTCAGTGTTAATGTACGGAATGTCATGAAACACACAGAGTCAATGTTTATTGTATACAATCTATGTTTTGTTAATTAACTATCCTCCTTTTTTAAATTTTGTTTTTATCTTATTAACACTCCGTTTACTCTCTTATCTATTAAGTTTGTTTTTTCTTTATGTTGTTGGTTACAATGTACTGCAGAGTTTCTCAACATATTTCAGCCCCCAAAGTGTACCCCATGAGTATACATATTTAGGCTATTTTAGTAAAAGAGAGTCAATATTTGTTGTATACATTCTAGTTTTTTTTACAACTGGCATCTTGTTTTTTTTTCCCCTTCTAAATGTAGCCTGTTAACACTCTGTTCACTCTCTATCTATTAAGTTAGTTTTTTTTCTCTACATGTTATTGGTTGCAATGTACTGCAAAGTCTCTCAACATCTTCAGCCTCGAGAGCGTACCCCATGAGTATAGATTTGAATTGCAAGGATTGGGAAATGGCACTGGAGTGGGTGGCAAGAATACATGGCTTCTAGTTGTATCTTCTTGATGTTAATGAACTCAATTGTTATTTTCATCACTGGCTTGTCAAATAGCACCTGCTTTGATTCATACTCTAATGGTGTCAAAGGTCAGAAATAGAGGGGAAAAAAATGTCTCAAGTACATATACATTACTGTTTCTTGGAGTCGTTACATTTTTTTAAAACGAATTTTGTTTATTCATCTAAATGACCCCCCAAAAAAGTTGTTGAAATATGAACAAAAATGTTTCTGAAAAAAAAATGTTTTGGCTGTAAATACAATATCTTATAAACTAAGAATTTTGTTTTGTTGGAATGCAATGTGTACTTGATTGCTGGACTAATTTTCCTGGTTAATGGTTACTTTACTATAATAAGTGTAAGAGATTCTTGTGTCTAATCCATAGTGTATCAATTTTGGATGAGAATTTATCAATGTGATCTTTGTACTAAAATAGATGAGTGGAGAAAGAATGCATTTCTTTCAGAAGTAATGATCTTTTCCAGCTACATATGGATAACCTTAGGGTGACCTCTACTAAAACTTTCAATCATTCAAGAAACTACAAGAACAAGTTCATTTCCATTTATAATTTGAATATCCGAGAGATCAAAAATGTCAAAAAGGAAGTTCCTGTATTACAAACTCGTGGGCGGTCGTTCTCATAGTAACCGGTACCATGAAAAAAAATTTAGTAGGTCCTATGTGGAAATTAGCGTTTAATCCCCCATTATTAGACATACCAACTGAGCTAAGAATCCAGCTTATATTTCTTGAACATGTTTTGGTTATTTATATGAGTTTTGCCCCTTATAAAAGTCAAGAGTTGTTTTTACTTCCCTCCAGCCCGATAGCCAACATTTCCTTTTCACTCCAGTCAAACATCAAAAGAAACAATCGGGTTTCGCAGGGATCCATCCTGTGATGTATGATGTGAGATAAGCCTCTACGTGGACAGTCACTGCTCGTTGGGTATTGAGATGGATTGAAATATCTACCCAGCTTTTTTTGTTACTACTTGCCATGACCCCCCGTTGGACGACAGCAATAATTCTTAGCTAGCGGTGAGACGAGATGAACTGTCTACCCCCCCCCCCTCCGTTAATTACTACGAGGACAGTCACAGTCAATGGTGACATTTATGGTGGCCTGTACTGAATGAAAAAACAACTGGCTGTGATGTATTTTATGAAATGCTCAAGTGGCACTTGTCACCGCCAGTATCCGTGAAATGCAGCGAATTAAATCTGCGTACAACTGTTTGAAAAAAAAAGCTACCATTGAGACAATTCTATTTTTATTTTATTTGGCAATTGTCGTAAAAATAAACTATTGGATTTGACCCTCTTGTGTTTTCGAGGTGTGGTCAGTTTTCGTTGGATTTACTCAGATCAATAGTTCAGAGAAATTCAAATGTTACCATTTCTAGGAAAAAATGAAAACAATTGAACGACTTTTCTGAAACTTATTGTTTACATACATGAATATAGGGCTAGGAACATCATACAACTTTCTACATGCTGTATTATTTTCTATTTAATAGTTTATTTAATGCTAAATGAAAAACAGATTTAGTCTTGTATATTTAATACAAACAATAAGCTAGCATGCATTCTGCATTTAGTCTTGTTTGTTTGATTTCGTTTTATTTTCAGATTAAGTAGGTTACTGCTGTTTTATTTTGATCGCGATTGCTTAGATATGAAGTGGATACAGTTATGTTTTTGAGATGAATTGGTAAAGTGTTTCCTTGTGTGTAGAAACATTTATAATTTAACAAAACGATTTCTTCGTTTTGAACATTAGTGTAGTGACGTGGTGGTCGCTTCGGATTTAAATGTACAGCAATACAGGCTTTATTTTTTAAAAAGTGATGCTTCTATGAACGATTCAACACAAACACACAGACAAAATAATAATAATAAAAAAAGAATATTCCCTGTGAGTCCTTAAATGACTGAAACAAAAACAGGGATCTTGATCTTCACTTTCATGTATAGCCTACACATTTGTGTGACGTTAAATATGGGTTTATTGTGTAGACGGTTTATACTCTTTGCTCTGATATCGACATCGATGGTGTGCAAGCTACTAGCAGGTAAATCTATTAGATAATTTATAGGGAATTATTTTTTTGTTAAATCTTACAAAACACATATTTTATGTCTATTGAATCTGTCACGTTTAGATCTGCGACATTGCTATAAGCTTGAAAGGGTAAGTAACTCTTGGCACTGGTCTTATATATATATATATATATATTATATAATCTTTTCATTTTAGATGAAGAGTGCATGGACCAGGATATACTCTGCACTAAACTGGTTGGAAGAATGAAAGACCTGTGCATTCACCCTTCAACCGCATTCTACACGAAAATAGCGTGTAAAAAGACCTGCGGCTTCTGCAAACCAGCCACTTCATCTAAACAATGTATGTCCTCTTTGACACAATCCTGCATTTTTAATAGAAGCTACTAAAATCTAATGTTAGCTACAGAAATGTTAACACATAGCGTAAATGAAAAACTACAAAGATCAAGGAATAACGTTTTTAGATTTTTCATATTTAAAATATTCCAGAATTAAATTTCAATCACCTATCTACTTTTTTGAAGAATTTATATACATAGGCTAATATGGGGCCTATAAGGTTCAGTCTGTAAAAATAAATTCTCTTAAACAATTCCTTCCTTCTGTCCCTGTCGTGGTAGGGGGCGCTATGACAGTTCGTGTAACCCAATCCCTCCACTTTTCCTGGTCAGCAGCTGTTCTTAGCAGGATATCAAGAGATAATAAATAACTAAATATAATCATTTAGAAAAAAAAGATTTAATAAACTAATTGTGTAGATCTGTTACTTTCATTTTTGTGATCTATATAGGTCTGTTCATGTGCACTAAAATGTGTGAGTACGATTGACCCTCAAAATGACTGCTCACGGGAAAAGTTACTCTTTGACCCAGTGTATCATTTTGATTTCCTTTGTGACTCACTGGCCATATAATAAGACAACACCCAACTTTAACAGCAAGACACACTTGAAGTCATTAGCACTTCACAAGTATCACAAGACATAGGACTTGTTGATTATGTGCACGTATTTAATCTCCTCTTCACTTCACAGAACAACATAGACACCAGACATAACACAACAACACTGTCAATTCATACACTTGGATATTGTGGTCTTCACACAGTCACAAGGGTCAATTTCTCTTTCTTTTCACAATACCTCTTTTCAACTCGCATCTTCTTGGAAACTTCGTGGAACCTTCTGGGTGGATGGGCTCAAAAACCTAGACACGGATATTGAAAACAAATCTAATGATTTTACTAGAAATTTGACAGTTGATGTTATATGCTGGGAAAAGAAATACTAGCTCGTCGGCCACACAGAAAAAGTCTAGTTTGACCGTTATATTTTTTAATTATAAAAAGAAATACATTTAAATTTAGCTAGAGCACTAGAAAATGTTTATCTTGAACAGACACAACGCCTCAAAGTATTTCTGTATTCATTCTAGAGTTAAATTGATTGCCTTTTAGGCACGTTTTGAGCATTGTTTTCTAAGTCTGCAGCTACAGGCCTATCATTCGACTATTATAAAGTTTAGTAGAGTTATGCATTGTTTTCTAAGTCTGCAGCTACAGGCCTATCATTCGACTATTATAAAGTTTAGTAGAGTTATGCATTGTTTTCTAAGTCTGCAGCTACAGGCCTATCATTCGACTATTATAAAGTTTAGTAGAGTTATGCATTGTTTTCTAAGTCTGCAGCTACAGGCCTATCATTCGACTATTATAAAGTTTAGAAGAGTTATGCATTGTTTTCTAAGTCTGCAGCTACAGGCCTATCATTCGACTATTATAAAGTTTAGTAGAGTTATGCATTGTTTTCTAAGTCTGCAGCTACAGGCCTATCATTCGACTATTATAAAGTTTAGTAGAGTTATGCATTGTTTTCTAAGTCTGCAGCTACAGGCCTATCATTAGACAATTATAAAGTATAGTAGAGTTACGCATTGTTTTCTAAGTCTGCAGCTACAGGCCTATCATTAGAATATTATAAAGTATAGTAGAGTTACGCATTGTTTTCTAAGTCTGCAGCTACAGGCCTATCATTAGAATATTATAAAGTATAGTAGAGTTATGCATACACTTAACCAGCATTTGTTCTCCGGGGGGGGGGGGGAGGGAGCGGGTTAAAAGATGATCCATTTTTTAAAAAACCTATGACATTGGTTATTAAGAGCAAGATAATCCCTTGTTTATTCTTCACAAGAAACTAAATAATGCCAAGGAAGTTATATTAAACTTTACTCATTTTAACAATTTCTTAATACAAGACAGTTCACCTTCCCGTCAAAGTTCTCAACACAAGACAGTTCATCTTCGTGTCAAAGTTATCAATACAAGACAGTTCATCTTCGCGTCAAAGTTCACAATACAAGACAGTTCATCTTCGCATCAGTTTCCTTTAGTACTAGTACAGCTAGATAGTTACCCATTTGTTTTTTAATACCTTTAAAAGTCAGAGTTAAAGTCCGATATCATTTTTACACCGAATATATTTGTGCTACAAAAGGAAGGGCTTAGATTCCTCAGTGCTAAAAAGTACACGAAGACTATCATATACAATTAAAAAATTATATTTGATACAGCTAAAAGGTTACTATTTATAGCTTTTTTTTCCCCCCGCCACACCTAAAAGTGCAATACTACACTCTATCATCAAAGTGTTCTGTGACCTCATTGTAAAATACACTTCTTCCTGCTCTCTTTCCATTCTTGTACATTTGTTTTGTTTGGTCCATTTTTTCAGCTTACATTGACTTTTTTTTACCGGATTGTGGGTGTCACTCAAGTGAAGACTTGGTCTCTTAGTACTCTAGGTCACTGCCCCCTTCATGGCCTGGATAAAGCTATCTTTCTATGTAAATTAGCAGACGTTTATGAATGCTCTAATCCTAGGGCATTTCGAACTAGAGGGGGCAGGTTCAATGTCCCAGATGGAACATACACTTACGTTCTATACACCACCCACTGTTGTGTGTAGGGACTGAGGGGACAGCCATTTGGAAAACGACCATTTTGAGAAAAAGTGTGTCGAAGACAATGATTTCTTTCATCCTCGCCAAGTGCTATGAACTTATCTTATCTTATCTTATATAATACAGACGTTACTTCAAAAAAGAAGATGATTACGTCCTACGCGTCATGCATTTAGTCATGCATATTAACCAATGACTTAAATTCTGCCAAGTCACTGGTTTTTCTGGCTAGCTCAGGCAACCCATTCCATGCTCTAATAGCACTAGGGAAGAAGGAGTATTTTTACAAATTTGTCCTAGCATATGGGACGAAGAATGTTCCTTTATTTTTGTGTCTTTCATAGTATTTTATTAAATTTTGTTTTTGTATTTGAAGATTATGGTTCAGTGTTTTATGTATAATTGCTACTTTACTTTTGAGTCTTCTGTCCTGAAGGCTTTCTAAATTTAGTGATTTTACTATAGGTGTTACTCTAGTCAAATGTGAATATTCATTTGTTATGGTTTGTTAGGTTTTCCTTCTGTTTACAAAGCTTTTTTAGTCTATTATTAAACCAGCATTTATTTATTTTGTTTGATGTGTATTTAGTTAGTATATGATTTCCTATAATGCTTTTAAGATGGTTTTTAATGAAATTCCAGAGGTCATCGACTGGTTGGTTAATGTCTTTTTCTAATAAGAATGTTTGTTGAAAGTTTAATGCAGCTTGGTGTAGTTGTGTTAGGTTACATTTATTCCAGAGTAAGATTTTTCTTTTGGGTTTTGTATTGGCTACTGCTTTTATCTGACTGTGTATTTTTATGATCTCATGGTCTGATAGACCAGGGATAATATCATAATCAACTACTAATCCAGGTCTGTTGGTTAAGAAGAGATCTAATGTGTTGTTTAATCTAGTTGGCTTTTTAATTATTTGTGTAAAGTTTCTATGAAAAGCTCATTTATGTCCTTAAGGTTTTGGTGTTTATCTATGGTTAGTGTTTTCCAATTTATATCAGGTAGGTTGAAATCACCCATAATCCAAAAAACTGCATTTTTATTTGTCTCTTTAAGTGTAGTAATCTGATTACATAGTTCCTGCATGTATTCTAAACTTGAATTTGGTGGTCTGTAAATGCTGCCTATTATTAGGGATGTTGAGGTTGTATTAATTTTACAAAATGTAGATTCTATATTTTTTGAGTTAGGTAAGGTAATTTCTTCTGCTATAAGAGTGTTTTTTATTGCTAAAAGAACTCCTCCATGATTATCAGCCCTATCTTTTCTAAAAATTTCATAATCACTATTGAAAATTTCTGCATTATAAATTTCAGGATGTAGCCAAGTTTCTGTTCCTGCAATTATGTCTGGTTTCTCACATTCTAATAAAATTTCTAAGTCTGCTGTTTTGTTCCTAATGCTTTGAAAATTTATTACTAATATTTTAAGGTATTTTGGTATTACTTCTTTAGCAGGTCTGTCTAGTGAGGCTGCTGTATTAATTTTAGTAGATTTAGGTTTAACAGGAGTGGATCTGGCTAGTGGTTGGTGAGTTTGTTTTGTGATGGTGTTTAGGATGTTGTATGCGCTAGAAGTGTCCGCATCAAAGGAATCAAACAGTCCTGATGTAAACTGAGGTAACCCACACGGTACACAGTGCCATGCTGCATCTTTGTTGCCTAAGGCATAATACACAGGTGTATTCATATGGAGACATGATGTATGGTACCATTCATCACAGGTGTCACATTGAATGGCTTTCTGTTTCATGGTGCATACTTTTTTGCAGATGTTGCATCTATCTTTAGATCTAGGCCCTGGATTTGACTCTACATCTCCTGCTATTAATATTAAAAGTGATAGGTATTTATTTCTACTGTGTCTGATTGAGAACTTCCATTTGTGATGGGTAATCTTCTTTAATGTTATGGATGTGTATGTTAGGTTATTTTTGAAGTTGCATTGATCTAAAGTGATATGATTGATTATGACTGTTTTTTCCTTTTTAAGTTTAGTGTTGACTGAGGTAGATCTAATTCTGTGTTCAGCTAGTGTGTATTTAGTAATTATTAGGATAAATAGCCAGAGCAATTTCATGATGACTGTTGTTGATTTTAGTTTTTAAAGGTCTAGTCTAATTCTACTTTTAAGGTTAAAAATGCCTAAGATGGCCTAAGTTAAGTCTAAGTCTAAAGTGAAAGCTAATTTACAATGACAATCAAATGGTTTATTCAAAATATAGACCTAGACTAGATCTAATTCTAGATTTAGATCTAATTCTAGATCCAGATCTAATTCTAATTTCTCTATTAGTCTATCCATTTTCTTTCTATGGATTCTTCCCAGGTGCATGTTTAGGCTGAGAAACGTATCCAGTGAGCTTCTGACCAAATTGTGATTGTCGTTAGAGTTTAGACTAGGTCTCCTGAACCTCTAGGCCAAGAGAAGCTTCTATCCACGACCTGAATGAAAGCAATAAAAGGGTTGTAAGCAGACGCGAATTCGTTAGATTCTTTTTTTTTTAAAGAGGAGGCCATAAACTAATGTATCAGACTAAAGGCGGACCGGAGACCGTGCGTCCCAAGGATGCCCCAATTTTGTTCTTTTCTAAATGACATATGCTGTGCGGGTGTTTACCGTGAAACGGCTTCTTTTGGAATATGGAAATCTATTTTGTGGTATTAAATATTTGTACTATGATTAATATTTAGAATGCATTCATTTGGGGAAATACCGAAAACATGAAAAATATTTTAAAAGACAATACCTCCTTTATACATCTTAAAGAGCGATTAATTTGATCCTCATAACTAATGAATGTTGGATTTGTAAAAAATGGAAATGTTTACCTGCTTCATCCCCCCTTCCCCTGAGAAAAAATCCTGTTTAAGCGAATATATAGATCTAACTGACTTTATACTATTTCAATGATAAGCTTTTAGAAGACGTTGCATGTACCTGAACATTAATTTATTAAAATCTTGAACGAAGGTGGAAATATCCGAAGACGTAGGGACTAGAGTCCTTTCAAGAAAGACATTTTCTAATTTTCTAGCCAATTTTAAATTTCTTTCTTTCTCTACTTTGAAGAATTCTTACCGTCAAACTAGAAACTTTCCACAGTCTGGCCAACGCACTAGCCATTCTTTTCCCAACGATAAACATGAACTATCAAATTTCTAGGAAAATCAATAGAGCTAGAGACGCATTCAAGATCCGTGTTCAGTTTCCACCCAGAAGGTTTTTTCCCATCCAAAGGTTTCCACAAAGTTACAAAGTATTGTAATAGAATACAAAGGTTTAGAAGAAAATTTGCATTGTTTCCGCGAATTGCGACGTTCAGACTTCTAATCTGTTAACAACAGTATTTTAGCATGCAACTAGGAGATAAAAGGAACCTGTGTACAAAATTTCATGCGAATCCGTAACACAGTTTGTGAATCTCTTGATACATAAATCAGTGAGTCAGTGATATTTGGCACTTATAATATATAAAAGAGGTAAATTGTCACAAATACATGTAATTAATTAAATTAAAGCGTATTAATTAATTATTAACGTGAGCAGGTCAGGGTGGCGCTACTGAGTGAGGCCTTTTTGTTATCTGCTGCTCAACATTTATTTATTTATAACAGTAGGCAGGTGGTAGCTCTACTGGGTGGGCCCAATCTGTGCACCTCGGTCTGCGACCAAGGGGCTAGAGTCACCTAAGCAACCAGACAGCACAATCAAACTAAATTAAACTAAACTAGCTAACTAAAAGTAAAACAACTAACTAAAATTATAAAACAAACATATACTTTATTTACATGAAACCAAAACAACAGTAATAAAACTAAATATACACACTACTAAACGATTGATCAACCCTACTTAACTGAACCTAACAAATAAAGCATCTATTTGGCAAAACTACAACAGTAAGCTACTTGCAGCAGCAATAATTACTCCGGCAGCTATAGGGCAACAGCTATAGGGCAACAGTAATAACTGCGGCAGACAGTTAGGCAGTAATAACTGCGGCAGACAGTTAGGCAGTAATAACTGCAGCAAACAGTTAGGCAGGAATTATAGCCTGCAATTACAAATACATAAAACATAAGACATAATTATTCATAATATAACAAAATAATAATGAACTAGACCTAGTCTAGCACATACACATACCTAAATGCATGAGGTAAATACTATTACCTTCATTTAGCTAATAAAAAGCCATACATTATTATTATTATGATACCTACTTAAAAGCTTACGCCACAAGACATGTTGGGCCAGACAATAATAAACATAAATCTAGATTTGGCTTAACAAAGCCGCCATCATGGAGCGTTGAGTAGGACGCAGCCATCATTTACATTAAAAATTAAAATCGGACATATGCCAACTTGTTAGAACCGTTATCCTAACAATATTATAATATAAATAAAAATACTTTTAGAAGACATAAAATATTTACAAATAGACAAACAATAGAAAAACAATAAGGGGATCATTAAGGATGGCTAAAAGGGGGTGACGCTACCCAACTCTACGGAACTTCCGGTTCCATCAGAGGTAATCATGGCTAATTAACTAGCCAGTGATGCCACTACACTAATCAGTCTGCATCTAATACAAATACGAACTAAAGAAAGTAAAAATAAAAACATTTTCCAACTTACAGGCGGTCCCAGCTGAAATTATACAACACACAATTAGCTTTATACAGGCACCACTGTCAGCACTGACCACTGGTCAAGACAAAAGAGAGCTCGACGTGGTTCTGGAGCTAGCTATAACTGGTCAGCGCGAAAATATCGGAGAGCATGACGTCTCGCTAATTATCTAAAACTAAACTGGACTACCGATTTCCCTAATTTGTACCTAGCCTTACACAACAATAAAATCTAGCAAATTACTTAAGACACGGACTACACAACATTATATACCAAATTAAACAGCATTAAAAAGAGAATCTTAAAATTTATATCCTACAAAAATACAAAAAGGGAGATAAAAAGTTATTTCTATTCTAAACTCATATGGGGGCTCTATACCGTTTACAGACCTGCACATAAACTGATATTAAAAAATAACAACCAATCCAACGCTAATGCCAAAGACAAAAATAAGCAGAACTAACCAGGGACAAAAAATAGGAAATAACATCCACAGCTCTAAGGCTAGTTAACTATTTTAAAAACTACTTTTTCATCTACGAGTAAAACACAAATAACAGAAAAAGACTAAAACTAGCAGAAAGTTATAAATAGCGGAAACTACAAAATACTCAGCACTGAACTATAAAAATTAAAAAAGGACACTAAATTACAAACATCATAGCCCTGGCCTATATAAATAATATAAATTAGATAAAAATTAGGTCAAAAATTAGATCTAGGAGCGCCAGCTCACATTAATATAAAAGATGAAGGTGGTGAAGGTAAAGTCAGACTGGGGCCTTGGATCTGTAATGTTATACTAACATGCTTGCTTCAAAGTGCAGGCTGGGAATATTATTGTTCTCTACCTGAAAATGCCCATGCCACCTAAAGTTTTTTTGGGATTGGGAAAAACTTCCTTTATTGTCCATTCATTATGTACTCGGACACGAATCTGACTGTTACAGGTAGCTCTATTTATTCGTTAAATATTATTACTATTATTATTTTTAATTGTGAAAAGGCCGCACGGGAACCTTCTTCCAAATCCCCTAGGTCCTAGGTCCACAAGTCATCGTCCATAGCGCACTGACCATGCTATAACCTTGTAAGTTACTCTAAACAAAAACACTAAAAAAATATTTTAAGTTCTAAGGATTTATTTTTTGTTAGCCTACAATTAGTCTATATCTATTCAAAAATTAATTACATGATTGATTCAAAATAATTGATGCAATTTCACTCAATTAAATTTAACACAAAAAAAAGTATTTTTTTTAAACTACTTGTTTACACTAGTCAAGAGATCATCTGTACTATGTGCGTTATGCGCTAAGTTGGTTTTTGTGTGCTGGGTTTATAAAGACATATCTACTATAGTCAGTGTGTAAGTGTGCTTCAGTGTGTGTAAATGTGCATAGTGTGTAACTCCTACCCCTCACAACTTACGTTACTCCAGTGCCCTTCCAACAAGTGGCCTTCGTGTCAGTCCACTAGTGGTCATTGGCGTCTCTCTACCAGTTCACACCACTTGACTGTTACTATCAACTCCGATCAGCAGTCAGAGAGGGAGAACTAGGAAATCCTTAGAACGTTATCATTGCCCTGATGGTAGTCTAACGCAGTAAATAACACAAAATAATCAACACAAAATAGTCAACACAACATAATCAACAAAACATAATCAACACTATACAATAAAGCTTGTCTTCGAGTCCAAACATTAATGAGGAATGCAATATTTCCGGTGTCCAAATGACCCACATATTTTGCCCCTCACAAGGCAAGCATAACCATTGTACGCAGCTGGTCGATTAAGATTTTCTTTTCGCCTTCTGCGTCTGTCGGTAGTGAATTTTCTTTTGGTCTCAAATGTCCATCTCGCGGCCTTTGTAAGTGACCTCCAGCTGTCTCGTTCTGAGGCCGCATGCAACACTAAAAAATCAAATACCGAGAAGACTATGCACTACACACATGTCACTTTACATTTAAATAGATATTTGAGCTCTTAATCATTTGAAAAAAATCCATAGCTCACTTAAATACCCCAGAACCAGAGCATTGTTTGGTCTTTAAATACAATTATTATATTATATAATAATAAAAATACTAATTTGGAACTACTCTTAATTATAACAATTAAGCCTAAATGATTCTCAAATAAAAGAGACACATTTGTATTTATTGGTAAAGCTTTCTCTTTTAAAAAAATCATTGTTGAAAAAGAAGATTTTTATGCATGAAGTCAAATAAGATCAGATTATTTTATTGGTCCAAACAAATTCAATTTGACTACAGTTGTTCACCTCAAGATTACCATTTTAGCAATACTAACTCACACACACAAACACAACTAGAACTTTATGAATTGGTCCTCTATATGTATTTCTCGGCGGCGCCGTTTTTTTTTTTTTTAAATTTTGCTTGTTACAATTCTTAAATTGACCAGAACTGGTCGTTTCGCATAAAAAAATAGATCATGGAAAGAATGTTTACAAGAGTAGCGAGGATACATGAATTCGCAGTAATCTTTACCGTTTACGAGGACATTAGATCTAATATGACTGATAGCTGTGGCATACATACACAATTCCGCCTTGACAACTGAAAAAAAAATAGATAAATGAAATTGTTAAGTTTCCCATTCAGACGTTGCGATCTATGGGGCATCTGTTTCTGTGGCCCATGGGTAAAGAGGATGTCATGTGGCCAGCACAACGACCAACCGCCTTTACTTTTCCCAAACTAATGTCAGGTACCCTTTAGGGCTCAAAGGTGGACTCAGGTTTGGCCTAAGGATACCGACATTAAAAATCACAGTTTTCACCAGAATTCAAACCCGGGACACTTCGGTTCGGAAGCCAAGTGTTTTACCACTCAGCCACCGCGCCTGTACTGCAATGTAGTGCAAGCAAGTATACTTGATGTCGCTAAGCTTCAGCGAATTCAGAACAATGCTGCACGAATAGTTCTAAGAAAAACTAGACGTGATTATATTGTTGCTCTCTTGCGTACACTCCCTTGGCTTGAAATGCAAGAATCACGTTGGACACACTTTATCACCAGTGCATTTACAACTAAGAAATACCCTTGTACATTAGTGAGGTGATCGCTCCAAAATGTTCCCCAGAGAACCCTGTGCTCCTTGGACTCAACGTAACTTTGTCGTGCCACGTTTCTCCTCAAAATTTACGCTTTGCGTGCTTTTTCAGTTCATGGACCAAAGGTTTGGTTCTCACTCCCCATTGATCTCAGACAAACAGCATGCTACACTACATTCAAGAAGAACATTAAGACTAATGTGTTAAAAACTTTCTTAGATTACTTTGTCATTTTAACTGTTGTGTTTATGTCTGTTATATCATAGCGCATTAAGCCTACATTAAGTTTGTTAAAGAGTTTACAATCGAAAAGGTTAATTTAAGAAACAGCTCCTGCAAATTTGTCAGATATCTTTACTTGGAATGTGTGGTTAAGACGCATATACAACATTGATGATGACACGCTTTTTAAAATGGAAAGAGTTCAATAAAATTAGTGGGGCTCTTTGACATGTTTTTGTTGTTCTAATTTAATCGTATACGGTTTGTTCGTCAGCTTTATATAACTCGAGGTCTCCACTCTGTCTCTCAGACCAACACGCTCACACACACACACAAAGATCATACACTTGACAAACGGTCAACACAGCTTCCTTAATGCTCCCCTCCACCTCAATGTTTTGAAGAACTCGCTTCCGGCCGGCAGACCAAAGGGGACAGCGTCTAGTACGTAAAAGATGAATGAAAGTTTGATTCTGTAGCTTTCATTTCAAAGCGGCGAATAGGTACACCCGTGTTATCTGCGTGTAGAGCCGCCATCTGCCTGTTTGTGTGTGTGTGTGTGTTGGTCTTATGTTTTTGTTTGCTGTTAAAGGGGAAAAATTAAAACTGAATGCTGGGATCATTTCGTCGTTACCATTCCTCTGCGCAGTTAATGACTTCCCCCCCCCCCCTGTGTGACGTGATAGCATCTCTATTGAGTAGTCTATAGTGACATCGTGTGTGCGATGGTTTCATTTGTAATCTCACTAAGGGAAATTATAACTCAGATACAAATGTTGAACGGTGAATGGCAATAGTGAACCGTTGACAACAATAGTGAATCGCGGATAATAATAGTGAATCGTGAACAATAATAGTGAATCGTGAACAATAATAGTGAATAATGGACAATAATAGCGAATCGCAGGCAGCAATAGCGATATCGTAGACAATTATAGTGAATCGTGGATATTCATAATGAATCACAGAAAGCAATAGTGAATCATGAACAATAGTAGTTAATCGAGGACTACATACAACAATGGTGAAACATGGACATTAACAGTGAATTCCAGACAATAATAGTGAATCATGGACAGCAATAGTGAATCATGGACAGCAATAGTGAATCATGGACAGCAATAGTGAATCATGGACAGCAATAGTGAATCATGGACAGCAATAGTGAATCGCTATTATATCAACGTATTGTATGTTTTCCATGACTTTGCACTAAACTGAGCACACAACAATCTCGAGTCTGTTCATTATTCGATTTTTTTTTTACCCCTAAAGAGATTCTATTGTCTTATCCTTTCTTTTTAAATTTATATCGTAAGAAATATTTTTTTTTCTTAATATTGAGATATTCCTATCATCGAGTGATTTTGAGAACTTGGAAATAACTCTTCTGATTTGGAGTTCATTAATTAATTGTTTCGAGGATGTCATTCTAGACAAACATTATCATGAATATCATGGATGTGTACAGGTTAAAGGTTGTGTTCAATGTTGGCTGCTTGGTTCTTGTCAATGCAAGTGAGACTCCTTTTTTTTTTATTTGTTACTTGCTGGTATCTGCTGTCCCGTAGTAGATCTAGCCTAGATTTTTAACGTGATGAAATATATAAGAATAAGAATTCCGAAGGCAAAAATATTATCTCCTATCCTTCCCATGACGCGCGATGAAGCCCCAGCGGCATGCTCAGAAAATTACACTAACCGCTCCCCTGCAGCCCTGCTGCAGGTTTTGTTATGTTAATTTATTATTATTCTTTTTTCGAACACTCCTACAGAGTTGAAGATTATTTCATATTAGCACGAACCTCCCTCACTACGTCGGGCGACATGGGACAAATCATAACAAATGCTGGGACAAATTTGTATAAATGCTCCTTCTGCCATAGTGCTTTTAGAGCATGGTATGGGTTGCCCGAGCCAGCCAGGAAAACCAGTGACTTGGCAGAATTTAAGTCATTGGTTAACAAGCATGACTAGTTGCATGACGCGTAGGACGTAATCATTTTTTTTTAAGTAACGTCTGTATCTTATAAGAAAAAAAATATTCTCGTGTCAATAAAGAGGACAGTCTAAAAGGCAAATCACATGACAGGCAGATATCAATTTATTTTACATTTCTATTGACCTTTGACATTTTGATGTTGTGTAAGTGTGAGTAACAAAAAGACTTATTAGACGTCAGAGATGGTTCTTTGGGGTGGGGTGTATAAAAACATCAACCATGTCACGTGTATCATGCAATGAAACTAATACAAGTTATACAAACTGTGACCAGTTGGATCTAATATTCTTCCTTAACTTAGTATTACACGTGGTCTCAGCCCAGTAAGTGCCTGGTTTCACATCTCTGGTCCATGTAATAAAAGGCTGCTTACGTCGTAGGTTTTGGGGGGAAAGTGAGACTAAAACCTACCTTTAACACATTTTTTAGGGGGGGGGAGGATAGTCCACTTTGTTCCTTGAATGATTTAATTATACTATCAGTCAGCACATGTTCAATTTGGTATTTGATTATGCTCATGACTCGTTAATATTAAGAAAGCCAACCATTTTTATCTTAGAAAATGCACGCATAAGGACATTCCATCACGTATATTTACAGTTCAAAAGTCAATTTTTTTCTCTCTACAAAGTCTTTGATTTAATGCAGACTGTGTTAATGTTCAAATCTATTTAATCTTGGAACTACTAAAGATGTTCAGATGGACCAGTGGCAGACGATACACCCAGATCAAAGAAAATTCAAACATTTTTGAACGATTTAAATAAAAAATCGAATCAAAGAAAACATTTTCTTATGCTTAAATTTAAAGTGAAGTCAAAAAATCAAATCTAATTCTGTTTATTTGCTTATTGTTATTATTATTATTTGTAAATAACAATGATTTTAATTCTCTAGCATTATTTATTATTTTTCACTTCGAAAATCTGTATAGCGGAGATTTTCACGATAACCTAAACAATGTCAGGGTTGTTAAATTAAGCTTAACTGTTGCCTACTAAATTAAAAAGAATCGAGCTATAGTTTTATCAGAGTATCAAAATATGTGGCGGTCGATCTTTGTATCATAACTCCTTTTTTACCGCTAGTTAGTTGCCCATTTGTTCTTAAATAAGTTTTAAGACTTTGATTGCGAGTCTAATGCTTTCCCATACTGCAGATTTTCAAAAAAGATTAAAGCTATAATTTTAACAATATTTTATTTACGTTTCATTTCTACTTTTTCTGCTTACTAATTGCCCATTTGTTTTTGAGATAAGTTTTAGATCATAAAGTAGACTTGTATATTGAGATTATTTAGTGCTATAAATGGAAGAGCTTTGAAAATAAATTTGATTCTGCACTACTTATATGTGCCCAAAAATTATCACATACATTTTAAAAGAAATAGCTTATCAAATAGCTTATCAACGCTGGCTTTATTTTGTACACCAGATACACCAAAAAGCTAGTTATTTATAGTTTTTTTCAGCCGTTAAGGAAAATCTCTAATTGAAATTGTTTCGTGCTACAAATGAAAACGCTAAGACATTTTGATTCTGTAGTTGTAAATAAATGTCCAAAAATGGTCAATATAGAACATATCGTCAGTTTCTTTATTTTGTAATCTTTATGCACTATCATAAGTCATTCTTAAGTACAGTGGAGGGAGCACGAAGAAAGGGTCGACCAATGAAAGGCTGGTTAGAAAACAGAAAAAATGGACCGGCCTCTCTCTTTATATCCTGCTAAGAACAGCTGCTTACCGGGAAAAGTGGAGGGATTATGTTGAACGAACTGTCACAGCACCTTTACGATGAAAGTCAAGGGACAGATGATGATACCACAAAAGCTAGCTATTTATAGTTTTACCGCCAAGCTTAAAAAACATATAATAAATGTGGATAAACAGTTAACGAGGGTAGTATGTGGCCAAACAGTTGACGAGGGTAGTATGTGGCCAAACAGTTAACGAGGGTAGTATGTGGCCAAACATTTGACGAGGGTAGTATGTGGCCAAACAGTTGACGAGGGTAGTATGTGGCCAAATAGTTAACGAGGGTAGTATGTGGCCAAACAGTTGACGAGGGTAGTATGTGGCCAAACAGTTGACGAGGGTAGTATGTGTCCAAACAGTTGACGAGGGTAGTATGTTGCCAAACAGTTAACGAGGGTAGCATGTGGCCAAAAAGTTAACGAGGGTAGTATGTGGCAAAACAGTTAACGAGGGTAGTATGTGGCCAAACAGTTAACGAGGGTAGTATGTGGCCAAACAGTTGACGAGGGTAGTATGTGGCCAAACAGTTAACGAGGGTAGTATGTGGCCAAAAGTTGACGAGGGTAGTATGTGGCCAAACAGTTGACGAGGGTGGTATGTGGCCAAACAGTTAACGAGGGTAGTATGTGGCCAAACAGTTAACGAGGGTAGTATGTTGCCAAACAGTTAACGAGGGTAGTATGTGGCCAAACAGTTGACGAGGGTAGTATGTGGCCAAACAGTTGACGAGGGTAGTATGTGGCCAAACAGTTGACGAGGGTAGTATGTGGCCAAACAGTTAACGAGGGTAGTATGTGGCCAAACATTTGACGAGGGTAGTATGTGGCCAAACAGTTGACGAGGGTAGTATGTGGCCAAATAGTTAACGAGGGTAGTATGTGGCCAAACAGTTAACGAGGGTAGTATGTGGCCAAACAGTTAACGAGGGTAGTATGTGGCCAAACAGTTAACGAGGGTAGTATGTGGCCAAACAGTTAACGAGGGTAGTATGTGGCCAAACAGTTGACGAGGGTAGTATGTGGCCAAACAGTTGACGAGGGTAGTATGTGGCCAAACAGTTGACGAGGGTAGTATGTGGCCAAACAGTTGACGAGGGTAGTATGTGGCCAAACAGTTGACGAGGGTAGTATGTGGCCAGCACAACGACCAACCGCCTTTACTTCTCTCCAACTAATTTCAGCTGGAGCTGGATCGATTCCGGTCTAAAGATCCCAAATTTTAAAAAATCCCAGTCTTCACCAGAATTCGAACCCGGGACTCCGATATACCACTAGCTCTCTCAGAGAGGAAGATAGGAAACGTGAGGATGTTAATAATAATGTTCGAAAACATAAATGAATGATATACACATTAATACTTACATTGGTACTTATACATTCACACATTATGAAGACAAAGACTAAGACTGCTTTATTGATCCCTATTTTAAATTTGTTCTGATTACAAAGGCTCTTGTCTCAAAACTCCATGGACAACATTTCTCATAAACAGAACAGAAACAACATATACAAACAACATACAGAAACAACCTACAGAAACAACTTACAGAAACAACACACAGAAACAACATACATAAACAACTTACAGAAACAACATACATAAACAACATACTGAAACAACCTACAGAAACAACATACATAAACAAAATACTGAAACAACCTTCAGAAACAACATACAGAAACAACATACTGAAACAACCTCCAGATACAACATACAGAAACAACATACTGAAACAACCTACAGATACAATTTACAGAAACAACCTACACAAACAACCTACACAAACAACCTACACAAACAACCTACAGAAACAACCTACAGAAACAACATACATATACAACCTACAGAAACAACCTACAGAAACAACCTACAGAAACAACCTACAGAAACAACCTACAGAAACAACATACATATACAACCTACAGATACAACTTACAGAAACAACCTACCTAAACAACCTACAGAAACAAAATACATATACAACCTACAGATACAACCTACACAAACAACCTACAGATACAACTTACAGAAACAACCTACAGAAACAACATACATATACAACCTACAGATACAACCTACAGAAACAACCTACATAAACAACATACATATACCACCTACAGATACAACTTACAGAAACAACCTACAGAAACAACATACATATACAACCTATAGATACAACCCACACAAACAACCTACAGATACAACTTACAGAAACAACCTACAGAAACAATATACATAAACAACCTACAGAAACAACCTACATAAACAACCTACAGAAACAACCTACATAAACAACTTACAGAAACAACCTACATAAACAACCTACATAAACAACCTACATAAACAACCTACATAAACAACATACAGAAACAACTTACAGAAACAACCTACATAAACAACCTACATAAACAACCTACAGAAACAACATACATAAACAACTTACAGAAACAACCTACATAAACAACCTACAGAAACAACCTACATAAACAACCTACAGAAACAACTTACAGAAACAACCTACAGAGTAGTTCATGGAGTGCCTAGCACACAGACGTCTTGTTCCTTTTCACATCTCGTAGTAGCGCTGATGTGTTTCGAGGAGAGGGGGCGGGGTCGTTCCAATGGAAGCCAAAAGTCTGTCAGAGAAACTAACGGTGCTCAGGATAACAAAACACACACACACAAAAAGGAAGTTCTAGAGAGAGTGAGATGAACGGAGAGATAGAAAGAGAGAGAAGAAAAGAGAGACAGGGCCTTTCCGATTCAGTGTAACAGATACTAGAATTCACAGGCTAAAAAGTATGTGAAGATATGCGGCCCGTGCATTGGAAGTTAATGAAAAAAAAGTAGAGGATTTTCCGGCCTAAATAAACAATATATAATTTAGGAAATAATTAACTGACGGGGCCGGTGTGTAATTCTAGTGATTCAATAGTACAAGAAGTCTTACCAGTACTTTTGCATAATCCAAGTCTTCTACGTAAAGCGGTGCGAAGTGTTCATTTATTTATTCACTTCTTGACGGAATACAACTAACATTTCAGTCAAGTGCGAGAATGCCTGCTGAAAGCGTGTCAAATACAGCCAAGTGTAATTGTAAGATGATTATATTTTAAATAATGAACGGTCAAACGTGAGTTTTCATTATGTGACCAACTGCCAAATTTCTAAGAAAAGTAATAGAGCCGTTTTTGAAAAGTCCAATCTGTTTTGTGAACCAGTGGGAGTATCTGGAAGAAAGTTTTTCATTCTCCTTTTAGGCGCTCAGTAAACAAAGCTATGATCGTGTCGGGTGTCCAACTCTAGCCCTCGTAATAGGTAGCAAAGTTCTCTTCATAGGCAGACAAACGGTCAAAGTCTCTCAGCCACACAGCCCACTGTTAGCGAGTTATATATTCTACAGACTGTAATTCAGTAAACTGTTTCTTTAAAATAGAATATGTTGTAACTGACTGACAATTCGGACAGGTGTAACTATTAGTAGATTATAATTTATTTCTGTCAACAAAATGTCCATTCCATTGTTTACTTTTTTTTTGTTTTTGTTTAAGTTGACCACGGGACAAACCTGATCTGGGCGCAGACCCCATTTGCCAAACTGAGCTCCGTGTCAAGGTTAGTGTCCATCCAAGGTGACCCGAACAACTGGATCATCAACAAGAAGCCTGTGGTAATGGCCATTTACGATTGGATTCACTTGTGACAATTAAAATGCTTACTAATGTCCTGACAATTATAGATCTTAACTGTTACCGACCTGGCAGTTGGTAGAAGAGCATGGGGCAGTGACATGAACGTGATATTTCTGTTTCAACGCAAAGATTATTTCTTGTCACGTGGGACGTCTTAAGGAAGAGAGAGAAAGAGGAAGTGAGACAGAACAAAAAAAGAGAAAACTTGAAAAATACATTTCTTTTAAGCTAGGGGAGATCACCTGCATGCATTGATAAAACCCTCCAAAAGTGGGTATACGAGAGTTCCCTCCTTAGCCTTGGATATGAAATCCTGTAGTCTAGAGTTGTCAATAAATATTTCTACTTCACATTTAGATTCAAGACGTTGATGCTATTAAGCTAGTTACGATGTTGAAGATCTAGATCTAGTTGGTTGACTTCAATAGTTGACTTAGAAATGTTTCTTAATACTTGATTTCAACAATTATTCAAATTAATACTATCCTTTTTCCGATATTAGAATCAGTGTATAAAATATTTTAAATTTTTGCAATTTTAAAACAACCATATGAAAATATATACATTCTAAATTTTAGAGGACTTACAATCCCCCTCCCGACTTTTGTCTCTGTCCTTATACATTTTTTTTAAATTTTGGCATTTAAACAAATGAAATTTAATATTCAAACATTTTAGCTATAAATCGTGTAACAATGGAATTGCCATGTTCGTCCATCAGTTTTCTAGTCACCCGGGCGACGCGTCTCAGCCTCAACGTGGAGTTCGCGTGGGAACAGTCGTTAGAGGAAACGGTTCAGCCAATAGGGAAGCAAAAACAGAACCCCCTTTGGGGTCCCAAAGGATAGTTTCCATAGGTTTAGAAATCCAAGAATCTTAGACCAAACCCTTAGGACACACATAAAGAAGAAAACAAAAGTATTCCCTTGAAAGATTTCTTGAACCATTTTATTCTCAATAATTGATGGCTGGGGGAAAATGAAGAACATAAAAGAAACGATAGAGGGTGTGAAGGGCCACGAAAGAGGGTGTGGAGGGCCACGAAAGAGGGTGTGGAGGGCCACGAAAGAGGGTGTGAAGGGCCACGAAAGAGGGTGTGGAGGGCCACGAAAGAGGGTGTGGAGGGCCACGAAAGAGGGTGTGGAGGGCCACGAAAGAGGGTGTGGAGGGCCACGAAGACTGGTGTGAAGGGCCACGAAGACTGGTGTGAAGGGCCACGAAGACTGGTGTGAAGGGCCACGAAGACTGGTGTGAAAACATTCCAACTCAGAGAGAAAAGCAAGCAACATAATTGGAGTGTCAATTACTGTACAACATTTTTTTTTTCAGACATAAAAATTTTATATAAAATTTGCAGCTACTTAAATAGGACTTGTTTGTTTATATCAACCAGGTCACGTATATCAGTGCGCCACAAATGACCTGGGAGTTCAAGGCACTAGGATTTCTCTGGACTGACCACTTAGTTTATTGGAGTGAGAGCACGCACAAAAAGATTCAGGTAGAGACAGACTTTTTTATTTCTAAATACTTGACGGTTTGAGCTTTAGTCAACAAAAGAACAAACAAACAAACTCCAAGTCACGTGCAAAACAAACAAATAACGGGAAGCATTAAGTTTGAATATTGTACAATGTCATCTTTAATATCATGTTTAATGTCATGTTTAATGTCATGTTTAAAGTCATGTTTAATGTCATGTTTAAAGTCATGTTTAATGTCATGTTTAATGTCATGTTGAAAGTCATGTTTAATGTCATGTTTAATGTCATGTTTAATGTCATGTTTAATGTCATGTTTAATGTCATGTTTAAAGTCATGTTTAATGTCATGTTTAAAGTCATGTTTAATGTAATGTTTAATGTCATGTTTAAAGTCATGTTTAAAGTCATGTTTAATGCCATGTTTAATGTCATGTTTAATGTCATGTTTAATGTCATGTTTAAAGTCATGTTTAATGTCATGTTTAAAGTCATGTTTAATGTCATGTTAAAAGTCATGTTTAATTTAATGTTTAATGTCATGTTTAATGTCATGTTTAAAGTCATGTTTAATGTCATGTTTAATGTCATGTTTAATGTCATGTTTAATGTCATGTTTAATGTCATGTTTAATGTAATGTTTAATGTCATGTTTAATGTCATGTTTAATGTCATGTTTAATGTCATGTTTAAAGTCATGTTTAATGTCATGTTTAATGTCATGTTTAATGTCATGTTTAATGTCATGTTTAATGTCATTTTGTATATTTATGCCTCTACCAGTGTCTTCAATGTCTTCAACTAGTTTGCTTGCTCACAACCATTTACCCCGCAGCACAATAGGCCTACTAGCTGTTCATTTTTTACAAATCATAAAATGGTTATGCTTCTAGAATCACTAAAAGGTTAACTTTTTAAAAACTACTAAATGATTAGCTTGTGTTTCTTAACGCCCATTGAACTACCAAATGCAGAACTGGTTAGTTTCTTAAAGACTACTAAATCGTTAACATTTTTTTCGAAACGGTTAGTCTTTTCTTTAAACCACCACATGGTTAGTTATTTTGTCTTTGGAACAATAAATAGTTATCTTTTTTTTTTTTGGACCACTAAATGGTTCGCTTTTTCTTCGAAATGGTAAGATTATTTTGAACCTATAAATAGTTAGCTTTTGTTTGAGAAACAAATGATGGTTTCGTTTTTTCGTTAGTAATAAAAAGTCATGTGCTTTAAACAATTCAACGACCAACTGTAATACTGTAATACATTTAAGCTTTGATAGACTTTTTAAACCCAAAATAAATTTTAATAATATACATAAACTCAAGTTACATCGCAAAAGGATTGTTTTGAAATACAGTTATTTTACATTGTATTTTATATTTTAAATACACGTGCTTCGAATATTTCTGACATATTGAATATCCATAAATAGCAAACTTTTTTGATGTCTAAAGTGTACGTTGTAAACAAAAATATTGTGCATCGATGTATTTCTATAAACCATATTTTGTGAACTTTTCACAACCTTAAAATTAGCTTTCTAATATCTTTCGCTTTTAGCTAAACGTAATTATTTGTTATTGTATAGTTGGCAACTGTGCTCTTTGAACATGATGTCCTTGACATTGTTTATTTTTGTCTGTTGCTTTGATAATCTCCCCTAATCTTCCTCTTTTCATTTCCTTAGGTTTTCCTTTAGGTTCCATTGTAGCGCCCTTGCATTTCTTTTTCTTATTAGCTCCACTTTGTTCTCGCTTACTCAGATTGTTCGCTCAAGAGCGACAACTGGACGTTAGTAATAAAAACGTAGGTAAAGAGAACATTACTTCCCCTATTTCATTGGATTGACCAAATTGCATTAGTTCAGGAACAAAAGTCAGATTATTTGCAGAGGATTGCATAATATATAGAACAATAAAAACAACACAAGACACAGATATTTTACAAAGAGAATTAGATGAATTACAGAAATGGGAATCAAATTGGAGCATGTCTTTCCACCCAGAAAAATGTCAGTTGTTAAGAGTAACAAAAAAAATTAAACAAATTAATTCCACTTATCTTATTCATGGCAAACCAGTAACACAGACTAAAAACTCAAAATACCTAGGTGTTATAATAAATGAAAAACTGTCATGGAATCCACATATTGATGAAACTATAAAAAAATCCAACAAAGCATTAGGGTTTATTAAAAGAAATTTCTATAAATCAAATAAGAACATAAAACTAAAATGTTATTTAACCTTGGTTAGGCCAATAATAGAATATGCATCCACCGTGTGGGACCCCTCAACTCAAGAAAACATTAAGAAACTGGAACAAACACAAAATAGAGCAGTGAGATTCATAATAAATGAATATTCAAATTTGACTAGAGTAACACCTATAGTAAAATCACTAAATTTAGAAAGCCTTCAGGACAGAAGACTCAAAAGTAAAGTAGCAATTATACATAAAACACTGAACCATAATCTTCAAATACAAAAACAAAATTTAATAAAATACTTTGAAAGACACAAAGATAAAGGCACATTCCTCATCCCATATGCTAGGACAACTTTGTACAAATACTCCTTCTTCCCTAGTGCTATTAGAGCATGGAATGGGTTGCCTGAGCTAGCCACGAAAACCAGTGACTTGGCAGAATTTAAGTCATTGGTTAATATGCATGACTAAATGCATGACGCGTAGGACGTAATCATCTTCTTTTTTGAAGTAACGTCTGTATTATATAAGATAAGATTAACTTTGAGTGTGAAAATCCGTCATGAAAATTAAGTAGTCGAATTCATGTTTGTTCCAATTCATTCCGACATAGTCTTGAGTCAGAGTCGTGACAGATCGTTCTCTAGGAACTCTATACTCTGATATTTGATCGTGCCTCTTTCCGTTTCATCCCAGAGCTTGGTGCTGAACGGTACAACAGACAGCGAGACGCTATTTGCTGGCACGTCCTCGGAGGTCCACGGTCTGGCCGTGGACTGGCTGTCACGGAATCTTTACTTTACCGACGCTTTGTACGACTGGATTATACTGATCACAATTGACCCAGGCAAGCATTTTTACAAGATTATTGTGAATGATCAGCTGGATTCTCCACATGGCCTAGCTGTCGACCCGATACACGGGTAAGTCGCATTTAAATATGCATATGCGCTTGCAAGTAAGTCTAAATTTTCATGTATATCTCCACATAAATCTGGCTTGTAAATCTGTAGGTGACTCTGCAGGAAAATCTGAAGGCAACTCTGCATGTAAATTTGCATGAAATTTCGCACATAGATTGGTTTGTAAATATGCAAGCAACTCTTTAAATCCTGTGCATGTAAATCTACATTTGCATGTAATCTACATCTGCATGAAAATATGCATCTTAATGTAAATCTACATCTGCATGTAAATCAACATCTGCCCCTTAAATCTACATATGAATGTAAATCTACATCGAAATGTAAATCTACATCGAAATGTTAATCTACATATGCGTGTAAACTTACATCTACATGTAAATCTATATCTGAATGTGAATCTACATCTGCATGTAAATCTACATCTAAATTTAAATCTACATTTGCATGTAAATCTACATCTGAATGTAAATCTAATTCTGCATGTAAATCTACATCTGCATTTAGGCCTATGTCTGCATGTAGGCCTATGTCTGCGTGTAGCCTATGTCTGCGTGTAGGCCTATGTCTGCGTGTAGGCCCTTGTCTGCATGTAGGCCTAGGTCTGTGTGTAGGCCTATGTCTGCGTGTAGGCCTATGTCTGCATGTAGGCCTATGTTTGCGTGTAGGCCTATGTCTGCGTGTAGGCCTATGTCTGCGTGTAGGCCTATGTTTGCGTGTAGCCTATGTCTGCGTGTAGGCCTATGTCTGCGTGTAGGCCTTTGTCTGCGTGTAGCCTATGTCTGAGTGTAGCCTATGTCTGCGTGTAGCCTATGTCTGTGTGTAGGCCTATGTCTGTGTGTAGGCCTATGTCTGCGTGTAGGCCTATGTCTGCATGTAGGCCTATGTTTGCGTGTAGGCCTATGTCTGCGTGTAGGCCTATGTCTGCGTGTAGGCCTATGTCTGCGTGTAGCCTATGTCTGTGTGTAGCCTATGTCTGCGTGTAGGCCTATGTCTGCGTGTAGGCCTATGTATATGATGTAATACATCAAGTAATGGTTTTGACTGTGTTATCTTGTGGACATTGTCATCTAGTTCAGTGGTTCTCAGACTTGGCCAAGGGGGTGGGGGAGTCAACACGGGTGCCACGAGTCTCAATACCGCAACAAAAAAGTCCCATGGAACTGAACTTCTGAGGCTTCACTGTGCATGGTGGGCTAAAGTGTTAAAGGGACAGATAGCACTGCGTCACGGGTAGCATCTTGCCATAGTCTTGAATCTCATACCTAGATTAAAGCTATTTAAACAACATTTTTTTTAGGAAAATATGTTCGGCTTTTTTTTCTTTCCAATTAAAACCATGCATGCATAAATTTTATTGATCTGTCCAAACAATCAAATATCTTTATTTTCATACTAAATATCAAATAATTACATTACAATTCGAAAGATCCAGTTTGTGTTCATTAAGAAATATAATCAAGTAAAAGAGAAAATGGTATGAAAATGATAAACGTAATACCAAACCCTTTCATATACTGTACACTGGATCCACGAAAAGTTTACTACTGATGGCATTGTCTCCATTGTATGGAAATCTACGATAATAACATGAGTTAAATAAATATTCATTTTTGTGTACAAATCTCTTTACATTATTGCCTCTATTTTCAAACCTCTCTTCCTTTGTCTCTTCCAACAGATACCTCTTCTGGTCCGACTGGGGAGAGAAGCCACAGATAGAAAAGTCCAACCTAATTGGGGAGCGCAGGGTCACTCTAGTGGATCGAAACATTGTCCAACCACGGGGGCTGACAGTGGACTACGCCACGGGCACCCTCTACTGGGTTGACTCAGCGAAGGGCTTTGTGGAATCTATATCTATTGAGGGAACTGAAAGGGACATTTTTCACACAGATGAAGGCTCTTACTTTTACTCTGTGGCGGTATATGGAGTAAGGATTTTAATACATCTAATATTGTATTGAATTTGACGTTATTGATCGAAATGGACAAAGAGTTTGGGGTTTGGTGGATGCCATAGATATCAAACTAGACAGTTCAGTGAAGATCAATGAAATAGTTTTGGATCTAAAAATAGCTCGCAGACTTCTTCCTTGAAACACTTGTTGTTTTCTTTCTCTTTTTCTCTTCTTTTGTTTTACCAGATTCATTTTTAAGTTTGATTTCTCCCACATCCATCCATCCATCTCTCTCTGTCTCTCTCTCTCTCTCTGTCTCTCTCTCTCTCTGTCTCTCTCTTTCTTTACATTTCACTACCTTTTAGCGACCCCGAATGGGGAAAGGACGCTATTAGTTTTGTGTGGTCTTTCTGTCAATTAGATAATCATTATATGACATTAGTTAGGTCAGGTCACATAGAACTTCTCCTTCACTTTGACCTATTCCTTGGTCTAATGGACCGTTGGGGCACCACACAGGATCAGTCAACATTCTTTCTCCATTCTTCTCTGTCATTTGCCTTTGATAGAATTTCATTTTGATATTCTTTCTGAAAATATTGAAACCTGCTACATTTTCTCTCTTTCTTCTCTTTATAATTACATTTTCTCTCTTTCTTCTCTTAATATCTACATTTTCTTTCTTTCTTCTCTTTATATCTACATTTTCTCTCTTTCTTCTCTTTATATCTACATTTTCTCTCTTTCTTCTCTTTATATCTACATTTTTTCTCTCTTTCTTGTCTTTATATCTACAGTTTCTCTCTTTCTTATTTATATATATGTGTGTTCATATGTCTCGTTCTCTACTTTCCTAATCATTCTCATCTTCTTTTGTATCACGGATTGTTTATTATATTTTTCCTATGCTTTTTAAAAGTAAGACTTTTTTCACTTTTTTTTGTTTGTTACTCTTTTTGGTTTCTCTTTTATAATAATAATACAAATAATGATAATAATAAGTTTTATTATTTGTATTGTAATTATAATAATCTATATTTTCTTTCAGAAAAAGTATCTTATTTTGTGTGCATGTTTGTACATGTATTTTAGAAGTCCTCCTTCTCTCTTTCTCCTTGGCCGCATGTTTAAGAAATGGTCGCTACAACTGAAATGAACGTTTAGTTCAACATTAGTACCAATTTGAAAAACTGCAAATCGCCTGATCATTAAAGATTCTTGTATTGCTCCAAATTGAAATAGTCAAGGGAATGTACACATTTTGTATATTTATTTTATTCTTTGTTGCTCCTTCGTTGATGTCTTTTTGTATTTTTTCTTTCTTTCTTTCTCTTTCTTAAATCTCGTTTGTATCTTTGTTACTTTGTGTCTCATTCTTATGTTGCTGTATATCTTTGAATTTTCAGTTCTCAATTAACTGTGTCTCTATTTTTTTTCTCTCTTCTCAAGTCTCTGTCTCCTAATGTGTCCTCACGTCTGTCCTCACGTCTGCTTACAGAGATGACTCATGGGAAAAGTGTTTATTTTCCTTACAGAGTTATCTGTTCGTGACGGAAAAGAAACGTGGCGCCCTCAAAGTCTTCAACAGACAGAAAAGTCTGGTCTCCTTCACTCTGGGCAACCAGCCCTTCGATATCATCATGTACGACAAGAGTCAGCAGCCAGGCAACTCCAGTAAGTTGGACCTGACCTCATTGACGATTTTGAAGCACAATACTAACAGAGCACTGCCCTCGAGACTGTAGACAGTGTAGACTAAGGAAGAGGCAGAGTTTGACATGGCTTCAAAAATCTAACATGCAGGCTTCATGTTTTGTTGCATTTGTCATGAAACATTTGTCTGGGTTTTTTTTAAAATAACGATGAGATCAATATTTCCATCAGGTGAATGTTTCAACATGGGATGTGATCAGATCTGTGTTCTAGACCCAGCCACGGGACCAGTCTGTCTGTGTGGTGATGGCTACGTGCTAGATGTAGCCACTAATAAAACGTGTAAAGGTAAGTGGTGAACGAATGTACCATTACAAAGTTAAGTAACTTTGGAACTGTTAAATAGCAGACGTAACTTTAATAAGATCGAAAATTGATTTTATAATGTTGACTAGCTTGTAGACCTATTTATCAACGCAAAGAATATTAGCTAGCAAGTGTTACTTTTGAGGGAAGGTTAAGCATCCCCGCTCTCAATGCCCTGCAAGGGAAGCGACATGAAATCAGTGCTTCAAAAAGGATCATTTTCAAAGAGTATGCAAATCGAAATCTTCAACAGTGTCGGCTATCGCTACTGTACAGCCTTTGAGTTTAAACAGATCTACGATACCCATTTTCATCAGCAACGTGCAATTGAAAGCCCTAGTAGCAACTGGGAACTGTGAAAGCTATATTTCGACGCACATTGCTAAGAAGCACAAATGGCCAACATGTTCCTCAGGCAACAGAATCTTTTTGGCTTCAACCCATCTATCTCGAATCACTTAAGGACACATCTACGCTAACATACGACTCAAAAATGAACGATACGAAGGAGTTAAACTTTCTCTACTAGACAACTTGTGATGCGACGTCATTGTAAAATGTTTGTAAAATGTTTTACATGTTTCGGATGTTCCTTCAGAGATGAAGATAATTACTTCCTATTCCAAACCTCCCGCAGGACGACGGGGGATGGGAGCGGGCAGGGTTTGAACCCTGGACCATCGCTAAATCTGAACGACAGTCCAGCGCGCAAACCGCAAGACCAGGCAGCCATCCAGTCATTCTTGGACTTGACTTTATAAGTTTGCACCAAAATCTGTTTATTCCTTTCGATGGTCAGAAACCATCGTTGTGCCTTAGTACTCTCCAGCCAGCGAGGGTAGAGGCTCCTAGCCTATTTAGTAATCTGTCACCAAACTGTACCCCAGTGGCTACAAAGACTCGTAGATACTCAATTCCAGATAGAAAGTTTCTAGAGAAGGAAATTGAACAACTGATAAAGGATGAGATTATTGAACCATCTCAGTCTCTTCTTAGGCCTACAATGTTGAATGGAATACAAAGATGATATCTTCTCAACCCGTCTGTCTAGAACACATTTGGAACACCTTACTGGAATACAAAGATGATATCTTCTCAACCCGTCTGTCTAGAACACATTTGGAACACCTTACTGGAATACAAAGATGATATCTTCTCAACCCGAGTCTGTCTAGAACACATTTGGAACACCTTACTGGAATACAAAGATGATATCTTCTCAACCCGTCTGTCTAGAACACATTTGGAACACCTTACTGGAATACAAAGATGATATCCTCTTAACCCGTCTGTCTAGAACACATTTGGAACACCTTACTGGAATACAAAGATGATATCTTCTCAACCCGTCTGTCTAGAACACATTTGGAACACCTTACTGGAATACAAAGATGATATCTTCTTAACCCGTCTGTCTAGAACACATTTGGAACACCTTACTGGAATACAAAGATGATATCTTCTCAACCCGTCTGTCTAGAACACATTTGGAACACCTTTCTGGAATACAAAGATGATATCTTCTCAACCCGTCTGTCTAGAACACATTTGGAACACCTTTCTGGAATACAAAGATGATATCTTCTCAACCCGTCTGTCTAGAACACATTTGGAACACCTTTCTGGAATACAAAGATGATATCTTCTCAACCCGTCTGTCTAGAACACATTTGGAACACCTTACTTCTCCCACTTTCCAGTCTCTGATCAATTTGAAACTTTGTACAATTATTGTCCTTAACAAACATGAATCAATGAAAAATTAAATCAACTGATTTATTAATTCGAGGTAGTTAATTAAAGGTGTTTTATATAAAAAGGGTATTAAATCTTACAGTATTGAGAAAGATGACTGCAAAATGTGCAGATTTATTCTCTTATATATGGTTTGTCTTTTTTTTAAAAGTATTTCTTTTTTTTTTTTTTAAATATTTAGCATGTTTTAAGACAGGGGTTCTCAACCTGTGTGTCGAGACCCCTTTGGGGGTCGAATGACAATTTGGCAGGGGTCACCTAAGACCATAGAATGAAAATGTGTTGTTGTTTTTTTTGGGGGGGGGGGTATTTTTCATCTGAATATTATTTTTTTTTTTCGTTTCTGCACCATAGTTGATATATATTAATATTTGTAATTGTAAGAAAGGGAGATTACTCAGATTACATTATAATAAACTGTGAACCGATCGTCAAGCATCAATAAAATAAATAAAAAGTGTGGCTGACAAATGTAGATCAATGTACAAACACGACCTTAGCAGTGCACGGAGCCCTTGGCGAATGTCATGTGCGGGGTCCGTCAGGGAAGAGAATATATATATACTATATATATATATAGTAGGCCTGCTACGTCATGCTAACGCTATCGTCCGCCTCTAACGCTGAAGCCCTTATTTTAGTGACAAAACATAACATCTTACGTAAGTACTGTACTATTGGCCATTCAACCACATAAACCCGAAGTGTTCTCCACCTTAGCTTCTGGATTTGATACGCCCACAAAACGCTATGTAAAAGACATCTGTTCTTTGGGGCTGACATATATCAGGATAATGAAGTGTATAGGCTCATTTTAAATCCTATATTCGAGGTACTGGTCCTGAGCCTCAGCATTCTTAATTCGCCGAAGATGTTTTTGCATCATGTTGCATGGTTGGGTCGAATTAGTCAAGCATCTCAACCATCAATGACCGTTGTTTGGCGCATAAATTTTCTCTGTTCTTCCACGAAATGCCCTGTTGTTTTGTTTTTGTTTTTTTTTTGGGGGGGGGCAAGGTACTGTGTGGTTAAGCGCTTGGCTTTCGAACCTGGGATCCTGGTTCGAATCTCGGTGAAAACTTGGACTTTTAACTTCTGGATTTTTAGGGCGCCTCTGAGTCCACACAACTCTACCGAAACTGAACGCCGCTATTTCGAAACCGAAAATGTCATTTTTAGAGCTTACATGGTAATTGGTATCATATAGATGCCAGGAAATATTGAGCAACAAGTCCTAGTTTCCTAGAACTGGTCTGGTTTTCGAACCTCACTGTGACAAGGGAATCTTCTATCTAGGCCTTTTCACCAAAATTTTTATGGCTGGGGGTCGCCAAAAAGTTGAAAATTGTTTTAGGGGGTCGCGGAGCTAAAAAGGTTGAGAACTGCTGTTTTAAGAAAATGTTGGCGTTATTTTAAGAGCCACCAGAGGTTATAAATGTAACATTTAAAATATATATATATATATATACTAAGCCCTATTTTAAGGGTATTTTTTAAAAATACAGTTGTGTTTTGTTACATTGGTAAAATATATTGACTGATATATAAGGCCATACCCCCCCCCAAACTTTTATAACGTACCCTACCTGTCTCTCTCCCTCCTCTCACCCATTTCTTTGTTGCAGCAGCAGGTCACATGTCTGCTTATTGCGTCACCAAAAGTCACGCGACTTTTCCAGAACGAGGTCAAGTTTATATTTCTTTAGGAGAGTGTTAAGCTCTTCCGCGGTGTTTAGTACTTGAAAATGTCCAACTGGAGGTAACACTGAACTCAATTACTGGAACTCAATACTGGAACAGAGAACACCGACGAAAGGCCAGCAATCCATAAATAGAGTCGACGCTGGTGTTGAAATAACAAAACACTTTTAATACTTAATACGGGCACCGTCCGATGTCCTCTATTACTAGCCGTCTGTATAATTCTTCTTAATCTTAGTGTAAATAAGGAAACGTCTTCATTCTAGAGTGTCGCCTAGAGAGATCTTGGTTTTTAACTATCTGTCACGTGACTTGTCACTAAGTACAACTTTCCCCTTATTCCTGAAACAATTAACTCAATCCTAATCATGTCATAATTCTTTCGAGACAGGGGGAGCCATATACAAAGCTGTCTTAAAACTAGACCTAGTCTTGTTCTAGCCTTGGTCTACGCTTTATCACTTTATGACACAGAAAAAAATGAATTTTTTTTGGACCTCTGAGGGAAGAACATTAGTATCATTTAGAAAGTCAACATTTGCGAAATTGCGTATAAGACATATCCCTTGAATCCTTGAAATATGTCTTTGTTATTATTATAATTTTATGCTTTATAACTTTTATTCCTTTTTATTTTGTATTTCAAAAGCCTCGAAAAAGTTTATTCACCCATCTCATGTATACGCCATTCAAGATGCCATCTGTCAGTATCCTGCAAACCTGGCTGACATGTCACTTGTCAACGTGTCATTGGATTCTCAGTGTTTTCTGGAAGACAAGCAGGTTTGTTTTATGACAAGATATGACTTATGACAAGAAGGTGTGTATGTTTTATGACAGGATAAGACGTATGCCTTTTGACAAGAAGGTGTGTATGTCTTATGACAAGACTATGACTTTTGACAAGAAGGTGTGTTTGTTTTATGACAAGATAAGTCGTATGCCTTTTGACAAGAAGGTGTGTATGTTTTATGACAAGACAAGACGTATGACTTTTGACAAGAAGGTGTTTATGACTTTTGACAAGAAGGTGTTTGTCTTTTATGACAAGATAAAATGTATGACTTTTGACAAGAAGGTGTTTATGTTTTATGTTTAAATCGTCGTTCATTTCAAATCGTATTTCAGGGCTACACGACCTTGACCTTTGATGTCCGCGAGAACATGCTGTACTACTTTGTCAACAACACCAAGATCATTAGCAGAATTCCTCTAGAGATGGGAGGCAGGGCCAAGGTAGTGACTGGAGGATCCGGAGAGGTCAAAGGTGAGAGGTTAAAGGTTGATTTGGAGACCTGAGATAGGCAGTATAGATCAAAATTGTTTATTTAATTTTAATGTTGTTGTTTTTTCTAAAATCTGAAAGCACTTATTAGTCGTAGGTCAGTAGTGTTGCTAGCGGCGCAGCAAAAGAGTCATTAATGTGTTTGTTTTGTCTGACACTCTTATGTCTGACACTCTTATGTCTGACACTCTTATGTCGGACAACTACAAGCGCAACTGAAAATTACATTTTTGTTTCAGGTCATCTTATCGTATTAGGGGGCGTGGTGGCCTAGTAGCGAATCGCCTAGTTTCTGAACAGGGATTCTCGACTTCGAATCAAGTGAAGACTAGGATTTTTGAATTTCTGGATTTTTAGGACTGCTTTAATTTTACCCAACTAAAATGAGTATCCAAATAAAGTAAAGGGGGTTAGTCGTTGTGCTGGCCACACGACACCCTTGTTAATTGTCTGTCAAAGATACAGATTATCTTTATAAAATTACATACTATACATTACCCTATAGATTGCAAAGGCTGAAACGGTATTTTACAATTATTTCTTCTAGGGATGTATCTTCACCTCTCAAGCCCTCACTCAAATGGAATTTGATGATATTGATGAAACGAGAAACATTTTCTCTTAGTTCATCGATTTTGTAATAGATCTGAGAAGTCTTACATCATTCAAACAAAGGCACATCTGAGAAGACTTACATCATTCAAACAAAGGCAGATCTGAGAAGACTTACATCATTCAAACAAAGGCAGATCTGAGAAGACTTACATCATTCAAACAAAGGCAGATCTGAGAAGACTTACATCATTCAAACAAAGGCAGATCTGAGAAGACTTACATCATTCAAACAAAGGCAGATCTGAGAAGACTTACATCATTCAAACAAAGGCAGATCTGAGAAGACTTACATAATTCAAACAAAGGCAGATCTGAGAAGTCTAAGCAGAAAAATACTCTACATAAAAACGATTAACTGGGAATCTTCTTCAATTAAATTTTATGATTTGAGCGTTTCGAAATTATTTATTCTCAAAACTACTCAGATGTATTTTATCATAAACTTTATATTTATTTTCATATCTATAGCATGCAGAGTACGAAGACATCATTCAATTTTAATCGCTAGAAATTTAGTTTGGATATTAAAACTAACATACAACAATTACAGAACACTGAATAAAGTGCTACTCTAGTATAAAGTGCTTTGTTCTTCTCGTATGAAATTAGAAACTACACATTATAAATATGTTGTTTTTTTTCGTGTCGAAGGGATGGCGTTGGACTGGGTGGCCGGCAACCTCTACTGGACGGACAGTACGTATGGCGTAATTAAGGTTGCTAAAAAGACCGGGTCCTTCCAGAAGATTCTTTTAAGTGGACTGAACAATCCAGTAGCTATAGCTGTCCACCCTGGCAGAGGGTAAGAAGATTTTACTATAAATCTTGCTATATATTTTATTTTAAATTCTTAAATAGTTCATTTCACAAAAAAGATCTGTGATTCGGCCCCTAAATCTTTAAGAATGAAACACAATTATAATTGAATATATATATATATATATATATATATATATATATATATATATATATATATATATATATATATATATATATATCCTCATATTGCACTTAACGTAATACTCTCTGGTAGGCCTACTGTTATATTGAATGCATTTGTTTTGGAAGATGTGCCTACATTCTAGGTCAAGCCTCATGTGGGACTATTGATAAAGGCAAATACGGGGTTTGATTGAACTCGTGTTGAGGCCATCGAGCTATCAGTTCAAACTGTGTACAACACATGACAACAGACATTACTTGTCTAGTCCTAAACCTGCTCCTCTCTTTAAAACCAAGACCTAAACAGTTTAAAATCTCATCTATCTATTTATTTTCGTCGTAAGGGTGCTGTAAGGGAGCTGTAAGGGTGCTGTAAGGGTGCTGTAAGGGAGCGTTAAGGGTGCTGTAAGGGTGCTGTAAGGGTGCTGTGACAGGTCGCGTAGCCAAATCCTTCCACTTTTCTCAGTCAGAAGCTGTTCTTTGTAGGATATCAAGAGAGAAGCCGGTCCAATCTTTTATGTTGTCCAGCCAGCTTTTCATTGGTCGACCTTTTCATCGTGCTCCATCCACTGTAACTTGAAGGAAGACTTTTGACTATAAGTCAGGTCTTACAATACGACTGAACCAGCTCAGCTTTCCTCTCTTCACAGTATTGAAAGGTTCTTCCTTTTTGCCAGCCAGAGTGTTGACTTGTAAAATACAAACTCATTTGTTCTTTTTTTCCCGGTATCTGATACTTAGCATTTTTCTTTAGCATTTATTCTCAAAAGGCTTGAATTCTTATTTCATCCTCAGCGTTCAGTGTCCAACTTTCGCAAACATATACTTCAAATAGTCCATTCAATAATAGACATTAATTAGGGCTCACAATTAAATAAACTATTCATTGCAATGGTACGTCTTTTTTTTAAACCCAGATAATATCTACTTGCTCTGCCTACCTGTCTGTAGGATCGTACTCTTTTAAAAGTTATTCCTCTCATTTCTTATTCTAGAATCAAGTTCAAACTTTGCACAATTATTCATTATCAATGATAACAAACGAATCAATTAAAAAGTAACCAATCAGTTACTCAATTAGTCGTAGTAAATTAATTTTATTTTATATATAAAATGTACACAGTTAAGGGGAAATAAGCTTTGTGTAGTCAATTAGGTTGTTCGCCAACTTTTAAAACTAATTATAAAACATTTTATTTTTATAAGTACTTGAATAGCTCAGCGGCTAATATGTCGGCTTTCCATCATGGATGCTCGAGCTCGAATTCAGACTCGAGCAACTTACTTTTTTCTCTAAATCGCTTTCGAGAAATGCAGCATAGAAACCTCTCACAGAAACCTTCCCCACCCATTTGGTCCTCAAAATAGTTGATAAAATGTCTCTCAGTATAAGCGAGGTTCTTTAAAAAAAGTACTTTTTATATTTAATTTGTCTTTTTTTTAAATCCTGTTTTATCCTGACCAAAGTTTGAGTTGATAGTAGGAATTAAAAAAAATAATTTCAATTATAATTGCTATCTAGTCCAAAAATGAATGTCTGACATTAGTAAGTGATTAAAAAAGCAAATCATTTCAGTGAGTTTTAATTTTTAATGTTTCTTTGGTTTCAAGTGAAATTTATTGGACTGACCATGGACATCTGCCGGACGTAGGGGGCAAGGTGGAGAAAGCCTATATGGACGGCACAGGGCGAAAGATCATCTTGGGCTCTAACATCGGCCAGCCGAACCATATGTTTGTGGATTACGATAAAAACCTGTAAGTAAAACATGGACTTACTTTCAATGTTGGATCTATCTATAGGATACATAAACTATAGCTTAGGGCCCCCGCTTGTCTGAGGGCCTCCAGAAATGGTTAAGGGGAAATTGTCAATCATTTTGAAGAAAGAGCAAAAGGAACAAAAATCACCTTACAAGGGGGGCCCCATATCTCCAATAGGTTAGGGCCCCATATTTCCAATAGCTTAGGGTCCCATATCTCCAATAGCTTAGGGCCTTATCAAGTCTAAATCCGACTCTGCTTACTCTCAACAGGCACCAGTTAGATAATACATGTGTTATAGCATAGAGCGTATCTCATGCTAGAGCCTGGTGTAGACAGTATAGCAGCATCAGGCCTACTTACCATTCGACTGCTGTGCTTGGGTCGGACACCCGCCCCAATAGGAGGATCACCGAATGTCTAAGCGATCTTATTAAGCGAGCCGCGGGAAGACAGCATGAAGGAGATACCTCCGCTATAAAAGATCAAACTAGGCGCCATTTTGCCCACACAGGCATAGAGACAGATTGTATTTTCTTTACAGTACGTTCTTAACGTACTGTATTTGGACAACTTTGCTGTGTCAGATATTATTTTTGTATATAGACCCGTGTTGTTTTAAAGAATATTAGTCAAAGAAATGTAGTAATCATAGAATAAAAATAAAAGCTTGTAAATTGTGGAAAAGTGGTTAGAGAATTAAAAAATACAAGATAGTGAATTAATGAACATAGACTAGAGAATTGAGAAATAATAATAATAATAATAATTTTATTTATAAAGCAAACAAAATGTAGTCTCAAGATGCTGTAATAACATTACAAACACGACAGCTAATATGACAATTAATCTAAAAAAGTTTTAAACAGATAGGTTTTAATGTTCTTAAAAGTGGTGTAGCATAGAGGCTAGTGAATTGAGAATAGAGGCTAGTGAAATTAGGGAATAGTGGTTAGCAAATTAAGGTAATGTAGATAGTGATGATAAAAAGAAGTTAATGACTTCCAAGATAGAAGCTAACGTGTGTGGTTAGACGTTAATTGCCTACGAAATAGATGTGCCCCCCATTCGTCTTATCAACAAGAAGTTTTTGTCTTAAATTTCATTTTAATTTACGTTTAATATCTCTATTAAAATTATAAAAAACTTTGAATCATCTTAAAACCAATTAATCAGTCAGGTGGCTGCCTTTTAAATTGTTTCTAGTAATTCCCAATTTCAGTTTGTACTGGGCAGACTCCATCCTGTACCACGTCAAACAGTATGACCTTGTCACAGGACAGGTGGAGATTTTCTTTGAACAGGCCAACGTCAAATTTTACGGACTCTCATTGTTTAGGGTGAGTTCATTGATCCATGTCTGCACCATTTGACATTTTGATATAGTCCAAAAGTTAACGAACGTCAATTAAACTTTTTGCTCAAATCTGTTGTTCTTTATTTTAAACCGTTATTTGGAATGTTCTTGGAAAGATGTAGAATGTAGTGCCATAAAAATGAAGCATAAAGTGTGAAGTTAGTGTTATCTTATAAAAGGAAGTGCGGTGGCAGAGTGGTAAAGCGCTTGGCCTCCGAACCGGTAGGTCTCTGGTTCGAATCCTGGTGAAGACTGGGATTTTTTAATTCCAAAATCTTTAGGTCACTGAGTCCACTCAGCTCTAATGGGAACCTGACAATGGGGAATAATTAAAGACGGTTGGTCGTTGTGCTGGCCATATGACTCCCTCGTTAACCATTTACCACAGAAACAGATGACGTTTACATCGCAGGGTCTGAAAGGGGAACTCTACTTATACTTAGTTTACTTATCTTATAAAATACAGACGTTACCTCAAGCAAGGAAATGATGACGTCAAATTTACTGTCTCCGGGTGAGCTCATTCTTTCCGTGGCTGCACGTGCGAGTCACTAGGTCGATCTAGTCAAGCATGTTCATTAATGACCTAAACTCTGCCAAGTCACTAGTTTCCCTGGCTTTAGTCTTTACTAAAAACACTGCTGTGAAAACATTTACAAGTATCACATGTCGTTGTGACATTACTATATATAATTTAAATAAGACTTTATTACACTGGTTTATTATTGTCGAGAGAGATGAGTGATGTACTCTTGAAACACTTGACCAATATATTATTATATTAAAATTTTAATTTCTCTCAGTTTATTGAATAACGCATGATAAATAAAAAGACATACACCTTCCTTTCTAGTGAGAATTGCATCGCATCGTTAGCTTTGTTGTTTTACAGGACTATATATTGTGGACGGACACTGAGGATTTAAATGGCATCCATGTGGCCAGGCTGGACAAAAAGGAAAAAGTTCGAGGGATCATACATCCTAAAAACGGAGTAGCCTCTGACCTTGTAACCTTTGACATTCAGAACCAACCAGATATAAACAGTAAGTTTATTTTTTTTTATTTTTGTCGTTTCTTGTAGAAAATTATATATAATAACCTAAACAAACATAATTGTTGACCATATGACTAAAATTAATCAGCTTTGTATCTAATTCTAAGGTGTGTAAGAGGATGACGCGGTCAGTAAAACGATCACTTGTTAATCTGTTCTTTTGTTCCTGAGTTCCTTTTTCTTTGTCCTGGCAAGACGTGTTCCCTACAGATAATACTAATAATAATAATAATAATATACCCCTTTGTTATATCAACCGAGGGGATAATAACAACTGACCTCACAGACACCTTCTAGGCCCTTAAGATTCCTAGGAAAATCTTCGTTGCCTGTCAGAGGGCGGTACTGCTGCAGACCTGCCACATCACCAGAAAATTCCTCAGTGGAAACTGTTAAAGGGACTACGATGAATTTTGTTTCTCTTTAGCGAAACTCGACCCTGGCAGCGCCAGAGAATGACTACTCGTTCATTTCTAACATAATAATAATAATCTTTATTGTCCGTATGGAAATTTGTCTTACAATTTGTGCATTACACCAAACAAAGAACATTATAACTATTAGAAACCAAAGTGTACATTCACACCAGACTCACTCATAATTTACATGTGATAAAGTTTATATCAAATTGTTTCTATTTAATGATTTGTTTGCCAGGGGAACAAAAGAGTGTTTGTGTCTGTTTGTCTTTGCTATCGGTGTCTTGTATCTCTTTTGATGAACAGATGAACTAATCTGCCTTGATGAATTCAAATCAGTGACCTTGGCACCTTCTCTCCAGTGTTATAATATAATTCCACATTTAAAACTATAAACATATAGTCCTGTCACATTGGTATAGTCTCATTTGTTTGAATACATACGATTTTTTGTTTCTGTTTTCAGACTCTTGTAACGAAGGAAGAAATCGATGCGACCAACTTTGTTTAGTGTCCTCTGGCAATTTCTCTGTCTGCGCCTGTGGTTCTGGCTTTGAATTGTCATTTGATGGCATGACCTGCAAGAGAGGTACATCTAACTATAACATACAACATTAGCTTGAATAGAAAATACAACATATAACATTATCCTGAATACAAAATACAACATATAACATTAGCCTGAATAGAAAATACAACATATAACATTAGCCTGAATACAAAATACAACATATACATTAGCCTGAATACAAAATACAACATATAACATTAGCCTGAATACAAAATACGACATATAACATAAGCCTGAATACAAAATACAAAATATAACATTAGCCTGAATACAAAATATCATATACAACATTTGATTGATTGAATACAGTGTTAGAAGAAGGACTTGATTTAGACTTGATAAGGCTTTAAGACCTAATCTATTTGAGATTTTGAGCACTTGAAATCATTATCATGCAATGTATGTATGACTTGTATGTATTGGTCAGAAGACAACTTCCACGCAGTCAGATGAAATATAAATCCAGTATTGGTCAGAAGACCACTTCCAAGCAGTCAGATGAAATATAAATCCAGTATTGATCAGAAGACCACTTCCATGCAGTCAGATGAAATATAAATCCAGTATTGGTCAGAAGACCACTTCCATGCAGTCAGATGAAATATAAATCCAGTATTGGTCAGAAGACCACTTTCACGCAGTCAAATGAAATATAAAATGACGCTTCTATTTTAGTTTCTTATTTATGCACTTTATGGCCACAATAGATGCCATCAACACTCGCCAGCCCCAGTGTCACTGGCAGTGTCAAGTCAGTGTAGGTTAATATAAGTCTAGAAATTCGAAACACATTCAAATATCAGTATTTAATGGCAACTAATGACAATATCTTAGATTCTGAAGATAAAAGGATGAGGACAGTGTTTCACATGACTGTGCCAACCCAGTTGCGACCTATAGATGTCCTCAATGTACAAGTCTTGTGATATCCTATTTATTGTGATTGTTTTTTGAAAGATGCCTCAGTTTCCGATTGTGGCATCAGTTGTTGAGCTGTTTACATCCTCGGGATTCTTGGCATTTATCTCTTTTTTTTTCTTGCATCTTTTTAGGGCCAGTGATATCTTCACTAGAGTCTCGTGTTATTTGAAAGAGAAATATCACAAACAGGAGTTTTAATTGCTTGTCAAGTTTGAAATATCCATTAAAATACTAGTCCTCCCCCCCCCCCCCAAAGAAAAAAGGTGTGCCTCTGGTCACAGTCTAGTGAATGACTGCTTGGAATCTGATATAGCAGCAGCTTATCTACTTATTTATTACATGTTCCTTTCTCTATCTTATAGCACTGTCCAGTCTGGACAACTTTCTTCTGGTCAATGACGCCTATCAGAAAATGATTTACCAAGTGGACCTCAAGTCGGCTGTCGTGGGGGCCATCAAAATCTTTCCGATTTACGAACCGGTGGCTCTGACATATGATCCTGTAGACTTTAAGGTATGTAATTTGTGGATGGATCTTTTGAAACCCATTGTCAGTATAAACTATTTATTTGAACCAACTATCATTATGAACTATTTATTTGAACCAACTATCATTATGAACTATTTATTTAAACCAACTATCATTATGAGCTATTTATTTGAACCAACTATCATTATGAACAATTCATTTGAAACTAACTGTCAGTATGAACAATTCATTTGAAACTAACTGTCAGTATGAACAATTATTTGAAACCAACTGTCAGTATGAACAATTCATTTGAAACCAAATGTTTGAACAATTATTTGAAACTAACTGTTTGAACAATTCATTTGAAACTAACTGTTTGAACAATTCATTTGAAACTAACTGTTTGAACAATTCATTTGAAACCAACTGTTTGAACAATTCATTTGAAACTAACTGTTTGAACAATTCATTTGAAACTAACTGTTTGAACAATTCATTTGAAACTAACTGTTTGAACAGTTCATTTGAAACTAACTGTTTGAACAATTCATTTGAAACTAACTGTTTGAACAATTCATTTGAAACCAACTGTTTGAACAATTCATTTGAAACCAACTGTTTGAACAATTCATTTGAAACTAACTGTTTGAACAATTCATTTGAAACTAACTGTTTGAACAATTTATTTGAACCAACTGTTTGAACAATTATTTGAACCAACTGTTTGAACAATTATTTGAACCAACTGTTTGAACAATTGATCCCCTGGACGGGGAAAACTTCCCAAATCTTATCAAACTGTTTTACTCAAGGGATTTTTTTAAATCGAATCTTTTGGTATATCCGGCGTGCATACTGTAGAGTATTGATAAGCTTTGCATTCTGAGCACTTTTCAGCTAAAGAAACTTATTAGTAGCTTACTATTGTAGCACAAAGTAATATTTATAATAAGATATGGTTTTGTTTTCGATGTCCAAAATTAAAACTATGTACAATATTTCACATGACCAACTTAACAAACTCAATGGACCTCATTCACCAATCGTAAACAAACAACATTTTGCCACGTGGTTCTCAATATCTTTTATACAACTTACGCATTCCATAAAGGCTGTCACGTGATACGTAATTTTCATTGTTTTATCAATATTGGCACGTGGCTAAAAGTTGTTTGTTTACGATTGGTGAATGAGGTCCATTGCGACTTATTTTTTTCTATTAAGTTGTTGACAACATTGATCCTTAAATATGACGACCTTGACATACTTCTTTTGGAGGTCCTTTCATATAAAACAAATTATCACAATCTCTCTCATTTGTTTAGGTTCCATTTAATCACCCCCCCCCCAAACACACACACACCTTTTGCACACCCACCCTGTCGCTTTCTCTATCGCAATATAAAAATATTGGCCTTAAGACTATAAGCAGTATCTTATGAATAACAAGAAAAACATTTAAAATACGGTTTTCAAAAGACAGTACCTCCTTTATGCAACTGTTTGTTTCCTCTAATGACTGTTACATTAAAAACAATGGAACCTTTGTTTACCCCACCCCTTCACGCCGCGTCCTCCCTTGGAATAAATCCTGGTTCAGCTAATGTATTGATCTAGTACAACTTTAAAATACAACAACAAATTATAAGCATTGGGATGCAGACTTAGAAGACGATTGGCTAAATGTTCCTGAACATTTATTTATTAATTTCTTCAGTCAGAAAAGCCTTTCATTCTGAAATTCACGAAAATTCTTCATTTCAAAAATGAGATTGTTCTTTCAAAACCGATGTTGAATCTAGACCTAAAATCATAGATAAGATCTCTAGCCAAATTTAATTTTATTTCATTTTTTTTTACTTAAAAATTATATTATAACGGTCAAACTAGAGTTTTCGCCTTGTGGCCAACGAGCTAGTAATTCTTTTCTCAGCGAAATACATCAACTGTTAAATAAAAAAAATCATTAGAGCCGTTTTTGAGATCAGCGTCCAGGTTCTGCTCTCCATCAGGTAATGACTTAAATAGAGGTATTGTAAAAAACTCAACAAAGAACAGATTACTGTGATAAGGAATACAAATGTTCACTTGCTGACAATTATTTTTGAAACAATAACTCCTAATATGACTTTTGAACCGCACTATGTTTATAGTTTCTTAATAAGCCTACCCCTAGTTGCATAATCTTTCATTATTACAAATTATAAAAAGCAAATCAACAAGAATGCTTAGACTTACCCAGATTTAAACGTAATCCTTCTATGCCTATATGACGCAATTGGCGGCAGGCTGTCTATTTTTGAAATCGGTGTCTAGCAATATCTGTAGCCTCTTCCCAACTACTGATGTCCTCTGGCCTGAGACCCTCCTTTAACTGATGTCCTCTGGCCTGAGACTCTCCTTGTTAAACAAGGACGTCCACGTTTGAGTTTTTCCTCGTTTCACCTTCCATGCTATTTCTGTACTTTGGGCGAGAGATTTTCATTTTGTCGGATACGGCAACAAGATTGTAAATGTAATATTGCAATTCTAAAACTGTTCACATTTCAATGAACAGTCACGTTTTATTGTAATGCTTGTATATTGTCCCCAAAAGTTCAATTGAAGCCATTGATGTAAAACGCAGAAGGCTGTTATGGGCTTTGAGGTTTTTGTAGCTGTGGGTTTGGGGTAGATTGACATTTCTTTCGCAGCTTCTGCTACTGAGTTAGTGCTAAATGTAATGCGCATCGTTTCTTTGGATCACATCAGAGAAGTGAATGGACTATGATGCATGATCCACCCCGGCCTCTTTATATAAAGCCCAGAAATGCGCCCTGGATAGGAGGGCGGCTTAACAACACGGGAGGTTTTGAGATAATCAAAATCTCTCTTAAAGTATTGTTATTCAGTAGCTTTCAAATCTAGCTTTTGCGGTTAACCATCAGGGGTACCAAACATAGGCCTAGTATACAGATTACATCACGATGTGTGGATATATAAAAGATATTTAGAACCTGACTTCAATGGTACAGAATACAAAATAAAATTGGTTACGCAAAAATAATTTTAAAATAAAAATTGTTTTGCAATTGTTGCAATGTTTTGTTTAAAGAGTTATTGAAGATTTTCACACTCATGGTCAACCACAGTAATCTACTTTTTGTTTACATTATGACAATATGATTGTACATTGCTAAAAAAACAATGCAGAAAAATTTGATTAGTATATGGGTTTGAAAATGTTTAGTTTTTCAATACTTCCGTACTCCGTGCACCGGATACACCAAAAAATCTCAAATAAGATATAATCGGATTATTCCTAATTCTTCTTTAGCATCGTAATAGTCTGAAGACAAGCTAAAGGCTATGTACATGTGTAGATCTAGTTTGATAGATAGGTTTTGAGACTGACGGGACGAAAGGTAAAATAAAATAGAAGAAAACCAAAGACTGGGTCCGATGTGAAAAGACAGAAGTGAAGAGACAGAAGTGAAGAGACAGAAGTAAAGAGACAGAAGTGAAGAGACAGAAGTGAAGAGACAGAAGTGAAGAGACAGAAGTGAAGAGACAGAAGTGAAGAGACAGAAGTGAAGAGACAGAAGTGAAGAGACAGAAGTGAAGAGACAGAAGTGAAGAGACAGAAGTGAAGAGACAGAAGTGAAGAGACAGAAGTGAAGAGACAGAAGTGAAGAGACAGAAGTGAAGAGACAGAAGTGAAGAGACAGAATTAAAGAGACAGAAGTGAAGAGACAGAAGTGAAGAGACAGAAGTGAAGAGACAGAATTGAAGAGACAGAAGTGAAGAGACAGACGTGAAGAGACAGAAGTGAAGAGACAGACGTGAAGAGACAGACGTGAAGCGACAGAAGTGAAGAGACAGAAGTGAAGAGACAGAAGTGAAGAGACAGAAGTGAAGAGACAGAAGGAAAGAGACAGACGTGAAGAGACAGACGTGAAGAGACAGAAGTGAAGAGACAGAAGTGAAGAGACAGAAGTGAAGAGACAGACGCGAAGAGACAGACGCGAAAAGACAGACGTGAAGAGACAGAAGTGAAGAGACAGAAGTGAAGAGACAGAAGTGAAGAGACAGAAGTGAAGAGACAGAAGTGAAGAGACAGAAATGAAGAGACAGACGTGAAGAGACAGAAGTGAAGAGACAGAAGTGAAGAGACAGAGGTGAAGAGACAGAAGTGAAGAAACAGAAGTGAAGAGACAGAAGTGAAGAGACAGAAGTGAAGAGACAGAAGTGAAGAGACAGAAGTGAAGAGACAGAAGTGAAGAGACAGACGTGAAGAGACAGAAGTGAAGAGACAGAAGTGAAGAGACAGAAGTGAAGAGACAGAAGTGAAGAGACAGAAGTGAAGAGACAGACGTGAAGAGACAGACGTGAAGAGACAGAAGTGAAGAGAAAGAAGTGAAGAGACAGACGTGAAGAGACAGAAGTGAAGAGACAGAAGTGAAGAGACAGAAGGAAAGAGACAGACGTGAAGAGACAGACGTGAAGAGACAGACGTGAAGAGACAGAAGTGAAGAGACAGAAGTGAAGAGACAGAAGTGAAGAGACAGACGCGAAGAGACAGACGCGAAAAGACAGACGTGAAGAGACAGAAGTGAAGAGACAGAAGTGAAGAGACAGAAGTGAAGAGACAGAAATGAAGAGACAGACGTGAAGAGACAGAAGTGAAGAGACAGAAGTGAAGAGACAGAGGTGAAGAGACAGAAGTGAAGAAACAGAAGTGAAGAGACAGAAGTGAAGAGACAGAAGTGAAGAGACAGAAGTGAAGAGACAGACGTGAAGAGACAGAAGTGAAGAGACAGAAGTGAAGAGACAGAAGTGAAGAGACAGAAGTGAAGAGACAGACGTGAAGAGACAGACGTGAAGAGACAGAAGTGAAGAGAAAGAAGTGAAGAGACAGACGTGAAGAGACAGACGTGAAGAGACAGAAGTGAAGAGACAGACGTGAAGAGACAGAATTGAAGAGACAGACGTGAAGAGACAGACGTGAAGAGACAGAAGTGAAGAGAAAGAAGTAAAAAGACAGACGTGAAGAGACAGACGTGAAGAGACAGAAGTGAAGAGACAGAATTGAAGAGACAGAAGTGAAGAGACAGAAGTGAAGAGACAGACGTGAAAAGACAGAAGTGAAGAGAAAGACGTGAAGAGACAGACGTGAAGAGACAGAAGTGAAGAGACAGAAGTGAAGAGACAGAAGTGAAGAGACAGAAGTGAAGAGACAGACGTGAAGAGACAGAAGTGAAGAGACAGACGTGAAGAGAGACGTGTTGCATTCATGTTCTTCTACCTTCTACAATCTCAATTTCATTTCCCTAATCTTATGAATAACTCATGTACATTGTAGCTTCTGCTTGATTGTATTAAAGCATTGTTTCTCCTTTAATTAGGATACTGCATACAGATGCTATTTCTATGGTTAAAATGCATAAAATCGTTGTCTCTTCTCTGATTAGGATTCTGCATCAATATGTTATTTCTTTGCTAAGGGTTCCTCATGTGTGTGCCCCACACTTGATGTAGATCTGCAGCGCCCTCAAATCTGACACTAATTTATTGGCCAATTTTACTAAGACTTGAACCACTTTTGTTTCCCAGGTTTTCTGGTCAGACAACAAGCAACACATCATCAAGCAGGTCAACATTGACGGACAGTACGAGAGAACTCTCCTCTTCTTCAACAACGGTAACGTCCAACTTACGGTCCAGCTGCAGACTTTGCGGTCTGGATTTTGACTCTTGATATAAGCTGGAGTTCAGAATTTGGCTCCTGTGCTTATAGAGTAACATTTTTATTCAAGTTTCTTCGTGCTAGCTGAAAACAAATTGGCTTAAAATATTTACGTAAACAGTTTTAATGGATGCCTGTGTGTTTTAATTTTCGCTTTATTTCATATAGATCTAGTAACTGTATTTTATGTTTTGTTTGTTTTACATGTTTCGGATGTTCCTTCAGAGTTGAAGATAGTTTACTTCCTAGTCCAAACCTTCCGCAGGACGACGGGCGATGGGAGCGGGCAGGGTTTGAACCCGGCACCATCGATAAATCCGAACGAAAGTCCAGCGCGCAAACCGCACGACCAGGCAGCCATCCTGATTAATTAACATTGGAGTAAAGGGGAAATGACGTCATCAAAAATATAGCGGTGAAAATCACATAAAGAAGAGATATAACAATTCAGTTATTTAGATTAATCCGCTGTTTGTTGACATTTCATTTCTTAACCTCTCGCTCCAATTGAAAAGAAATATTTTAAGCACAAAAAACAACAACAAAATCAGTAAAGAGTAATCGATACAGAGAAATGGGAGCGATGTAATGTCAACGAAGAAAATTGTTTGAATTAAAAAAAAAGAGTTAGATTGGGAAAGATTTTAATATTATCAGACAATTAAACGATGGTAAGGACACTATAACCACAAAACTAAAAAAAAATACACAACCAAGCAGCCATTCATTACTATTTAAGATAAGATAAGATAAGATAATTTTATTGATCCAATCAAATGGAAATTCAGTTTGACTACAATTGACAACCTCAGCGTAACTACTTTACAAAAACAATATGGATGAAAAAATTCGAACAACATTCACTCACGAAACACATACACATTCACAACCAGCGCTTTATGAATTAGACTTCTATGTACTTTTCGATGACGACAGCTGATCTTGTAACATTCTGACCGATAGTGGGATAAAGGAGTTTTTAAATCTTTCTGTTTTAATCCTAATGGAAAGGAGACGACCACTTCGTTAAAATCTTATGTAACAGTGGTTTAATGGATGCAGGTTGTCTTTAAGAATCGTGAGTGTTTTGCGCTTTTACGCTAATGTGCAATAGAACTAAACCAACACCTATATAAATATTCAGCTTATTTTATGTGATTATGTTTCCTTAGACTCGAACTGCGATGGTCTGGCAGCGGACTACGTCAACAAGCTGCTCTTCTACACAGACACAGGAAATAACGTCATTGGTGTCGCCAGCATGCTGAACTACGACTACAACATCGTACTGATCTCGGAGAATTTAGACGAACCACGTGACATTGTAATATCCCCAAACCAAGGGTAGGTTGATTTGAGTGTGAAAGGAACAGCATTGTTATTTCTCCAAACTAAAAAAAAAGAAATAATAATTAACTAACCGAAAAACAAAATTAAATTTGTTTTCTTAAATATCTTGATAAATATGTATAAAAAATGTATTACCTAAAAACAATTTTCTTGGGGAAAATAGAGGTTATTATTATACTTTTTTGAAAAGATGTGTATGTTATGATAGAAGATAGTCCAATCCAATGTAAGCATAAATTAGCTAAAGCATTGAAAATATAGGGTAAAATAGTAAATTCGATCCTAAGAGTGCTATAATCCTTGCTGCACTAAATAGTACACAGAAATTAATATGCTATAAACCTTTTACAAGTTTTGTTGGTCGGTTGTTGGGTTACAACTAAATCAGTGTTGTACTATTTAACTCTGAGTGAAATAAACTTTAACAGACTTCTTGTTAAAGAAACTTTAATATAACTTTTATCTTTAAATATACAAAGATTGAACTCGAAATGAGACTCTAGTAGGAAAACAAATACAACGAAAATCTAAAGCAACATTTGAAACTCACAATTGCCTCTCGCTGAACCCCCTTCTACTATCACAGCCATGACTTCAATGAATTACGACAGACCATCTCCTAGTTTCCTCAGAAACTCAAAACTTCTCTTTCAGCACATGTATACACCCCCCCATAACAAACAATGAATGTTAAACTTTTCACACATTTTCAACTCGTTAACATTGCAAGAGTTCCTTAATATTGCAGCACATTTCGGTCATTACCATGGTCATCACACAACCTCAAACACATAATTAACATGTCAATCACATAATATATAACACATACCAAATATGGCAAAAACATTATTGATATGATCTTGAATATTAATTTATTGACAGCTTGATTTATTGGTCAGACTGGGGCAACAAACCGGCCATTGAAAAGGCCAACATGGATGGCACAGATCGGGAAACCATACTTTCTCTTCAAGCCAATTCATGGCCAAACGGGCTAGCGCTGGATGTAAAAGGTGAGCCGAGCAATTCCAAAGAGAAGGAATAACAAGATAGGAAACTACTCACTGTCGTATTGCTGTACTAATTTCTTACCCATTCGTCGATGTCAACATGTTAATGAAATATGCTGGACCCTCGCCTTATTATAAGGTGTAATCAAGTCCCAAGGTCTAATCGCTCACAAAAGGCTTTATCGAGCCCAAATGCTTAATCTCTTCTAAAAGGCTTAACCAGTAGCTTAACGGTCACTAATATCATTAGCTCATGTCATTACTGTTTGATATTAGATCTATTCTCAGCCATATTCGGCTGACTGGTCCATAATTATGTTGTTCTAGCTCAGTGATGGTTAACAGTTTTCGGTTTGAGGGCGACAAGAATTTCCCACTCGCGTGTTACGGGCTGCATAATTTTAAAAAATCGCAGCAGTCGATTCCCTAGAACCAAGCTTCTGAGGTTTCATAATGGCAGACGACAGATGTTTTCAAGTGCCAGTATGATAGGACCACTTCACGGACCATTTGCGGCCCGCTGGTCTTACTTTGAGCATCAATGTACTAGCTCATCAGCTTTTGTTTTTTAATGGTGTGTCCGATTCCTGGTTATTTCATTACCTTAAATGGACTTGTTTGTTTATTACACGTCCCACAATTCCTTGAGTTTCCTGTGCTTTTAGCCCAAAACCTTTTATGTTTAGTTCGAACATTTCTTAAACTGTATTAATAGTCCGTATTCTCTACCTTATAATGAAAAGCTAAATGTCCTCTTTTGTGTGTTCCATTCAGCTAACAAGCTGTACTGGGTTGACGCTAGCGCAGACACCATCAGCGTCATTGACCTGCTGACCAAATCCTCCAATGTGCTTCTCCGTGAGCCAGGCGCGCACTACTTCTCCTTGGACATCAGTGGGGACTATTTGTTTGTGACGGATTGGAAAAAGAAGTAAGTAATGAAGCGTGTATCATTCCGCGTGCTACTTTTGTTTTCCTTCTTATTAATTCAATGGTTAAATACAATATTTAGTGGAATAGTCCAAACAGCGTTTACAAACGTATGTTTCTTGACAGCCTTTCTAAATATTTTGTTTAACCCCCCCCCCTCGGCGCTCTATGTTATTTTTAAGAAAGTAAACATTAAAATAGTCAATTACTTATAAACGAATGCAGAGCCCCATTGGTGAATTGACAGTACATAAACAATTGCTCAGAACCTATTGCTCTAACTCTTTAACTACTTCAAATGTTCCCGTGTACTTGAATCTTGAGTAAAGCTTTATGACTTATGTATTTTCTCAAGAAGTCTCTGAATCAACCCAGTTATAATGAGTACCCAAAATATAATGGGGCCTGATTATTACTAGACACCTCCAGACGCCTCCAGTAACAGTAGCTACAGTTAGAATATTGTATGGAATTCAATTTATAGCTGTAATCAATCAATAGCTGTATTCGATTTGTTGCTGTAATCAGTACATAGCTGTTTTCAATTTGTTGCTGTAATCAGTACATAGCTGTTTTCAATTTGTCGCTGTAATCAGTACATAGCTGTATTAATATTTACAGGATTAAATCAATCTATAGATGTATTGAATTTTTAGCTGTAATCAATCTATATCTGTATTAAAGTTGTAGCTGTTATCAGTACATAGCTGTATTCAATTTATATCTATATTAATATGTAAACTTTGTCAAATTATTGGGGAAAAAAAACTACAACTTATTCTGTTTTTGGTTTTGTTCACATTTTTTTTAGCTTTTTGAGGCGAATGAACAAATTAGGCGGTCCTCTTTATCAGTTTGGAGACTCGATATTTACTCGACTCTACGGTATCAAGGTGTTCAACTCAACTGAAGCTTTTAGAGGTTAGGATCTTGAAATAGCGACTGTATTTTTTAAGATCAGACAAGATCTCCCTGTTTAACCCTTTTAGTTTTGTGGCATATAATGATTCTTTGTTACAAATGTGAACTGTAAGTAGATCTATTCAATTCTTGTCACACCTGCTTTCTCCAGGCATCAGCATCTGTGTAGCCAGTGCGTGTGAACACCTTTGTCTACCGAGTGCCAACAATTTTTTCACCTGCCGATGTGCTAAAGGCTTTAGGGAGTCCGGGCCTGCCTGCATAAGAGGTAAGACAATTAGAGACCTGAGATACACTTCCACTTAGAGAATGGAGGTCTTATTGACATAGTGAAATGAACATTACCAGACAAATTTGTGACTCGATTGGTTCTAAGACATATGGAGAAGGGTCAAATACAACAAAAATTATTTCTACTGTCTGTTAGTGTTAATATTGTTTTAAGTTAGAAATAACTTCCAGGGTACACAATTTATCCAGTCACATTTGTATTAATAATTAGACATTGTCTATAGGGCAGATGATATGTAAAGGTCAACTGTTTTTGTGGCCTATGGTTAACGAGCAGGGTGTCACGTGGCCAGCACAACGACCAACCGCCTTCCCTTTCCCCTAACTAATGTCAGGTACCCATTAGAGCTGGGTGGACTCAGAGGCACCCTAAATATCCCAAAATTGAAAAATCCGAGTCTTCACAAGGATTCCAACCCGGGACCACTGGCTTGGAAGTCAGGCGCTTTACCACTCAGCAACAGCGCCTCCGAAGAATAAGGATGGTTGCAGTATATCACGTGATCTTTGGTGACCTGTATGTTTGGCACCGAGGACATTTTAAATTTTCTCTTCGTCCTCTGTGCCTCTGTTAGGTAAATTTTATTTTTTTTGAGGATGAGGGGGGGGGGGGGGCTCAAAGCATACTTGAGATCTCCCCCCAGTAGTCTTGTCTGGAAGTCATTCCTTGTTATTTACCTTCCTTTATTCCAGTCAGGGCAAAATGGCGCCGCACTAGTTAAGACTTGACCCCCCCCCCTTTTTTTTTTCCAAAAAAAAAAAAAAAAAGGAAAAGAAAGATCGCCTTCGGAATGACGTCATTCCTCATACAAGGCAGGTGTTCGATCCAGCGCACTTATCGAATGTAAGTAGTGTGTCTGCACTGTCCACACCACACTGAGATAAAAAAACGTGGATTTATTTTTTGTCTCGATTTATGAAACAGGTTTCGATAATGCCAGTTGTGTCCCTTCACCGTACCTTTTGGGACTTCTTTTAATTCCAGTTGTGTCCCTTCACCGTACCTTTTGGGACTTCTTTTTCATTACAGTTATGTCCCTTTACCCTACTCAAGGAACTTGTAACTAGTTGGAAACGATGGTGATTATGTTGATTTTTTCAAATTGAATTGAAACAAAAGAATGTATTAGTTATACTCGTTGTTGCAACAGCTACGTTAACTATTGTGGTATTACTTTATAAAGTGATTAAATAACATTGAATTACCCTTAGAAATGATGTCACATTTACTACGAAGTAAACAAGCCTGGTTCGATCAGTGTCAGCATGCTGGCATTAAGTCCAGCCTAACGTAATATGGCAACCTGTCTATCTATGGACTCAATGTTATGAACAAAACAAATAAAAGGAGTGGGTAGTTATACATCTCTACCTCTGGAGATATACCCGCACAGCTAGACAGACGCCTGGTCAGCGTGACATAGTTAATGTCAAGACAAGATACAAAAATTGTGCCAGCCATTGCAATTATGTATGCAATACGCATTGGTAATAATTGTAATAATAATGTTTTATTTCTTTATTAGCACGCCTTATCTTTGTAATAAAAGATGTTTACTGCATATTCTAATATTTTTAAACACACTATTTTATTTTAAATACAAACTTTAATACATTCCATAAATGAAATAACGCCCAACTTAGACATATTAATAGAAATGCTACTGTTGTGTACATTTTACAATCTGGCCAACTATCCCACAATCATATTCCGCCGGAGCCAGAGCTACCATCTATCTATCTATCTATCTATCTATCTATCTATCTATCTATCTATCTATCTATCTATCTATCTATCTATCTATCTATCTATCTATCATCTAATCTACTCTAATCTATCTATCTATCTATCTATCTATCTATCTATCTATCTATCTATCTATCTATCATCTAATCTACTCTAATATATCTATCTATCTATCTATCATCTAATCTACTCTAATCTATCTATCTATCTATCTATCTATCTATCTATCTATCATCTAATCTACTCTAATCTATCTATCTATCTATCTATCTATCATCTAATCTACTCTAATCTATCTATCTATCTATCTATCTATCTATCTATCTATCTATCTATCTATCTATCTAATCTATCTATCTATCTATCTATCTATCATCTAATCTAATCTACTCTAATCTAATCTATCTATCTATCTATCTATCTATCTATCTATCATCTAATCTACTCTAATCTATCTATCTATCTATCTATCTATCTATCTGTCTGTCTATCTATCTATCATCTAATCCACTCTACTCTAATCTAATCTATCTATCTATCTATCTATCTATCTATCTATCTATCTATCTATCTATCATCTAATCTACTCTAATCTATCTATCTATCTATTTATCTATCTATCTATCTATCTATCTATCTATCTATCTATCTATCTATCTATCTATCTATCTATCATCTAATCTAATCTAATCTACTCTAATCTAATCTATCTATCTATCTATCTATCATCTAATCTAATCTACTCTAATCTAATCTATCTATCTATCTATCTATCTATCTATCTATCTATCTATCATCTAATCTAATCTACTCTAATCTAATCTATCTACATATATATATATAATATATGTATAAAGAATGAGAGAATAAGTGAAAATAAAAAAAAACTCAGAATCAACAGAAAATCTATTTTTAGTCCATAGAAATTCCATTTATTATGCGCAAGTTAATTATTAAAATGTTATTTGCTAGAAGCTAATTAATTATAAATAACATATGTACACAATAACCTTGGTCCATTTTGTATTGGACTTGTTCAACGTATTTCAACTTATTTCAATGTCCTTAGACTGTTTCATATTATATAACTCACCAACACGGTGGTAGCGCTCCAACACTTGTTGCCGTGGCGGCTGAACGAGGGACAGCTCTTCGTTATCGAGTTATATTCGTCAATAAAGTTACAAATTTAAGCCATTTCATTTCAGACGGTGAAACGCTTGTCGTAGAATCTACCCCATCTGCCACAGCAACGTCAGCAGCTTTCGTCACCACAATACTACCCGACCAAACGACATCCACAACCAACCAGGCTCAGTCCACGGCGCTACCAACGGATTTTATTGACATGTTTTCCACATCTATGAGTCTGATGACCAATGACTTCAGCACAGATATTTTGGAAGTGGACACTACCTTTGAACCTATCGACACCACTGAGATCTGTAAGGCTATCAAATCGATCATTTGAATTTAACTTAGTGCTTACATGTCGGTCCTAGTGATGTATCCAATGGAACAAAGTAACCTGTAAATCTGGATAAAAACAGATATTGTAATCAGAGGCGTAGTGAGCAAAACGTGCGCCCGGGGAAATGAACTTTATTGGCGCACCCCCCCCAAACACCATTTTCCATGAACATCACATAGAAATATAGGCTGCTTGTGGCCCCCCTTTGCCGCCCTCACTAAGCCTCTGATTGCAATTAAACTTCTATCTTTAAAATGTTATATGTACATTTGGATAATACTGCTACCTTAACCAAGTTACATGTATATCGACATGAAGCTGCCAAAGTAATAGACATACACGTATGCTGAGGTTGAGTTGCATATATACCTGAAAAAGACCTGTATTTTTAATTAAGATTTGCACTTTATTTAATAATTTCCATGACAATTTGTGTATTTTAAATGCTAGTCAACAGTTATTCTAATTAAATAGATACATACAAAATCTGACCTACATTATTTTAACTACGATATTTTATTGTCTATAATGCAAATTTGTCTAATTGTCTAAAAAAATTGTTAGTCATATTGTAAAACTTTATCATAGTAAAATCCGTTTACAATACCAATAGTTAACTCGTACCTTCGTGGAAACTTTTAATTAAACTCCAATAAACCTAGATGGACACGAATCTCAAAAATGGCTCTAACGATGTTCCTAGAAATTTGACAGTTGATGTTTATTGTTGGGAAAAGATTTACTAGCTGGTTGGCCACACAGGGAAAACTCTGGTTTGACAGTTATGATATTGCAAGTAAAAATAAATAAATTTAAATTTGGCTAGAGAACGAGAAAATATCTATCTTGAACGGACTAGATGTCTTTTGATATTTCCGTATTCGTTCAAGAGTTGAATAAATTAATGTTCAGGAACATTTCGATCACCATCTTGTAAATCTAGATCTAAATGCCTATCATTGGAATATTGCAAAGCCTGGTAGATCTATACATTCGACCAGGATTCTTTCTCGGGGAAAAAAAAGGGGGGGGGGCAGTAATAGGACGGGATATTAAAAGTTCCATTTTTACAAATCTAACAGTTATGTTATTCGCTCTCTGAGTTATATAAAGGAGGTATGTCTTTTGAAATCGCTCTCTGAGTTTTATAAAGGAGGTATGTCTTTTGAAATCGCTCTCTGAGTTTTATAAAGGAGGTATGTCTTTTCAAATCGCTCTCTGAGTTTTATAAAGGAGGTATGTCTTTTCAAATCGCTCTCTGAGTTATATAAAGGAGGTATGTCTTTTCAAATCGCTCTCTGAGTTATATAAAGTAGGTATGTCTTTTCAAATCGCTCTCTGAGTTATATAAAGGAGGTATGTCTTTTCAAATCGCTCTCTGAGTTATATAAAGGAGGTATGTCTTTTCAAATCGCTCTCTGAGTTATATAAAGGAGGTATGTCTTTTCAAATCGCTCTCTGAGTTATATAAAGGAGGTATGTCTTTTCAAATCGCTCACTGAGTTATATAAAGGAGGTATGTCTTTTCAAATCGCTCTCTGAGTTATATAAAGGAGGTATGTCTTTTCAAATCGCTCTCTGAGTTATATAAAGGAGGTATGTCTTTTCAAATCGCTCACTGAGTTATATAAAGGAGGTATGTCTTTTCAAATCGCTCTCTGAGTTATATAAAGGAGGTATGTCTTTTCAAATCGCTCTCTGAGTTATATAAAGGAGGTATGTCTTTTCAAAAAAAAATATTTTTTTTTCGTTTTCCTCTTGTTTAATATGGATAACATTTAAAAAATGTCCACACGCGGATTTCGTCACTGAGTAAGCTTCTACTTTAGAATGCTTCCTTAAATATTAATTTGGTTGACTGTATTCATCTAATGTAGCTTCCGATTTCAGAGGTTGTCTACCTATGTAAGTGCATAATAAAATGCTAAAACATTGTTCAAACCTTGTTTTTCCTAGCTACCGTTGATAGTACATCTACTTCTTACCAAGACCTCAGCACTGCAGTGGCCAAGTCTATTGAGAGAGGTATGCTAGTCGAAGATTACAGTCTTAGAAACTAGAAATAAGTGTCAGATAATTTTAGCTTAAAGCCTTCACTTTAAAAAATTTAGTGAAAGGGCATATAGCACTAGCGCGCGGTTATCTATGTTAGTCTCACATAAACATAGAGAAGTCTAAATCTAATCTTTTCATTCTCTCAACTACATTGATACGTTTCAAAGACTAAGACTGCTTTATTGATCCTTATGGAAATTAGTTGATTACAAGGACTCTTTTCTCATATAAAGACAACACAATGGAAACATGCACATAAATACAACAGACACAACATAAAAAGAGTTCATTCAGCGACTACACGCAGTCATCCTGGTCCTTTCATGTTTCTTGATCAACGAGTGATGTTGATATAGTCTGACCGAGTGAGGTACGAACGAGTTTTTGTATTTTCTGTTCTTGTTTTTATTGACAGTAGTCGCCCACTTCGCGACGACCTTACGTAGTTCTGATGGAGCGGGTGGCCGTTGTCTTCCAAGATTTTTTCAATTTTTCTTAAATACTTTTGTTCAAAAAATTCCTTCAAATCTAGTAATGTTTTGAGTGTAAGTTTTGATGCCCTTTTTATGTTTTCTAGACGGCGCAACAGTTTAGATGAAGCGTTGCCTTGCCAACAAGTTATTTCTTGAGCAATGGAAGTTGTACTTGTTGTAGGGCGGTTTGGAATTTTGTATTCGGAAAACCAGAAGCAACTGACAAGCATATGACGTTGATGTAATCATTCTTTACTTCTATACTGTAATAAACCTGGTGGTGACACAGATAGGGTAGTGGTATGTGTATAGTCAGCCGACGCAAATCGCCCCTGGCCAGCACTGGATAAGCGGTCAACCGTGACGAGCCAAGACCGTCAACTACAAAGTTTCAAGAAACATCTAAAGTGTATAGTACTCAGGCCAGTCACGTCAAATATAGTCTGGTGACCACCCAGAGTGTTCCAGTTGTGTTCGATCCGGTTCTAGAAGGCTATTGGGGACCCTATATAAAGCGCAAATGTATCAGAATCGAGTCAGTAAGAACTTCCCGATTGACGGTTCAGTACGGCTGCTCAGTACAAGTCCGAGACAAAGCAGAGAGGCCAGTTCAAGAGTTGATACGGCGGTACGGTTGTTATCGTAGAGATATTTGTACAGTAAACGTGTTGCAAAGTGTACACTATTGGCTGTTATTTATTGAACATTAAACCATTACATTATTTTGGAGCCCTGAGTTGTCAAGTTCTTTAAGTTGGCGGTGTCGTGTGGTGCAGTTTGCGGAGAGTCTCGATAGTCAGATTCGTTACAATACGTTATAAACAACATGCAATTTTCTTGATCCATTGGGCGGTGCACAAAAGTAAGCGAAGTCTGGTTTCCAGACAGGTCCAACGGACTCAGGCATGGACTCTTGTGTCATTTATTGTATGGTTAGCCCTGTTTAGTATTGTAGCTCAGTGTGCAACTGTTTGTCTCCCTTCATTAAGTCTTTTTATAAAACCTGCTCTTCCATGCAGTATACATCTTCCTACACTTGTCTCCGCACTTTTTGTTTTAATTTCCCACACACTTCTTCTCACCTATTCTTTCACACTATTCCCCTCACACTTTTCTTCCCACCTTTCCTTCAACGTCTTACCACACTTTACCTCACACTTTCCATCTCACTGTACCGTACACGTCTCATCACACCTCCTGCACTTTCCCATCACACTTAATTCATACTTCTCTTGTACATTTCCCCCCCCCCCCACACACTTTCCCTTCACATTATCCAACTATACTAATTGACGTAGATGTAACCTAAACAATTTGTAGCACTCGATTAACATTCCCAATGTTTTTCTCCTCAGAGCAAAGAATGTCTCCCTTGTTGATTGGTGTCATCATTGGCGCCGTGATTTTGTTGGTAGCGGTAGTCATTGTGATAGTAGCTATTGTCACTTGGAGGTGAGACGCAACTAAACCACAACTTACACTAGTTTATCCATTGAAAATAAGATTGGACTATATCAAGATGAAACCCATCTAGGAGAAGGAATTCAAACCTTCACTTTGTGGCGAGACTCCCCCGTGTGGGTATTGGGGCTTGGATATGAACAAGAGTAATAATAACCCCACTGCCTTTCCACTTGCATTTCACTAAGGCGAATAATAGTGGACCTTTACCACCCTCTGGGTGATTTTTGTCGGAAGTCGAAACTCTACATATGTTTAAACAAATTAAATCCAAGAATTTACAAGCATTATGCTCAAACGGAACTCTGACTGCTAACTACTTTGATTCTATGTCTCGCGGGAACAGAGAACACACTTTTTGTTCTCTAAGTTTTTAAAAATACTTTGCCCACTCAATGCCGTCATAATTTGTGCCAAGCTAATTGTTAATATATTGTGAAGTGTTTTATTTCTGGAATAAAAATCTAATTACCCATGAGATAAATTGTGTTTTGTTCAAGAAACCTTCTTATGATATGACCGCCTAGCTTTGTATGAGTATCACTGTTATATTTAAATGGATGACGCGGTAGCTGAGTGGATAAACGCTTGGCTTTCAAATCCGAGGTCCTGGGTTAGAATCTCGGTGAAAAATGGGGTTTGAATTTCGGGATTTTTATGGCACCACTGAGTCCACCAAACTCTAATGGATGCGTGGCTTTGGTTGGTGAAAGTAAAGGCTTTGGTTGGTGAAAGTAAAGGCAGTTGGTTGGTGAAAGTAAAGGTGGTTGGTTGGTGAAAGTAAAGGCTTTGGTTGGTGAAAGTAAAGGCTTTGGTTGGTGAAAGTAAAGGCTTTGGTTGGTGAAAGTAAAGGCGGTTGGTTGGTGAAAGTAAAGGCGGTTGGTTATTATGCTGGCCATAAGACACCTTCGTCAACCGTTAGACAAAGAAACAGATGACTTTACAATGTTCTGCCCCTATAGCGCAAGGTCTGAAAGGGACATTTAACTTACGTATTTGAATACTTCTACTATAGTCCATTGTTTGGGTAGAGATAATCTTTGAAGACTGATTTTTATTTCAAGAATCTAAAAAGTACGAACTAGTCTAGTCTATTGCTACAATCATATTTCGTTGCATTATTATTTTTTTTTATCAAGGTACTTAACCAGCAATCTTTGGTGCCTTACAATGGATACTATTAAGGCTCAAACCACTTTGATTGATCCCTTTCTTTTATCTCTAGTTGTTATGGTTGTTAAAATTTGCATAAGAATGCAAATAAGCGTAGCAGAAAACGGCCATAAACCTTATTAGTTTTAATCACGCCCCATTTTCAAAAAGAGGGCATATTAGAGCATAGTTAAAATTCACTTAAAGTGAGAATGAAATGAAAATCTAGTCAGAAATACGTTGAGACATTTAAAAAAACAACTTTAAAACTATTTCTTCTGATAAAAACCATTCCAACAATAAATTCCATCCATTTCTTTTAATCACCTTTTGTTTTACATTCTCGAAACTTCTTCAGACGCTACAAGTACAAGCCACGTCACAACCGGCTGATTGAGGACAACAACCCCTCCGACTTCTACACGATAGCCTTCGCAGCGCCCGGGGACGAGGCGGTCAAGTTTGACGACGCCATGGGCATTGAGAACCCCATCTACGATTGCCTCAACGACCCCACCATCGTCATCAATACGGGCGGTGACGTCCTTTCTTAACACAGCTGGAAATAGAAAAGAAAAAAAAAGAAACAATAACAAGCATTTTCTACGTACTTTTTAATCCATGACGTCATTGTCACGTGACGAGAACTTTTTTTTTACATATAAATGGAGGTGACTTGATCAGAAAAGTGAGCTGCTGACATAGAAAAAGAGTGGACACTTGGAGGGGTGGGGGGTCTACCACTAGGCCCACTAGGTGTTCCAATTTAATGAACTTAGACAAATGTATATACCTATTGTCACCATGAAAGGATGTGCACTGCGACAAGTATCTATCTACTTAAAGTTGTAAGAAGCACACACATACACAGATACACACCCACATGTACACACGCATAAACACACTTACAGACATGCACAAACACTAACGACTACAAACTTATTACACATCTGTAAAGACTTGACAGTACTGTAGATGTCTCTTTCCCCCACCAAAGTTAAATGCGCAATTACAAAGGGCATTAGTGCCGTATTTAGACTTTAAGGGCCCTAAGCTTTATGAGCTTTATCCAGAGATTAAATGCTAGAGCTAAAAGTCTGATAGAGGCCCTAAGCTATAGCTTGTGTTGCCTACACTATGTGTAAATCTGGCCCAGGGAGCAGCGTATCAGTGCAGTTGGTATTTACATACTGTATATCATTTTGTGGCAGATTGAGAATTAAACAGCAGCAATAATAAAGCAAAATATAAAAATACTTTAAAAAAAAAATATGCATATCTTAGGGGAAGATCTCCATATTTACAACTATAGAGTTTATTTCCACTTTTCAATACCAAACGAAAAAATAAATTACCAATAATTAATCAGTTAATTTTTTTATACTTATTTAAACGTTGATAGGTCAAATAAATGTGAACTTTACCCCTGAATGGGATGTGGGAAAACTAACGTGCACACAATGTGTACCATGCAGGGAGATGGAGCAAACCAAAAGAACGTCACCCCCCTGCTTAACAAGCTCACTCCTTCGAGCCACAGCCAATGATTCTCCCACATTTAGACCAAAAATAAAACACCTTTTAAAAAATACATACAGCTGTTTCAAAGCAATTTTATTTCAGAGCAAATATAGACCTTATCTGGTAAAAAGTTTGTAGTGTTATTTCTCACATAACCAATTTCGGATTAAGCTGAAATTTCGCACAATTATTTCTTTTACCAACACAAGAATCAATTTAAAAAAAACACGAATTAGCTAATTAACGTTTGGCAATTAATCATGTTGGTGGATATCGAAAAGGGGAAAGAAATTGTACTTGATTTTTTAAAGTATGTAAAAAGAAAAAGGCGGCCACTTTAAAGTTTGAAACTAACACTATGTAATTATAAAAACTTGTAGTTTCATAGAAGAGTGGTTAGCTTGTTGGATTGAGCATTAGATAGGCATGAGCTAACGAGTTTGAATTCAAGTCGTTACAAGTTTTGTACTAAGTATTTCAATGGGATCACACATATTCTATTCCTAACTTCCCTCACCCCTTTTCCAACTGGTCCAGACAAGTGATAGGATCCCAGCGTATTGAGACAAGTGATAGGATCCCAGCGTATTGAGACAAGTGATAGGATCCCAGCGTATTGAGACAAGTGATAGGATCCCAGCGTATTGAGACAGGTGATAGGATCCCAGCGTATTGAGACAAGTGATAGGATCCCAGCGTATTGAGACAAGTGATAGGATCCCAGCGTATTGAGAAAGCCAAATATAGCAAAGTGCACAGATTTATTACTATTAGTCTAGATGTATTATACATTTACTTACATGACTGTTACAAACATTTAATACAAAGACGCTATATAAAAGCTTTGTTTTTTTGTTGTTGTTTTTTTTAAAAGTATTTTTGATAGTTTTCTTGTTTTTAGATTTAATGTTCATGGATTCATTATGTCTTTTTTGTTCTCATAATGCTATACCTATTGTCAGACATGTATTACAGATTGTATCCAACCAGTATGCATTACAATTGAAGATCGTACATTGTGTCTAGCTATTTCGTATTTCATGTTAGCTTCTTGAACTTCAGCAATAACTTGTTATTTTCAATATAGTTTTTAAATTCATGCTCTTTTCATTTCAGTTATTTTCTGATTTCTAAGCAACATTTTTTATTTGAAGTTTGAATCTCACAAATATTTTAAATTATTTCTAAATTTAATTTGAGACTCTTTGAAATGAGATGTTCAGACAATCAAGCCAGTCTTCTACTTTTTAAAAAAAAATCTTCACTTCTTGTTAGACGTGATATAAACAATCATTTTTTTCTTCTTTTTTGTGTGTGAAATAAACCATTATTGTAATTGATCATTTATAAAACATGAATTAGTTTAGCTACATTCATTGTCTTTAAAGGTATAAGACAATGGTACAACACACCTACATAAACAGTCAACAATCATAAAATTACATTGACTTTTTAACTACCTCAATAGTGGAAGTAAATGTTTGATTTGGTCTATATGATTCACTATAGTAGGCTAAGTGTTAAATACAATCTTTCCAATATATATATATATACAATGCTGCCTAGTAGGCTCTCGGATCAAACCATGTTCGCCGAAATCCACAGACTTTTATCACAGAAGGCTTAGGCTAGAAATTAATTCAAATCTTATTTATAAAAGAACGTCCAAATTTAAAGTTCACGTAGTCAAATCAGTTGTCATGGTTACAAAGTAAACTTAACAAATGGGGGTCAAATCATACCTTCATTTCCTGACTTCTGAAGTGAATGCAACTTGACTACAGGATTGTATGCTCCATAACGCTTTGCTACTTCGAGCCTAGCCTCATACTGAAAACAAGTATAGATTTTGCTGATGCCTTCATACACATGTCTACTTTTTCTTTTCCTTACAAGTGTAAATCAGGTCTCGTTAGATTGATGTTATTTGACTTGCCTTATTCATTTCAATTTCTTTATCACCATTTATTACAACGAAGCCTTATATTGTAACTTTCATTATACTTTAATCATTAAAACTTTATCCTTTCTTTCGATGGCATTATATTATTAACTTGTTACATTATTGTTACATTGTGTTATTTTGTTTTTAATAAAAGTGCCTACATTGGTTTTATTGTGTTACTATTTGCTTTGAAAATATCGTAGTATTACAGTACTGTAAAAATCTTTTATCATTCATATAATATCAATACCCAATAATTACACAAACAGCGATCATTGTTTATAAATCATTAATGCTAAGGGAAATATAAAAAATATAACAGTAACGTTTTTGAGGTCTTTAATCTTGATTTTTTTGTCCACTGTCTAAAAAATATTTTACTAGACCACTGTCAAGGTGAGTTTTACATGTTAAGCTTAGGAATGATATAATGAAGCGGGGTTTCAACACTACACATTTCTCTAAATTAATCAAGGCTTGGCTCAACATAGCCATTCCAACGTGGAAGCAGTGGACACAGTAGTACAGAAAGAATCATTAGCTACAGGAAGTAAAGGAAACTAAGGTACGACGTCTGCCACACACAACATTCTTGACCGCAAGTCGCGCAAAACACAAAACTAGTTCATAGACCCCCCCACCCCCAATAAAATAAAAACTATTTTGAAAAAACAAAAAACCATCATGGATAGTCCACAACCATTACTTCTTGTAGTTTCCATAGCGCTGTTGAACTATCACTAAACTATAAATTTAATTATTATTATAGCTTTTATATAGCGCTACTTTCATGCTTATGGCATGCTCAGAGCGCTTTGGTCCAATCTCATTTGTGGACCGGTGGGAGGGAGGGGGTATCTAGGAGTTGGTTTTCTGTGCTGACTTTAGGCGCTCAGTAAACGCAACTCTGCCCGAGTCGGGTGACGAACCTCGAGCCCCCTTCTATGTAGCCGAGACAAGCCAAGTTCAAGCGCACTTAACCTCTCGACCACGCTTCCCATAATCCAATGAATTTTATACAATTAAATGACATATGACTAATGGTAATAATAAATGAATAAAAGTACATATAGTATGATATGAGAAATTACTAAATCATATTCTAGTTCCATTAAGTACTGAATTAATATATCAAATACATTGATAACCACCTTGTGCTATGGTATCCAATAGTAGTGTCCTCACAATAATTCATTTCATTACAAAGATTCTTTAAAAGGACATTCACTTCAGTAAACTGTTTAAGGTATCTTAAGTGTTTTCTAGCCAAGACGAATGTTCATCCAAGATGAAGAATCAAAGTTCAGAGTAGCACCAAAACTCATAACATCACAATGTAACATCAAGTCTGAATATAGAAATCTAGAATCTGCAATCTAGAACTTGAAACCTGAGACCCTATAGAAAGACAAATAACAGATTCTTCTAATCCTTTAATCTTCTAATCTAATTACAAAATACGAATACGACCGAATCCATATTAAAATAACTTTACAATATGAAATAAAACTCACCCTAAACAGGGGTCAAATAATCCTACAAGAATACATACCATGGCCAACGCTAAGGCTATCCAATAACGAAGACACATTTAAGAACTCAAAAGATACAGCTTGGCCCTACAGCACAAAGATGGAGTGAATGTACGACCACCTTGCATGCGGCCCCCGTGGCAACCTAAAAAAATTATAAAAATAATGTTAAACTATTACGCTGGAGAACAAGAGATGACAAGCTACTTGAATTGAAAAATAGTATTTGTTAAACTGAACAACGAGGGCGAGTCTGCAGTGAAAGCAAGCTACATATTGTCAAACTTCATTGTAAGCCATTGCAAATCATTTAGGGAAGGGGAATTTTCGAAGGAGTATGTCGTTAGAGCCGAAGTAATTTGTCCAGAAAAAGTGAAAGCATTCAAAGAAATAGCATTAACTAGTGACACTGTGGCAGATAGAATAAATGACATGTCAGTCAGATTGCGTGAACAAGAACAAAATAGCTGATTTTGAATTATTTTCATTGGCTCTCGATGAGTCAACTGATGTAAAGGGTGTAGTACAGTTGGTTATATTCATAAGGACCTGTGACAGGAATTTTGACATACACGAGGAACTACTTGAGTTCTGTTCTATGCATAACACCACAACAAGCGAGAATGTTTTTGAGAAATGACAGGAGGTGATAATGCAGTACGATTTATCTTTGGTAAAGCTAGCTAGTCTAACAAGGTATGGCGCACCAACAATAAAATGAAATGGTTTTGATGCAAAGTTACTTGCAAAAATAAGAGAGACTGATGATAATTTTAAATTTGCTCATTTTCAGTGCATCATTCACCAAGAAACATTCTGCGTACAGCAATTACAGTTTCAACATTACAAGTCATGTCATAAGACCGTTTTCAGTCGCTTCTCAATTTTATTCGTGCCCGTGGTTTTAATGCTCGCCAATTTTTAATGTTTCTGGATAACATTGGACACGTATTTGATTGTGTTCCCTACAACACAGAAGTCCGCTGGCTCTCATGACATATAATATTGAAGAGATTGTTTGCACCTTAATGAGTTTGACATCCCTGCTCTAGAAGCTGTGATAACATAAAAAAAACATGAACACTAGAGTTAAAATGATAAAATAATCTATAAAAAAAAGGCGGGTTATTTCATTTTTGTTTTGTTTTGCTACGTAACAGATCGTCCGACCCAGCTCCCTTTTGTAACAAATCCTAAAAATTTTTTTTATCCCCGCCCCTTTTTCACTTAGCCATTGCATACTATCTGAACGTTACGAAAAAAGTAAAAGGTTTAACCACAAACAGATTTCATTGAAAACTCTAAATTCTCTCGTTACTAAACACATTTACTATTTACTATTGTTATCTCATAATTATCTCACCAATATATTGTAAACACCAAATCAAGAACTATTCTAAAAATGTACAGTTATTGTCAACAACCCAGGCTAGAGGTCTAAACTACAGAGGGACTAATCATTTTTCTTTTAGCAAACTCGATTTCCCAGACTTTTTTTTCTTACTCCAGTCGTTGATATTTCAGTCGCGGAATCCAGTGTCTGACAATTTGCGTCCCTCCTAAAATTGACGTCACATCTGGCTCCCACCTCAACTGTAAAGGTCACTATGTTTGGAAAACAGCTGCCAATTTTGTCATTTTTTATGGCTGAAGACATAGTCATCTAACTAGAGTGAGCCCGAGGAGAAGTCACTGCGGAGAGTAGTAGGAGTTTTCTCCCTTTACTTTTTTTTTTCCAACTTTCGGAACGTTTCCTTTCTCTCGATGTTTTTCAAAAGATCAATTCAACAAAGATGAAAATTTCCTACAGAGCTTAACCATTCAAACTGTCAAATGTATCGAACAAAATACTTTTAAAAACTGAAAATATTAACAAAACTTTTTTTTTCTGAATAAAACAATAATAATATATTTTTAATAATATAATAATATATATACATTGAATATTTATATTTTTATTTTATTGTTCCGTAGTTCTGCTTGTTTTTAAAATCAGCAATATTTCCTTGTTTACGACAAAAGTGCTGGACATGTAATTATCGGAATAGGGACACTTTATTTATTACAATTTAATTGCATGAAAAATAATAGATGTAAATGATTTTTAATGTTGCATAAAATTTTTTTGCCGATCAAGAAATGATAGAACTAAATATTCGAAAGTAATCGTACCTTGATTGACACGCATGGTTTGATTTAAACTCGATTAAGTATCATACGTGGTCTTATTACAAGGACCATCAGAAAAGAAGAAAACAGAATTGAAAAGACAGATTTTGATTGGCAGTAAGCAATCGGTGTAAACAAGCTTGCAGTTTCTAAATGATGTTATCATTTTATACTCAGTTATCATTATTTTAAACGATAAATTTGTTCCCCCCCCCCCCCAAAAAAAAAAAATGAGCTGCTAGAATGCTTGCATAACACAGTAAGAACCATTCACGACTGCTGTGACCATGCAGCCAAAAACTATAAGAACCATTCAAGTCTTTTGTGCCGATGGAGCCAAACACTGTAAGAACCATTCAAGTCTTTTGTGCCGATGGAGCCAAACACTGTAAGAACCATTCAAGTCTGTTGTGCCGATGCAGCCAAACACTGTAAGAACCATTGCACAGTGCAACACACAAGCTCAACACTGTCTGAGCTATGTCGACTTCCTAGCGAAACACTGACAGAAATATTATAGACTGCCAAGCTCAACATGGTAAGAACCATTGCGGACGTCAAGCCCAACACTGATAGAACCATTGTAAACGTGACGCGCACAGAAATACCTTTCTAAAGTCTGTCACCTCCCCCGACCACGGACAATGTTCATCAAAAAGTCTAAAAGTGGTCACGTGGTCATGTGGTCATCTAATTTTCCCGATGGTGCTATTGAAAACAATAGCCACCAGGCTGACCAGAAAAAGAAACGAATATGGGAGGGTGTCACCCCCAAACATGAAGTGAATCGTTTTGTGTTTTGTTTTTTTGTTTTTTACATCTAGTCTGTCAGGGGAAGATAATCCGTGTGTGTCAGGTTACCCTTGTTCCCCAGTTCACCATTTCATGTTTTAAAAGGGCACATGGCATAAAATCAGGGTACCACATTGCAAAATAACCAACAAAAAAAAATGGATTGGAAAAGCCATTTAGTTGTGTGAGAGGCAAGTGGGGCGCCACCTTTATTCGATATAAATGACAATTTTTGTGACATTTCTTTTGTTAGTTGCTGGGGGTCGACGGACCTTTTCAGATAGTTGAAATCAGTCGTCACACGAGGTAAGCTAGTGTATTCAATTACTTCATAATAACGGTTTTTAAGCACGTGTGAATTTTGTCTATTTTTTTCTTGGAAATTTGCAAAAGAATGTCTACTAAGATAGGCATAATTTAAAAATGCGTTTACTCTAGTTTATTTTTTATTTTAATAAGCTGTACAATACCTAAAAGACAACTTGAAACTGATCTGTAAAAGAGATGTTTTAGTAGGTTACAATACATACAAAATTGTAAAAATGTACCTTAGATTCCCAAGATTAAGGATGACCACGAAATCCCAGTTGCGACATTCATAATTTGTCACATCTAATGCAGACAAAACCGATTACATCGGGTGTGTATGTGGGAGGTGGGGTTTACCTAAATTGTCTTTGGCAAAGGCTCTTCTAAATTTCACATGTGTGTCCTGCAACTCTATTGAGGGTTCCTCCAACTGGCACTCAATGTCGCTCGTATTATTCGTTTTCCATGCCATAGTGATACAGTACTCTTGGAATTTTATTTTAATAGTACTTTTCAGTCAAACTTCAAACTTAAAACTAAATATTTGTAGTCTTAAGTCTAATATCTAGGAATGTAAATCGAACTTCCATCCTTCATACCTTGAATTATTAATGTAGAGAGTAGCATGCACACAGTAATGTTTTTAAAGATACAATTTTCATGAATATTTCACTTATTAATTTTTTATTTTTATACACCAAGCATACAGAACCAAAACAGGAAAAACAAAACTTTAAAAAAGAAAAAACAAAGCTTATATTAAGTGTAACTTATACGAAGTCTAATTGTATCAATTAGTTTGTATCAGTCATGTCATTAAATTTGTATAGACCAACAACAATAAATCTGTGCGAGTATTAGTATTTTACCCATTGTTTTTGTGTAGCGATATTTCATGCTTTTGGCTTTCTCACTACTCTATGATCTTATCACTGACCTGGACCAGTTGGGTAACTGTGGAGGGAAGAGAAAGAAAGGGAGATCTGGGGGAATTTAAACATCATCGCTTTCCAAAAACATTTTAAAAAAGAGGGACTTACCTGATTTCGGACTCGCACCTCACGCCTCCTCGGGCTGACGTGCTAACCACTCTGATAATGCATTATTTGCGAATAGAAAAGATGATTGTATATTAGTGAGTTGATATTAGCTTTGTAAAAATTTTATAAATATCTAGCTCAGAGGTTCTCAAACTTTTTCAGATCTGGGACCCTTATAAAAGCAAAACAATATTAGCGGACCCCCCCCCCCCCCGACGCAACCTAATTTGTCTGTCGAAATAATAATAGCCTAGCCACAGGTGTAAACTTCTTTATCTGAAACCAACTTTATCAAACAGATTATTCTCTGTGATCATATCAAAGCAACATTAACTAGAGACAGCTAATAATAAAGGGTCATACAACAGTCAATGGACTAAAGCCTGCTTAGCAAACAGCAAACAATGCAAAGCATAAATACAATTAAAATGTTCAATGCTTAATAATTATTGTATTAAGCCTTAATCCTCGTATGCAGTATAAGTTTCATTGCAAGCATGCATAGAGACGAAAAGGCGTAGGGAAAGAGAAGATATACTCTTCAGCACGTACGTATTGTGGCGAACATATGTTATTAGAATAGTAGAACCATAGACATATATTATATCTAGAATGGAAACCGAAATAAATTCTTATCCGCGACTGATCGATTTACATACCTATACATAGAGAGAGATATTTATGAACGTAAACTCTTTTTTAAGCTCTAGGGAGAGTCGCCAATCAATCTTTTCTGTCTTAGTAATGATCTTTAGTTTTCAAAGTTTAGAAATAATGCAAAATCATTTCTCGGATATTGACGCAAATATATGAAACAAAGCCATTTCCTGTTTGTTTCCATTGAGATAATGTTTCAAAAACCCTAGATCGAATTAATTCATGTCGATTTAAATCATCTTATGTACATTAAAATAGATTGATTACCTTCAGTGAAGTCCAGAAGGGCGTCGGCGCCGTAGGCGCCATTATCCCATTGGCGGTTAGAAAGGCTTTTATCTAACTACCAGGCCTGGACGTGGGGCTCTTCACCCCTGTCCTGTCTGAGGGCTCCCAGCGGTAGACGGTCATATCGATTGACTGGGCCTGACCGGGCCGTGCCGTGTACACAGCGCACCGTCCCCGTTCCTGGGCCCCACTCGCTACAAGTGGCCGAAAACTGTGCTAATTGAGGGGAGCTTGTCTTATATTCCTATACTGTAACCGTCACTGTTCCGTGCAAGGACCGCCACTCCAGCCACGGGTCTGATGACGGCCCCCATGTGGAACGGCGTGGCGGACTTTTTAGACTGGGTTCCGGGCGTTCTTTCCATCCCAGCCCCGAGTGAGAGAATAAAAAACAAAAGCTCACCCAGGGAAGCCCGGCCGGGCCTGATTCGCTAGACGTACTTAGCCTATCTAGTTTCCACCACTAGACGTACTTAGCCTATCTAGTTTCCACCACTAGACGTACTTAGCCTATCTAGTTTCCACCACTAGACGTACTTAGCCTATCTAGTTTCCACCACTAGACTTACTTAGCCTATCTAGTTTCCACCACTAGACGTACTTAGCCTATCTAGTTTCCACCACTAGACGTACTTAGCCTATCTAGTTTCCACCACTAGACGTACTTAGCCTATCTAGTTTCCACCACTAGACGTACTTAGCCTATCTAGTTTCCACCACTAGACGTACTTAGCCTATCTAGTTTCCACCACTAGACGTACTTAGCCTATCTAGTTTCCACCACTAGACGTACTTAGCCTATCTAGTTTCTACCACCAGACGTACTTAGCCTATCTAGTTTCCACCACTAGACGTTTCCACTGGAGGGCCACGCTGAGGCGACGGAAAGCTGGAATTTCCTCCGGGATTGATGACCTAAATCTTTCTAGATTATGTATCTAAAAATTGCAAAATAATAATTATGATTCGAGAGTACTCTTATTTTTCATGTTCAATTATTAGATCCAGATCTAAAAATGAATGAAAATAAATCCAACAACTTTACTTCTTTTAACTACTTTACAAAACAACGCCTTGATCCAACTTTCTACAAAAATTTTCACATTTTTTGTAGTGCTAAAAAATCTCCATGTCCAGTCTAGAGTAGTATATATAAGTCTATGAGTAGAACTTGAATTTATGACACTTATCAAATGAGTCATACAACTTAATTGTTTGATACTGATTAACTACTATAATATAATATAGTTTATAAATAATATAGAATAAAACTATTAATTTTGTGGGTACCTTTCAGTTTTAAACATTTTAACTATTAAATGATTACATTTTAATACCTTTAAATACAGGGCGAATACAATTAAATTAGAGTGGACTCCACTAATAACAGAAACTAATGAGATCTGTGGACTTACGTTGTCGCCAGAGAAAGTCTTTCCTTGGTCAGATGTTTAATAGGCACAACTAGAATGTTGTTACTCCTGGGGACTTGATCTTAACTTAAATCTCATCACTTCTTGAGCTGAGAACGATCGTTCTACAGACAGGTAGTTGCAAACGGGAGCAGCACAGTCAGTACTTTCTTAACTCAAAGCCTACATTCTTTCCATGCACTAAAATGCAGTTGCTGTTTGTTCTTGACATTTAAGTTCAACACTTGTGTCACTAGACAATTCAGCTGTTCTTCTTCTTTTCGGAACTAGTTGGTACAAAAAAGTAACAAGCACGAATGACGCCATTGTATAACTTAGTAATTCATCTTCAAATATACACGTTTAATAACTAGATTAATGTCAGTGTGTCGTGGAGTCGCCGTATGGAAACTTCAAAACGAGACTTGACCTACATCTTTAAATGGCGTGTTAAACGAAATTGAAAGAGCGACGTGGATAAACTTGAGAAATAAGTAAATTTGATATTCATGCGCAAAATAAAATTCGATCTCAGGACAAATAACTATTGATTGTTGAGCTCGCGGAGCTCTGCTATACAGTATACCAGTAGAAAGCTCAATAAAACTGAAAAGAATTATCTCATTGTAGAATTGGATGGCTGCCTGGTCGTGCGGTTTGCGCGTTGGACTGTCGTTCAGATTTATCGATGGTCCAGGGTTCAAACCCTGCCCGCTCCCATCCCCCGTCGTCCTGCGGGAGGTTTGGACTAGGAAGTAATTATCTTCAACTCTGAAGGAACATCCGAAACATGTAAAACATTTTACAAACAAAACAAACAATTACTTGAAGATTTTTATTACAAAGATAGTCCAACTCACTCTGTTCTTATTTGATTTTTAAAACATAAAACTAAAATGTTATTTAACCTTGGTAAGGCCAATAATAGAATATGCATCCTCTGTTTGGGACCCCTCAACTCAAGAAAACATTAAGAAACTGGAACAGACAAAAAATAGAGCAGTGAGATTCATAACAAACGATTATTCACATTTGACTAGAGTAACACCTTTAGTAAAATCACTAAATTTAGAAAGCCTTCATTATATATGACTTAAAAGTAAAATCGCAATTATGCATAAAACACTGAACCATAATCTTCGAAAACAAAACAAAATTAAATAAAATACTCAGAAAGACTCAAAGATATATGGGCTCCTATCGTTCCATATGCTAGGACAAATGGTACAAGTTTGAGTTTAAAACCCCCTACATGGGTTTTGAATTTAAAACCCCCTACCAGGGGTTTTGCAGTTAAATCCCCCTCTTCTATAAACAAAACTAAAAAAAATGCAAACGACAATCCCAAATTCCACGAAAACATCTAAGGAAGATTTTAACTTTAAAACCGCCTCCAAAAATTACGCTAAACCCCCTCTCAATATAAAAAAAAAAAAAAAGCAAATTACACACTTACAATGCTATGAGCGTAGCCAAAGGGTTTTGAGTTTACCCCCCCCCCCTCCATTTGGGGTTTGAAGCTAAAAAGTACCTCTTCAATATAAAAAAAAACAAATTACACACTATAAAATCTATGAGCGTAGCCAAAGGGGGTTTGAGTTTAAAACTCCCTGCCAGTGGGGTTCGAAGCTGAAAAATACCTCTTCAATATTAAAAAAAAGCAAATTACGCACTCAAAATGCTATGAGCGTAGCCAAAGGTGGTTTTTTGAGTTTAAATCCTCCTCCTCCATATGGCTTTTTATTTAAAGTTTAAAACCCCTCCAGATGGTTTTGAGTTTAAAATTCCCCTACAGAGCGTTTTGAGTTGAAAACCTCTCTCTTCAATATTATTTTAAAGCAAACTACAGTCACCAAATTATATGACCGTAGTTAAATGGGGTTTTGAATTAAAAAAGAAACAAAAAAACTCCAGAGATTTTTTAGCTTAAAACCCCTCAACAGATGATTTTGACGATAAAACTTTCCTTTTCGATATAAAATCTAAAGCGAAATACAGGAATGTAATTCCAAGAGTGTAGTCAAGAGACGTTACACATTTCTACCAGTGGCTGGGCTCCATTAATAAAGTGTGAATTGTCTTCTGCCGCAATTGAAAAACACTAAATGTGGCTCAACAAAGATGGCTAAGATTTTAGGAGTCAGTTATAGAGATCGGGTCAAAAACAAAGAAATCATATTCCGAACTGGAAGTCGAGCCCTTAGTAAGATTGTGACAGAGCGTCGCATGAGGTTTTGCGGGACATGTTCTCCGACAAAATGCATTACCCATAATAAGAGTTGCGGAAACAGCTTGCCGGAAAATGCGCCGAACGGCGCGAGAGGATCTAAGTCAGTAAGAATAGCAGATTAGATTTTTGAAATAAAACTTTTTAATAGCAAGATAATGCACTGTAGATACCTCAGAATATGCATTTTGTTGGCTTTCAATACCAGAAATAGTGCTCGGCGGCGGGGCTTCGCCCCGAGCTGGGGGAGCTCGCAGTGCTAGCAAGGGCGGGGAGTCTACAAGTTTTCCACTAATTCTATGAAGAACCTATTCTAGGGCACAATAAACGTTTCCGGAAGGGTCAGAATGTAATAAAGACTAACTATATATATATAATTTTTTTCCGCGGAAAACCCCCTCACAATAAAATCCTGGCTACGCCCATGTATGCGTACGTATATACGTATATATATATTTGGTTTTGCAATTTGGTATAAACTTTACCATTTCTTTGTTCCCTCGAAACGTGCAGATAAATGAAGCGTCTTCAGAGAGTGTCAGCATTCAGCCTGATGGTGCTAGCGGCCAATGTTTTCACGGCCAAGGCATCGTGCCTCAAGCGTGAATTGGAAGGGGAGTTGTCATTACCAGGGTGAGTCACATAAATGTAATTTAACTCTTTCTCTCCTTAGTGACGATGCCTACGTTGATTGCACCTCATCAAACTTAATGGCTTTTTGGATTTATAAATTTAGTTTGTATTGTGTCAAAAGAGCCTATTCTCCTATGATTCGATACCAAAATGTAACATTTTTTTTATATCAAACAAAAAAAGTTTAAGTTTAATCAGGACAGGATTGTGAAATACAAATGAGTAAAATGAATAATACTCTCGGAACTATGAAAATAATTACGAAGAGAAAGAGTTAATAGATTCAACAGACAGACCGTCCAATGTGGCTAACGGCACACATTGTGTCATGTGATTGGAACGCCCCTGTCTGATTGACTAGAACGTCTTTGTGGACTAGATCACTCCGACTATAGATAATGTCCAGGCTTTTATCTTATTGCTATGGGATGAACCACAACTGAAGAAGACCACTTAATCATCTCAAATTGAAAAAAAATAATCTTTAAAATTTGTCTACAGTTTGACACTCTCAAAACGAGGGTCTTAATACCGAGCTTTGTTGAGACATTGCGTACGTTAATGAATACTGAATAATGAGCTAAGATTTCCATGGCATGTTTATTTCTTTAAACGAATGCACAATCTTTAAAAGATCAATTTGTCCTATTAGACACGCTCTATTCATCTAGGAATGTCCACGTACCGAATCACTCGAAGTTTTAGCTCTCCCTCTCTTCCCCCTTTTCTGTGCGTGAATCTGACATAATTATTTCATATATTTATTAATAGCATTTATTTTTGCATGTTTTAACCAGGAAAGACTATTAGCTTTATCTCATGTCTAAACTGTTTGGCCAAGAGGAAATAAAATCATATGAGAAAAAAATGTAAAACTTTCACAAGAATTATTTATTATAATAAAATGTATGGTACACCATGAAAGAAAAAAAAAAGTTTTTTTTTTATCTGTTGTTTTATAAAAGAACTTTGAGCTTTTTGCTACAATAGTAAGAAAATTTGTAGGATGGCTGTTTGGTCTTGCGGTATGCCTTTCGGACTGTAATCATAACGGTCCCGAGTTCGAACCGTGTCAGCTTCCTTAACTTACTGCACTGGGTTAGGGTTAGGACATAAATATTTATATAGGAACATCAATATTTTGTTATTGTTTTATTACAATACCCCTATTCAAGTCACTCCTTTATGGAACCTGGATCCATGAGCCTTGATCCAGGAACCTGGACAGCTGATGTTATAAATGGCTATAACGATTTTCCTAGTAATTTAACAATTGATGCATATCGCTGAGAAAAGAATTACTAGCTCGTTGGCAACAAGGGGGAACACTCGAGTTTGACCGTTATAATTTTTCAAAGTAAACAATAAATAAATGTCAATGTTGCTGGAGACTAGACTAGATCTTAAAGAGTTCTAAATCAGAAGTCTAGGTCTAGTATGAGATCTAGATGGCCAGAGAATAATAATATCAATAAATAACCATAAAACGAATGAATTCCCTCTGGCAGAATTGTTAAATGCATATATTTAGCCTTCTGAAGGCGTCTATATCACGGGTTAGATACTCGGTTTGAACCAAATAATTTTTTTTTATATTTAATTATATTTAAGTTGCATAATTACGATTATTACTTTTTAAAAAAATAGTACAATTATTAAGATTTTTATGCGGTTCGCCAGCCTTGTCGCCTATGTTCCATCATAATCACCTAATATTCTCTGGCGAAAAATTAAACAGAATGTCTCAGAACTATTAAATATTAAAAGAAATGTAAAGAGAAACAGACCTAACAAACGAAATACCGAGCAAGAAATACCAAAAAGAGATTTCGAGAGAAATACCAATTGGAATATTGATAGATATAACAAATATCAAAAGAAACAGAGATACTAAATTACATTTAAAAAAAAAAAAAAAATATACTTAAAAAAACAACATCAAAAGCTTATATTAATTAGTATCAATTAGTTTGTCATATTAATAAATTTGTTGTAGATTTAGTCTCTAGACTAACGTTAATACATCTGTGCGATTAAAAATATATTTTTTTACCAATTCTTTTTGTTTAGCTCAATTTCATGCTTTTTGCGTTCTGAATACGCAATGATTTTATCGTTTGTCTGGACCAGTTGGAAAGGGGAAAAACGGGTCATCTGGGTGATCGCTTTTTAAATGTATTTTTTAAAAAAAGGTAACGACCAAAATGAAAACTTGGGGGCTAAAGCCTTCTCAGGCTTATCAAGCCAACACGGTAACCACTCTGCTAGCAAAGATATATATATATATAGTTATCTATTGTTTCTATTTCATGTTTAGCCTCAGACGGCAGCCTAAAATAAAGAAGACCACCACTTAAGTAAAGTACTATTTCTTTACCTTGTTCAAGATACCAAACAAAATACTTAATTACCAATAGTTAATTAATTAAATTATTTTTTTTATTGATTCTTGTGTTGTCAGGTAAAAGAAATAGTTGTGCGAAATTTCAGCTTCATCCCAGATTGGGTGTTGGAGAAATAACGTGTACAAACTTTTACTAGACAGACAGAGTTGATATAAACTTCTTAAAAAAAAATATTTTACTTTTTTTACAGTAACAATGTAATGACTGTGTTCTATTTGCCTTTATTCCAGATATGAGAGCTTGACTGTAAGGTATAGCGTTTGCGTTGATAGTACGACAATATCTCCAGAGCCCAGTATGGTTAGGTCCAGGTAAGACACCTATTAGGATATGTTGATATAACTTGATTCACACTGAAATACGCACGCTAAATGCTGTACTGTCTGACTGACTTCTGCCCTTCAGATGTTACTACTGAGTTATACATTGGAACTAAACGAGACCCCCTCGATGCTAAAGGGGCATTGCAATTAAATGTAACCTACACCAACGCTAATATTGTTTTTTTTGCCCAAATAATACAAAAAGCTATGGACAGCGAAAAGGCGTTGGCCTCAGCTCTGGATGAAAAGCGAGCCAAGCGAAAAATGGCTGGTCACTGTACCACCAAAGCGAATGCCACATTTACCTGTGTTACATGAGGACGAAGTGTCACTCCAGAAATGGACTCTTCAGCCACATGAAAAAGTGCTCGGCGAAATGAAAAAGAGTCGTCCTACGACTGAGGTTGGCCAAAACCAATTCATTTCAATAGCTCAAAATGGTGAAAATCGCTTTGCGACTAGGGCTTAGTCCCGACGGACAATGGCGTCAATGGTTATGCCTGTGTCGCTTGTGGCAAAATATGCAGGTCACAGCTGGGGCTGCGTAGCCACGGAAAATACTCCATTCCTGATTTATCTTCGGACTTCAATGACACACATTATTATTATAATGCATCCTTATTGTTCAGTTCAAAGTGATTCTATTATTTTAGTCAAAGTTTCAACGATCTAGAGACCTATGATTGGAATAGTATAAAGTGTATTAGATATATACATTCGCTTAACCAGGATACTTTCTCGTAGGGAGGGGAGAGTCTGGGCGGGGTAAAAATTGTTTCATTTTTTTAAATCAAATATTCATTAGCTATTAAGAGAAAAACATTCGCTCTATGGCAGTGGCGTAGCTATGGTGGGGGAGTGAGGGAAAGGGGGAGAATTTTTTAAATTCCTTCGGGCCCCCACTTGAGAGGGGCCAAATAAGTGTTCGAATTTATTTTTTTAACATTTAATATTAAATATTACGCCATTATCTCATGTCATGATGTCGAATGTCACAATGCAGGGGCCCCTAAAGAGGTCAAGACCCAAAATGATGGTAAATCCCTAGCTACGCCACTGTCTCTATTAGTTGTATTAAGGAGGTATTTCTAATATTTGTACCTGTATATGATTTCTTTCATTCCTTCCACAGTGTGGCTGTGTTCGCACGTGACTGCTGTGGGTGTAGAGTGTCCAGGGTAACTGACAGAGAGGTAACTCTGTTTTAACTTAATCAGCGCTACCACCACTGGGTATTCGCCAGCAGATCAGAATTTCTAGATTTGTGTAAGAACGGTATGAACAAAAGGGAAACTATTTCTATGCGTTAAATCTTTAGTTGTATTTCAGTCAAAGTGTTATTTTAAATGGTTGAAAATTTTATCATTAAAGTTTTAAAGATGAGTTCAATGGGAAAAAAAGTTGTTGACAACAGTGAACTCTTTTTAAAAGAAAATAGAAACCAACTTCGTCTGTCTAGCAGTTGTTGTTTTTTTCTACGGTTTGTCTCCCAGTTTCCATTCTAAGATCAAGTTGAAACTGCACAATTATTTGCTGTCGACGACAACACATAAATCAACACGATAATTAACCAATGGACCTTATTCAGCAATCTTAAACAAACATTTATCCACGTGATACTCAAACCATAAAGGCTGTCACGTGATGCGTTTTTTTTCCATTGTTTTATCAATATTATCACGTGGCTAAATGTTGTTTGTCTACGATCGGTGAATAAGGTCCATTAATTAATGACTTAGTGCTAATTTATCTTGTTTTATATAGAAAAGGGAAATAAAACTTGCAGTATCGAGATTTCAGTCCCGGGTTCGAATCCTTATTAGGACTGAGATTTTTAATTTCGGATTTAATGGGTACCTGACATAAGTTGGGGAAAGGTAAAGGTGATTGGTCGTTGTGCTGGCCACATGACACCCTCGTTGAACGTACGGTGGACTCAGTGTCGCGCAAAGATCCCGAAATTAAAAATCCCAGTCCTCACCAGGATTCGAACCCGGGACCCCCGGTTCGGAAGCCAAGCGCTTTACCGCTTAGACTTCGCGCCTCCTGGGCATTGTTTATGGTCGGAATAATGTCGCCCACACAGCAGTTCTCCCCCCCCCCCTCTCTCGACGAAACTGATGTGACCAAAGGAACGGAATATCCGATACATTTTGCATCAGTAGCGCTGCATGTTCTGCCAGGTTGTAACATAGTGTTCCACAATCTTCCTATGTGTCACTTAGTTCCTAATTTCTCTACAGGGTTTGCTCCGAAGTCTTTCCCGTGTTTAGGTATAACCGCAAGGCAGAGGAGGTCTTGATTCAGGGTTTACCTTCTCCTTGAATTACTGATTAGGAAATATTTGTTGTCACCTATAAAAGTCGCTGATAGTATGAATGTATGTTATTTCAGCTGAGGGTGGAGAGCGAAGATTCCTCATCAGATACACAAATTATCTACGTGCCTGAAATACGAGCCTGCGAGTGCATTCCTTGTAACGCTGAGATCTACGACTGGACGGACTACTTCACCAAGCTACACCACTGACGCTGAAGAAAGGAGTTGCACTTCCAGAAGCGTGCGTCGCGTCTCCCTGTGCAATAAATAAAGAAAATTGTGAAATTTTTGATTTTTTTGTTTGTTCATTCAGAATGTTGTCTTTATGTTTGCAATTAAACATTATAAGAAAGCTTACAGACTAAAGGAAATTATGATATGAGGTAAAGTGTTTCAGACCTTGCGATCTATAGAGCAGATGATGAAACGGTTAACGAGGGTGTCATGTGGCCAGCACAACAACCAACGACCTTTACTTTTCCTCAACTTATGTCAGGTAACCAATAGAGCTGGATTGACTCAGATGGGCACTAGAAAAAATAAAAAACCACTGTCTTCACCAGGATTCAAACAGGGACCCCTGGTCCGAAGCCAAACGCTTTACCACTCAACCACCGCGCCTCCTTCTTATATGTATGTATGTGTGTGCGTGTACATAATCTTTATTACATTCTGACCCTTCATTCTTTCGAAAGTCGTTTATTGTGCCCTAGAATAGGTTCTTCCTGAAGTTATTGGGAAAATTGTAGACTCCCCGCCATTGCCAGCAAGGGGGTCTAGGGGAGCGCCAGGAGCTCCCCCAGAGCGGGGCGAAGCCCACGGCCAAGCACAATTTCTGGTATTGAAAGCCAACCAAATGCATATTCCGAGGTATCTACAGTGCATTTTCCTGCTATTATAAAGTTTTATTTCAAAAACCTAATGTGCTATTCTTACTGACTTAGAACCTCCCGCGCCGTTCGGTGCATTAGCCGTCAAGCTGTTTCCACAAAAATCTGTCACTGGTAATGTCTGGAGCCTCTTCCCACCTGCTCTGAGGACCTCCATGATTGTGTGGAGCCAAGTTGTACTAGGATGTCATCACAACTCTTATTATGCGTAATTCACTTTGTCGGAGAACATGTCCCGCAAACTCCATGCGACGCTCTGTTACAATCTTACTAAGGGGTCGACTCGCAATTCGTCATAGGATTTCCTTGATTTAGACCCGATCTCTATAAATGACTCCTAAAATCTGTCTTAGCCATCTTTGTTGAGCCTTGGAAATAGGTGACTGTACTTTGCTTTAGATTTTATATCGTTAAGGGAAGTTTTATCGTCAAAATCTAATGTTGGGGGTTTTAAACTAAAAAATCTCAAAACCCCATTTAGCTACGGTCATAGAATTTGGTAACTGTAGTTTGCTTTAGAATAATATTGAAGATAGAAGTTTTCCACCTAAAAACGCTCTGAAAGGGGATTTTTAAAAAAGCCATCTGTAGGAGAGGGGTTTAAACTCAAAACCCCTAATTGGCTTGGCTACGCTCAAATAATTTTAGTGTGTATTTTTTTTTATATTGAAGAGGTATTTAAGCTTAAACTCTCTGAAGAGGTTTAAACTCAAACCCCCTTTTAGCAACGCTCATAGCATTTTGAGTGTGTAATTTGAATTTTTTTACATTGAAGATGTATTTTTTAGCTTCAAACCCCGCTGGCGGGGGGTTTAAACTTAAAACCCCCTTGGGCTACGCTCATAGATTTTAGAGTGTAATTTGGTTTTTTATATTGAAAAGGTATTTTTTAGCTTCAATCTCCACTGGAGGGGTGTTTAAACTCAAAACCCTTTTGACTACACTCATAGAATTTTGAGTGTATAATTTGCCTTTTTTTGTACTATTAAAGAGGTATTGTTCACCTTCCCGGGGGGTTTAAACTCAAAAACCATTGGCTGCGCTGGAGCAAGTGACAAAATCAAAGGAAAATTCAGTCACTGAATTTCCCGCGGGGGGGGGGGGGTTGAGTCCCAAACTCTCCACTCTGGCTATGCTGATGACGCCAAATATGCGTAAATTAAATTTTAAATACGAATAATGGAGAATACTAACAATTTGAGTATACTATTTGTAAATACTCTTAATTTATATTAGTCAACTGGTTCATATTTATCGCCATATTAAGGAAATAAAAGACATTGAAACAATGACAAACAAACAATTTTATCTTATAGAGCTCTACAAACTGTTATTATTATTCTACTATTAATATTACAAATCTTAACACGTTAGAATTTAATGAAACAATGTACTGACAATTTAAGAGTTACCTTTCCTTGATAGATTTCACTCAACAGCAGGGGTTCTCAAACCCTTCAGAGGTTCGAATGACATAAGAAATTGTGGACTTTTTTAGTCTATTTTTCATCGGAAGTTTAATATTCTTGGACAATAGATGGTATACATTTGAATATATTACTATATAGGGTGCATAGAAATTAAGGGAAATATTAAAATTAAAAGTAATCTACAGATTCTTGAAACGATCGTGAAGCGTCAATTTAAGAAACTAAAAAGTTGGGGAGATTTATCTAAGAACAGAAACATATTAACAGCGGATACAGAGGGCACTTCTAGGAAGTGTAATATTAATATCATGGCTTGAAGGTAGACATATTTTTCCATTTGTATTTTGTACAAAAAATATAATTGTTATTCGAAAATAGATGTTGTAGACAGCATTTTCATAGTCAAAGCATAAATATTTTTGAAATTACTGTCCATCACTAGTGTTGCTATATTCCATTGCTGGATCAAACAAGATTTCAATAATGAAGCATTTGAAATGAGTAATACGCTATCGTTTTCTAGCCCATGTTATTGAAGGTAATATATATCCATGACGAACCCCCCCCCCCCCCCCCAGAACATGGATCTCGAGCAAAAGAACGTCAGAAAAGAAGAAGAAAGCCTTTGAGTTTTTCAGCTGTGACGGAGTCAGACGCCAAACATCATCATCAAAACAGCGGCCGTTGAAACTTCTTATTTAGTGGCTCAAACTCAGCAGAGGCGGACTGGCTATATGGGCAAACGGGCAAATGCCCGGTGGGCCGGTACCAAGTGGGCCGGCCTGGTCTCACAAAAAAAAAAAAAATTTCAATGCAGACAACTTTAAAAACAAAAAGTGACAGCAGGCGCGAACACGTTTTCTTGTTTTTTTTTGTTTTTTTTTTTAAATTCTTATTACAGTTAATTTTGTTTGAAATTCAACAAGAATATCAACAACAAAAAAATACGCTATACACTACACGTATTATCATTTGCAAAACGTTAGACCGTACTTTCTGCTATGCACGAGCGACATTGGTTGTGTTTGGCCTGACCATTTTGCTGGTAGGCATGGGCATTTGATGGCACTCCCAATTTTTTTTTGCTCCTTCCCTCCCCCTTCTTTTAATGGTTCCAATGAAATTTCACCAAAAAGAGAGATGAGAGAGGTTAAGTTAGAAAACATTGATAGAACGCAGACAAAAAAAAAAAAAGAGGCGCGACAATTAATCTTTAACAAAACTGAATAGACAACTTGAACACATACACACAGCCGCGACATTGCAAACCGCCCAACTTATTCACAGCTCAATATGGGTATAAAGTTCTACTTTCTGCGATTTGAACAGAAGAAGTAAGTTTCTTTTTTTTTAATTTTTTTTTAATAACATAGATCCAAAAATACTACACTTAAAAAACTTAAGGCTTACAAAAAAAATTATTTAATTGAAAAATAAATCTACATCTAAATCAATTTTTATACTATTATAATTAATGGAAAACTTATGCTTAGTATGAAGTCTATGGTATGAAGTCATTAATGATGAAAATTATTACAATATTTACAATAATTTATTATACGCTGTCAGATCCGATATTTAATGAAAGGAGATTTTTATCAATATATATAATATAATAATATATCCGAAACATGTAACACATTTTACAAACAAACATTTTACAAACACTAAATAGAAGGGCCGGACTTAACCATTGTGGGGCCCTATGCGAAACGGATTTCGCTGGGTCAAGTTTGGGTCGGGAAGCGGATATTTTGTGAGATTTAAGGGTTTGTATTAGATAATAAATTCGTCTATATATGTTATTCATTCTTTACTACGTACAGAATTACTTTACGAGCCTTGCGTATAGCAAAGTCATAGAGTATATCATAATAATTCTGTTACCTACATAGATTTTTATCAATATATATAATATAATAATATATCCGAAACATGTAACACATTTTACAAACAAACATTTTACAAACACTAAATAGAAGGGCCGGACTTAACCATTGTGGGGCCCTATGCGAAACGGATTTTTGGGTCAAGTTTGGGTCGGGAAGCGGATATTTTGTGAGATTTAAGGGTTTGTATTAGATAATAAATTCGTCTATATATGTTATTCATTCTTTACTACGTACAGAATTACTTTACGAGCCTTGCGTATAGCAAAGTCATAGAGTATATCATAATAATTCTGTTACCTACATAGATCACGCTCAATAGCAAGAATTACCAAATGTTTCAATCTATTCTTTGAGAATTGTTGACCTTAACTAACTCTTCATTATTTTGAGGCGCGAGAAGCTTCTTTCACCAGACTACACAATTAAGGCTAATGCATAATGCCGTTTTTATTTATCGCGCGTAGGATTGGCGTTTTCTATATTGAATGACACCCCAAAATGTCTTTTTTTTTCTATATATTTCAGTATATTTTAAGGACTTTTTCGTATATTTGGCAATTTCGGGAGATTTCCAGGAGCTCCTGGTAAATCGACAGGAGGGCGCGGGAAATCGGTTTTAAGTTATAAATGGTTTAATTTAATAAATCTATACACCTTGAATAAGCGCGGGTCCTATGAAAGTGCGGATCCTATGAAAGTGCGGATCCTTTAAAAGTGGGGGCCCACTGCGGTCGCTTAAGCTGCAGTGGCCTAAGACCGGCCATGCAAAATAGCGGCGCATGCTACGCGGTCGACTAGTTTGAAATAATGGGTCATAGTATATTCATATACACATCGCGTTTTTGAGAATGTATTAGGAGGAAGCAATTTAAGAGCTTTTCACATTAATTAAGTAAGTGTTCTTCTTTCTCTTATCATAATTAACATTGCCGAAAAGTTAATATTACCAGCGACTATAGAGATTGTTCGAGTTATGATTTGAGCTGTATTTGATTCTAAATTCAGGGAAATTTCCTTATCTAAATCTAATATATGTATGTATATATATATATATATATATATATATATATATATATATGTATATATATTAGAATGTTTAAAAAAAGCAGTGTTTCTCAACCTTCGGCGAAAAAAAAAACACACACACAAAAATAGCCATGTTGAGGCCAATTTCTTGACAGCTAGGAGGTCTGGGGGGGGGGCGCTGTAAGCTCCCCCAGTTGGGTCCGGGGTGAAGCCCCGACGCCAAAAGCGTTTTCTTGAATTCTTCACTGCAAAACGCATTCTCCTGACATCTACAGCTCATTATTCATCCTTTTAAAAAAGGACCTTTTGAATATTTTTTACTTAAAAAATATTGTAGTATGAATTTACAGGTCCTTAATACAATGCAAATACAACCGATTTGTTCTTTGAAAAGATAATATTTAGATTAAGACTTAGGATCGCCGCAGAAAACAAAATTCGAAAAATAATATTTAAAAAAAAGCTCATTTGTAAGTGATACTTTTTGTTCAATAGGCATGTTTGTAATATTTATAATTCAAAGTTCTAAACAAAAAACATATCAGAAGTGGGAGTAGAAAGTGGTCCAATTTGATTCTACTCTAAAGTTTTGCATTTTTAAGATTTAAGTATAAATTGTGAGTTATTGTCCCACATTTTTTATACAACAGAAAATTATCAGTATGAGTAAAAATTGGAGAAAGATGACTAGGAAAATAATATTTGGTTTCAAAACTCATCTCAATTGTGACTCTTATAAGGAAAAATTTCGTATGAATTCTAAATCTAAGTCTTTCTTAAAATAACTAAGATAAATTCGTATGCAATGGCATAAACCCTGTCGCCATATTTGACTTTTCTGTTTTAAAACGTCATCTTTTCGTCTGGAAAGGGGAGGGGCGGTAGAGTGAAAACGATTAACCCTCGCTCCTTTTTATAATTTCTGCTAGTGATCGCTTTTGGCATTAAAGAATAGGGGTGGGGTGACTCGATAAAAGAATTTTTAAGTTATAGCATATATAAATTATATTAGTGACAATTAATTTTAAATTTTGTAATTTCTTAACTAAAATACAAAAAGAAAAAAGTATTGGTTTGTCCGATGGGCGGAAGGCGATTTCATGTATCGCCCCTCCCACCTGGTAAAACCCATTTCCATTTTATATTTACTAATGATAAATTTGAGATCAGAATGTGTGTGCCACATAATATACAAATGGGTTAAAACATCAAAGTTTAGCTTATATTATATAGATATTCAACTAATTTTGTTCACAAACTATGATTTCTCTATAAAAATAGTACCGCCCCCCACCCCATTCAAAGGGCTAGATTGGAAAGGGCAGCAGAAGCAATGCCACCCCCCCCCCGAACCTCACCTAATCGGCTACAAAATAAGTAGTGTAGCGACATATTATAAAAATTATATTCAACTAATTTTGTTAAACTATGATTTCTAATTAAATATAGGACCGCCCCCACCCCACTAAAAGGGTTTAAGTTGGAAGGGCAGTAGATGCATTCGCCCCCCCCCCCCAATTGTCGAACAGGGGAACGACGTAATATAAAGGTCGGTTAAAATATCAATAACAAGTTTTAATTATATAGATATTTAACATATTTAAATGCTTCCGTTAACAAGCTGTGATTTCTACAAATAAATTGGAACGCCCCCCAACTCGAAAGTTTTTGGAGGGGGGGCGGGATTTATACCATCGCCACCTTCCCATCCCACCAAATCGGCCAACATACTAGAGAGGGGGATGCGAAATAATCTAAAAATAGGTTGAAATATAAATAATAGTATATATTATTAACATAACTAATAAACTCATATACAAATTGTGTGATTTGGTTACTAAAATTTGTCCGCCACTTCCCCCTTCGGGGGGGGGGGCCGAGGGAGTGGGGGGGCGACGGCCCCTACCGACCCCCCCCCCCCCATCCCCGGGAATCCGCCAGTGAATTCTAAAGACACTGTTCACAGGAGAGTGTCTGCTGATATTTTCAATTAGGTAATTTAGGAAATGTTATCCTTTTCACTTGTAATATTAGAAATCCAACGTGATGAGTCCACAGATATTTGAAATTGTTCACAATTATTGGTTTACGTGATTTCAATGACGAGTTTCTATTTTGCGAAGCTTTTGAAAAAAAACCACTTCTACCTCACGTTATGCATTCAAGTTATTTCATTTTTGAAAAGTATAAGATCTCTTGGAAAAATAGTTCTAATGTTTGCACAGATGGTGCTCCAAGTATGATTGGATTACGGTCTAGATGAAACAAAAACAAGCTTAATATTCTTACTTACGTTTAGCGTGTTTGAAAATACTATCACAACAATAGTTTTTTATCAATATAGTTTACTGTATCTAGTAGCATCTAGTAGTATCAATGACGTTGTCCATGCTTAACTCTACTTTAAAAATTGTCACTTAAGTATTCAATAAGAATATACAGAGAAAAAAAATACGGTTGAGGGTCGCCGCCTATTGGGTAATCTTATTAGGGGTCGCCGAGCTAAAAAGGTTGAGAACCGCTGCTCTACAGTGTTAAGATGGACATCGATTTGTTATTTTGCTTTGACACTAGAGATACAACTTAAGGAAAACAAAATACAAAGATTTAAGAAAATTAATGTAATCATTTGAAACTTTTAAATTCCTATAGTCAACGCATTTTCCCCTTACAAGAGCCAGTTGGGGCACCTATTATTCATGGGCCATTCGCTCCATGGTTGCTACGCCACTGCATGCACTTAAACCTATTCCTAAAACAATATTTAAAAGGGAGTTTCTGTTATCTGCTAGTCAGAAGTGCAACTTGGTGTATAATTATAACTAACCCCTCGGGGCCGACTTTGAGTTTGTGGAACACAAAACTCCATTTACTTTCTTGTCTTATATGCGTATATCAATATAGTCATTAAGAGAAATGGTTTAACTAAGATAAATGACTAGACGCTGCTAAGAGATTTATCAATAATGCAAATGAATCCAGCGCAGACACAAGCGACGACATAGAACCAATGAAGATGGATCTGTTGGATGGTGTAAAGTTGCATTTATTTTATTCGTCTGCACAACGTGCTTCCTGGTACACCACATTTTCTGTTGAGTGATGAAATAATTGAAAATTCATAATCTCCAAACAGAAAGTAAACAGTGACTGCAATAAAGAAATCTGAATATTTTGAATGCTTATAATGTTTTCTTTTCTAATTGGTCCAGTACATATTATTTCTTACATCAGTGGTTCCGTGGAGGCGCGGTGGCTGAGAGGTAAAGCGCTTGGCTCCCAAAACGGAAGTCTCGGTTTTGAATCCTGATGAAGACTGGGATTTTTAATTTCGGGATCTTCGGGCGTCTCACAGTCCACCCAGTTCTAACGGATACTTGACATTAGTTGGGAAAAAAAATATAAAGTCGGTTGGTCGTTGTGGTGGCCACATGACACTCTCGTAAACCGTAGGCCGAAGAAACAGATGGCCTTTACATCATCTGCCCTATAGACCACAAGGTCTGAAAGGGGAACTTTACTTTTAAAGCAGTGTTTCCAAGACCGTGTTCCGCGGAACCCGAGTGTTCCGTGCGGCCTGAACAGGGGCTCCACGAACTACTGGAATAATTAGGTAGTAGGCCATAAAGTGGATTACTCTTTTTAATTATAATGGCCAGGGTGATATGCAGGGAGTGCGATTTGTATTGTTAATTTGTACTGTGTTTCAATACGAAATCAGTATCTAACATATGGTTTTTATATAAGGAAATCTACAGCTGTGCAGTCCAAAAGAATAGATACATTAATATATGTGCTTACATGTTTGATATTAAACTTAATTTAATTAACAGTGTATTTTATTGATAAACCGAGCCTTCCACATTAGCTCTTATATTAAAAACACGTAGGTCTATCCAGACTACACATTTGACAGCCCTTCTACAAATCGATAGATTGTAACCAGACTTAAGAAAGATTATTTCCCTTTGACCCTTTAAATTCCTTCTTGCATAGAGTTATGTTCTACTGACGCCCCATTGAGGTCGGAGTGAAAGTAACTGAGTAACTCCTGTGAAATATTTCATTTTAACATCCTCATGGGAAACTTTTAATTTCTATATAAAAAAGCCATTAATAATAAACTACGACAAAACAAAAACATAGGCCCAGCTTGAGGATATTAACATTTAAACCAATAATCCGTACTGTTGTTTGATTTAGTGCATCTCTAATACTATCAGGCTGCGTGGTATGCGTTCGGTCGTCTCAATGATCCCGGGTTCAAACCCTGCCCGCTGCCATTTCCTATTTCCCGTCGTCCTGTGGGAGGTTCGGACTAGAAAGTAGATTCTCTTCAACTCTGAAGGAACACCCGAAACCTGTCAAACATTTTACAAAAAAAAAATCTTATTTCAATATTTCTCTCCCTTCTATATTTTTAATTCTTCTTGTTAGCGGCCCCCGTAAGGAGAAAAAGCCGCTATTAGGTTTGTGCAAAATGTTCGTTTGTCCGTCTGTCCGTCTGTCACACTCAGATCTCGAAAATTAGAAAAGATATGAAAAATATTATTTTACCATTAAATGCGGCTTGAAAAGTTTAGGTGCAACGGCTACTTTTGGTTTTCTAAAAGCAAACCGTTAAATTTATAAAATTAATTATGCAAGCGATTTTTTCATAAAAATACACCAATTCTAAAACAATAACGTAAATGTAAGGGAGGCAATGTTACAATATGCTAACAAAGATGGACAGCCTTTGCTTATTTTCAGTATCACTAAGTATCAAATATTTTTTAGAAATGTACTAGAAATGTTTACAACAGATATAAATATTAATTAAAGGTGTTTTTTCTGGTCAACTAGCTGCTAAAAATAAAAGAAAACATTTATGTTTGTTTATAAAGGCTAAGAATGCACTTTGTATGTAAATATCACGCAAATTTTTTATAATGGACTTTTTATGCAGCGACTTTCGTGTAGTAGCGTAAAGCCCGGCCTCGACGTGGTGCAAAACTAATTTCTTAAACTTTTTTAAAAAATCAGATTTTATTTATTTTTTTGTTTATTGCTCTCATCAGAATAAAAAAGGTTTATTTTGTGCGTTTTGTCTGTCGGTTGGTCTGTCCGTCACGATTAGATAAAAAAAACAACGACTCTAAAAGCTATTGAAAATCTGATTTACCCTTTAATGTTCCTCCCGTAACATCTCAATAGTTGTAAGTATCTAAAATTGATTGTTGTGGATTTTTTCGTGCAATACTAATCAACGCCAACAAATGTTTGTTTGCTCTTCTAACTTATAATACATTCAATTTCCATGCTTAAACGTTGCAAAAACACATTATCAATAATATGTTGTTCCGTTTTTTATGTAAATAGCATATTAATGCTAAATCAAAATCTCTATACTGACTTTTATTTCATTAAGTGTAAAAATGTTCCGGATATTGTTTTATAAAAAATGAATTATGTCAAATGATTGTTTGAAATCGCATAATTGACTAATATTACACGTATATTATTTGACAATGCGTCACTATAATTTGATTATCGATATCAAATTGTTCCGTATTTTCATCTTAAACAAATTTTAAAAATATCGACAATAGGTTGTTCAGGGCTTTAAAAAAAGTAATTTACTAGAATTGATTCCTGAAAATCACTTTTAAGACATTTAATTTTCTTGTTGAAAAAAAGCATAAAAGTTTAGTAATCGATAAAGAATGTTCCGGATTTTTTTTTTGAAAAGAAATCGACTTACATTACTTACATTTTCTTACAAATCGTCGCCAGAAATGTCCGAATTTATTTAAAAATTTACTAACGCCAAATAACTGTTTAAACTCCCTCTTCTTATTAATAAACAAATAATCTTCTCATTTACGAAAAAATGTTATTCCGGATTTTTATGAAAAATATTTTAACTAATTCTCTCTTACAGTACAATTAATTTTCTACCTAAAACATAAAAAAATCTAATTATCGTTAATATTATGTTCCGATTTTTAAGGAAAACAACATCCAAACACCAAAGTAAGGTATGAATATCTCTCCACAAGGCTGTAGTTCTTCTAATTTTAATACGAGACCATCCAACAAATTTAATTAACGGTATTACATTTATCTGGAATTCTCTTTTTCTTTTACTATTTATACAAACATCCGGAACAATCTATTATTTAAACTCAAATCAATTGTGTTCATACCTAAAATTATTGCGATGTTTTGAAACGTAAAATAAAGGTTAATCAATTTTTAATAGCTTTTAGTTGTTATTTTTTTATATTAAGATGACGGACAGACCGACTGACAGACAAAACGCAAAAACAATGCGGCTTTGATCCTCTTTAAATAAATTCTATTAGAACTCAGTGCACCAATGTCTATGAACCCTCGTTAAATATCTCGTGTAAATAAAGACATTTTTTATGGTACCGGTACTAGCCTATTGTGAGGTAATGGAATTTTTTTTTCTTTGACGTCATATGAATGGACTCTTTAAATGTAATGCTAAAAGAACGCACTCGGTGCACCAATGTCTATTAACCCTCAAAAAATTCCTCGTATTGATGAAAACATATTTTAGTCTAACTACGCCGTGTGACGTAGTATTTTTTTTTCCTTTGACGTCACAAGGAACTAATTCTTTAAATGAAATGCTAAAAGAACGCTCTCGGTACACCAATGTCTATGAACACTCAATAAATGGCTCGTATTGATGAAGTCGATTTTTTAGTCTAGGCCGTGTGACGTAGTGTTTTTTTTCTCCCTTTGACGTTATATGGAATTAATTCTTCAAATGAAATGCTAAAAGAACTCGGTATAGTAATGTTTATTAAGCCTCGTTATGTGACTCGCATTTAAAAAAGGAATGATATCTTGATTTAGATCTAATCTAGTTTTTTAAAACTATATCTAGATTTTTTTTTCAGTATATCTAGATCTGGATTTATATTCAAATTAAAATTATTTTAGAGTCTAGATCTAGAATTTCTAGATCTAGTTTAGACTAATATAGACTAGATTAAGATGTAGAATTTCAATTTCTAGACTTAAAGTGTAGATTTTGATGTCCAAACGTTTTGATCCATATTGCAATGTTATAATACACTAAAACTAATATACTCTTTGTAAATTTAATGTTGCATTCAGTCTATTGATAGGTTATCTAGGATATTGTTTTTAGACAAATCTTATCTATATTACAGCTACATTATTCCAAGTTCATATCTTAGATCTAGATTTAGTAGATATTGATCTAAGAGTGCTAAATCAGAAGTTTAATTTAGGTAGATCTACATCCTCATTCTAGTTCCATTTAAATAAAAATGCCGATATCTCTGTTGATAGGCCTAACTGTGATGAGACATCGAAGTAAAAGCACGATATATCTGTTGATAGGCCTACCTGTGCTGAGACATCCAAGTAAAAGCACGATATCTCTGTTGATAGGCCTAACTGTGCTGAGACATCCAAGAAAAAGCACGATATCTCTGTTGATAGGCCTAACTGTGCTGAGACATCCAAGAAAAAGCACGATATCTCTGTTGATAGGCCTAACTGTGCTGAGACATCCAAGAAAAAGCACGATATCTCTGTTGATAGGCCTAACTGTGCTGAGACATCCAAGAAAAAGCACGATATCTCTGTTGATAGGCCTAACTGTGCTGAGACATCCAAGAAAAAGCACGATATCTCTGTTGATAGGCCTAACTGTGCTGAGACATCCAAGTAAAAGCACGATATCTCTGTTGATAGGCCTAACTGTGCTGAGACATCCAAGAAAAAGCACGATATCTCTGTTGATAGGCCTAACTGTGCTGAGACATCCAAGTAAAAGCACGATATCTCTGTTGATAGGCCTAACTGTGCTGAGACATCCAAGAAAAAGCACGATATCTCTGTTGATAGGCCTAACTGTGCTGAGACATCCAAGTAAAAGCACGAAATCTCTGTTGATAGGCCTAACTGTGCTGAGACATCCAAGAAAAAGCACGATATCTCTGTTGATAGGCCTAACTGTGCTGAGACATCCAAGTAAAAGCACGATATCTCTGTTGATAGGCCTAACTGTGCTGAGACATCCAAGTAAAAGCACGATATCTCTGTTGATAGGCCTAACTGTGCTGAGACATCCAAGTAAAAGCACGATATCTCTGTTGATAGGCCTAACTGTGCTGAGACATCCAAGTAAAAGCACGATATCTCTGTTGATAGGCCTAACTGTGCTGAGACATCCAAGTAAAAGCACGATATCTCTGTTGATAGGCCTAACTGTGCTGAGACATCCAAGTAAAAGCACGATATCTCTGTTGATAGGCCTAACTGTGCTGAGACATCCAAGTAAAAGCACGATATCTCTGTTGATAGGCCTAACTGTGCTGAGACATCCAAGTAAAAGCACGCTATATCTGTTGATAGGCCTAACTGTGCTGAGACATCCAAGTAAAAGCACGATATCTCTGTTGATAGGCCTAACTGTGCTGAGACATCCAAGTAAAAGCACGATATCTCTGTTGATAGGCCTCACTGTGCTGAGACATCCAAGTAAAAGCACGATATCTCTGTTGATAGGCCTAACTGTGCTGAGACATCCAAGTAAAAGCACGATATCTCTGTTGATAGGCCTAACTGTGCTGAGACATCCAAGTAAAAGCACGATATCTCTGTTGATAGGCCTAACTGTGCTGAGACATCCAAGTAAAAGCACGATATCTCTGTTGATAGGCCTAACTGTGCTGAGACATCCAAGTAAAAGCACGATATCTCTGTTGATAGGCCTAACTGTGCTGAGACATCCAAGTAAAAGCACGATATCTCTGTTGATAGGCCTAACTGTGCTGAGACATCCAAGTAAAAGCACGATATCTCTGTTGATAGGCCTAACTGTGCTGAGACATCCAAGTAAAAGCACGATATCTCTGTTGATAGGCCTAACTGTGCTGAGACATCCAAGTAAAAGCACGATATCTCTGTTGATAGGCCTAACTGTGCTGAGACATCCAAGTAAAAGCACGATATCTCTGTTGATAGGCCTAACTGTGCTGAGACATCCAAGTAAAAGCACGATATCTCTGTTGATAGGCCTAACTGTGCTGAGACATCCAAGTAAAAGCACGATATCTCTGTTGATAGGCCTAACTGTGCTGAGACATCCAAGTAAAAGCACGATATCTCTGTTGATAGGCCTAACTGTGCTGAGACATCCAAGTAAAAGCACGATATCTCTGTTGATAGGCCTAACTGTGCTGAGACATCCAAGTAAAAGCACGATATCTCTGTTGATAGGCCTAACTGTGCTGAGACATCCAAGTAAAAGCACGATATCTCTGTTGATAGGCCTAACTGTGCTGAGACATCCAAGTAAAAGCACGATATCTCTGTTGATAGGCCTAACTGTGCTGAGACATCCAAGTAAAAGCACGATATCTCTGTTGATAGGCCTAACTGTGCTGAGACATCCAAGTAAAAGCACGATATATCTGTTGATAGGCCTAACTGTGCTGAGACATCCAAGTAAAAGCACGATATCTCTGTTGATAGGCCTAACTGTGCTGAGACATCCAAGTAAAAGATACTAGATATGAAAAATGTCAAAGATATTCAAGTACTTAGGACCTATATAAATGTACTGTCCTACTCTTTATAAATGTACTGTTCTATATTCACTTACTGTCCTAATTAGGTCCTACATACATGTATTGTCTTACTTAGGTCCTTTATGCAGAGTAAATCAAATAGAAGATATTCGTGTGTTATTGCTTCAAATTTTGTTCGATATTTTAGTGCGGCCCGCCACGAGGTTTTGTGGCCCGTCTAGTAAAAAAGAATTTCCGAATCTCGCTCTGACAAATAAATTAGCATTACGTTTCACAATGGATCAAAGATTACTTGTTTTAAGTATGTATGGAGTTCATGCAACCTGATGTGGACTGACTTAAGTCTTTGAATTTCTATTACATTTGTTGAGCTTCACGGGAAATAATTTCCGATGACACTGCTTCAGAAAACTAATAGAGATTATCGATGAGAATACAACGAAAGTAAAACTAGTCTAGAAGACGAAAACAAAAGTGGCATGAACCAGTACGACTTGAACTCCTTCTCAACCATTTGTGTGGTTTTAGTGTTGTCATCACTATTCAATTTGTGTCTGAAAAACGTCATACGTTAAGATCATAATGGATCAACATTCAACATCAAGATACATATATTTTCTATTAGTATTATTTTCATAGCCTATTCGGATTTAGTCGCTACTACATTCACACTAGTTGAAGTTAGTTTTACACTGGCCTACTTAGGTATTATATGCATGTACTGTGCTGCGTAGGTCTTTATATACATGTACTGTCCTACTTAGGTCTTTTATAGATGTACTGTCCTACTTAAGTCATATATGCATGTACTGTCCTTCTTAGGTAATATATGCATGTACTGTCCTGCGTAGGTTTTTACATACATGTACAGTCCTAATTAGGTCTTTTATAGATGTACTGTCCAACTTAGGTCCTTTATACATGTACTATCTTACTTAGGTCCTATATACATGTAGTGTCCTACTTATGTCCTATAATACATGTATTGTCATACTTTGTTGGTCCTTTATACATATACTGTATTACTTATTTAAAGGAACCTTTTTGAAAAAAAGTGTCTTAGAAAAATGGAAAAAATCTTGGAAGACAACGGCCACCCGATCCATTAGTACTACGTCAGGTCGTCGCGAAGTGAGCGACTGCTGTCAATCAAGACAAGAACAGAGCGGTACAAAAAACTCGTTCGTACCTCACTCGGTAAGACTATATCACCGCTACTTGTTGATCAGGAAACATGAAAAGGACCAAGATGCCTGTGTGTAGTCGCTGAATGAACTCATTATGTTGTCTGTTGTATTTATGTGTATTTTTCTGTTGTGTTGTCTTTATATGAGAAAAGAGCCCTTGTAATCACAACAAATTTCCATAAGGATCAATAAAACAGTCTTAGTCCTAGGCCCCTATAGATATGTACTGTCCTAATTAGGCTCTATATATATGAGCTGTGCTACTTAGATCCTATATACATGTACTGTCCTACTAGGTCCTAAATACAAGTACTGTCCTACTTGGGTCCTTTATACATGTACGTTAGTCTAGCACGTTTGCTCAATTCTATCTAGTTGAAGAATAAACAATAGATAATAATAAAACTTTTTTATCATTATAAAAAATTTTAGTTGACGACACATTTATAACAGTTGGCAAAAACAACAACAACTAAAAACAACATCAACAACAACAAAAACAACAATATACTAACACTTAATACTAAGACTGCTTCTTTTACAAAGCTTGTATCAACTCTGTCTTTCTGTCTGTCTGTCTGGTGAACTGTTTGTACAGTTCATTTCTCCCAGGCCCTTTCTCGTATCAAGTTGAAACTTTTCGCAATTTTTCATTTGCATAGATAAGACATTAATTAATTTAAAAAAATGGACCTCATTCACCAATCGTAAACGAACATCATTGAGTCACGTGCTTCTCTATCTCTTCTATACAAATTAAGATCTAATTTTAATCAACAATGGTTATCACGTGACAGTTTTTTTCAGTTGTTTTATCAATATCATCACGTGACCGTTTGTTATAGGTGAATGAAGTCCATTAGTCAATTAATTACTGGTAATTAATTATTTTGTTTGCTACCAACAAGGGGAATTAATCTTTCAGTATTCACAGATATGGCTAAGTATGGAGGGTTTCGTTCCTTTAGATAATTGTACGCTTTATTTCTGCCACACTCATTATCGGATCAAGTTGAAACTTTAAACCATTATGAATAAAACATGAATCAATAAAAACATTAACCAATCAGTCAATTAATTATTGGTAATTAATTATCGGTAATTAATTATTGTGTTTGATATCTAATAAGGGAAATAACATCTACATTATTGAAAGATGAGGTAATTGCGGATATATTTCCCATAGGACTTTTAATATTGTGCTTGTTTTTAAACCAAATGTGGAAATGTAATCGAGTCAAATGGGATATTTTCAATCAAGGCAAAGTAACGAGAATAATTAAACACACCCACTAGGGTGGTCCATAAAAGCATGGAAAAAAAAAATTTCTCAGATTTAATAGCACACCGTTAGAAAACTTTTGTTTTGGTCCCAAGAACAAACATAACAAAAATTGTCCAAATATATCAACATTTTGAGGTTGCTCAAGACACCAGAGTGTTTTGGCTATTGCTTACTTAAGTATTTACTCATAGCTGGTCTTAGTGCACTGAATAATTTTTTAATATATTCTATGGTACTGACTCTGACTACAAATTCAGAGACTCATGGAAAAATTAAAAGTTGAAGCTAGTTTATCTCGCAGTAAAACAGAAGTATGGCTAATTGGACCATTACAAGATGTACTACCACCAAATGTCTTGCCCACAACTAGTGATGTGCTGAAAGTGTTTTGCTATCATCATCATACAGAAAAAACAACAGTTTCTGAAAGTGCCAAACTTACTTCATATCAGATATTGGAACTATGGGACAAGGCCAGAATTCCAACAACATATGATACACATGTTATTGAAAAACTAAAATCTGTTTTTGAAGAATACCAGCTTATTAAGAAAAATAAGGGAAGAGCAAGTGATGCACAACGACTCAGAGAAAAGAACTTTGAAGAAAAATCACGTAAACTGTTTGATATTGCTCACCAAGAAGCTGCACAGCTAATTAAAATTCATGAAGACAGAGTATTTTTGGAGGACCAGAGAAGCACTAGGCAAATGAAAATGAGTGGCATTGATAAACAGCTGTCAAAGAAAGAAGATCGGGCTAAAGAACGCAAACAAAAAGACGAAGACAGAAAAATGCGAGAAGAGCATTGAAAGAAAGCAAGTGCACAGTCATCAATAACACAAATACCTGACAGCAGCAACAGTGAAAGTGAAGAAAACATAGAGGAACAGCAGCAGCAACAGTGAAAGTGAAGAAAACATAGAGGAACAGCAGCAGCAACAGTGAAAGTGAAGAAAACATAGAGGAACAGCAGCAGCAACAGTGAAAGTGAAGAAAACATAGAGGAACAGCAGCAGCAACAGTGAAAGTGAAGAAAACATAGAGGAACAGCAGCAGCAACAGTGAAAGTGAAGAAAACATAGAGGAACAACAGCAGCATAAAGACAAAGACTATGAAATAGAAATTCCACTGTATTATAAAAAGCAATTGTGTTATGCTGTCGATGTAGATGAGTCTTCAAAATTAGACATTGCAACCAAAAAGCCTAGAATTCTTCAGGATATGCTGTCATCTTCAGATGTTGCATCAGCACTTGATAAAATAAACCTATCAGACAGGGAAGTTTACCATATTAGCAGCTGCTATAGCGCAAGCTAGTGGCCAGAGCCTTAATGATGCAGCCAACAGTACATCGAAAACGATTGACACATCGATCAGTCATTGAAAGCCACGTACGGGAACAGTTTTTGGCTCGTGATAAGACACCATTACTGGTTCATTTCGACAGCAAGATCATGAAGGATACAACAAATAATACTGATCCTCACTCAAATACTGATAGAGTTGCTGTTCTTGTCACAGGTTGTAACACCGAAAAAATATTCGGTATCACTAAAATTGCAGCAGGAACAGGTCAAGCACAGGCCAATGCAACATACCAGCTGCTCAATCTATGGGAACTATCTGAAAACATTATAGGCATGTGTTTTGATACCACTGCTTCAAATACAGGTACAAAAGTGGAGCATGTGTCTTGCTCGAGAAAATGCTTCACAGAAATCTACGTTACTTTGCATGTCGTCATCATATACAGGAGTTGATAATTGGTGAAGTGTTCATGGTTCTCTTTGGCCCGAGCCGTAGTCCTAATATTGCAATGTTTGAACGATTCAGAGCATGTTGGCCAAAAATAAATCATGCAAATTACAAACCACTTGATGATACCAGCATGAGTCATCCTGTGCTACAGATGCTTTGATCTTATGTTGTGCCATTTTTAAAAAGCTTTCTGTCAGCCGAAAGATCAAACATCCCGCGAGAAGACTACAAAGAAATGATACAACTCTGTCATACAGTTTTGGGCTGTCCAGTGAATGACCATGACCAAGCTAATAGTCACTACTGCTTTCGTGTTCCTGGGGCCTACCATATGGCCAGATGGATGGCCAAAGTTATTTATAGTTTGAAATTTTTTCTGTTCAGAGACGAATTTAAACTGACTGTATCAGAAACTAAGAATTTGACAGAATTTAGTGTATTTGCCACTCATATTTATGTGTCTGCATGGATTTCATGTCCTATGCAAAGTGATGCACCAATTAATGATCTACAACTGTTAGCAAGGATTGATCAGTACTCTGAAATCAACAAGAAAATTGCAACTGCTGCCACAAAAAAATTACAAAATCATTTGTGGTATCTCGGCCCAGAATTGGTCTGGATGGCATTATTCTCAAATAAGGAAGCAAACACTGAAAAGAAAATGATGGTGGAGGCAATGATTGCTGCCGGTTCGAATGCCAGTGTCAGAGGAATTAAATTTCCTCCTGCCAATGTTGAGCAACTGAAACGAACACAACTACATGAACTAATATCATCCACCACAACAGCTGCACTGCTTTCAATTGGACTTGACGTTGCACTCTTAATGGCATTGATTCTGAGAACTGGAGTGATTGTCCACATTTTCAACAACAGCCAATGTTGTGAAATGCCTAAAAGTCGTTAACGACACCGCAGAACGTTCTATTGCATTGATGACATCCTTCAACCAGTCAATAACCAAATCTGAGGCTGAAATGCAAAAACTGATTCAAGTGGTCAAAGACAATCGGGAGCGCATTCCTGACTCTTCAAAGGCCAGTCTAGCTTCTGCCAAAATGGCTACGAAGTGACTAACAACAAAATTGTATTTGCAATAATGCCAACATCTGTGAATCAGACTTGACAATATGTTTTATTGCAGTTTATTATGATTAGTTCTTGACTTTTTATTGTTTGGTGTATTGTTGTGGCTGCCTAAATGATTAAATAAACAAAAAATTAGCACATTGACCTGTGTAAGTAATTGATTACTGTGACGAAACAGAATGTAAAAATGCAACACAGCATGCCAAAAATAAATGGTTAATGAGCAACCTGTAATTATAGTCTGAATTCATTGAAATTTTGGATGGAAGTTCACTTTTATATAAGGAAACAAATGACAGGGTGTGCAATTTCAAAAACAAAACAAAATTTTTTTGGACCACCCTAACACCCACACATACACACACATCCGAGTGAGAACAAACCCAAACCACTCAGAAACGTACTATAACGACTTCCACACACAGACATCATGATCTTGTTTTTAACCAGCAGCTCTGATACAGACACGCAGAGCGAGGATCAAATGAGCTTTTGTGTTCAGAACTTGCTTGGTAAACCTGCGAAACAACTATGTGGATCATCTCATGGGAATGAGATGAATGCCTGTGCGCAAGCGTAGTTCCACCCTTTCCACGCAGCTGATGTATGAAAAGGAACGGCAAGTTTCGATCACTTTGGATCAGCGGCATCACAAGCTATGCCAGGTTGCAGACTTCTTGAGTTTTCGTAAGAGCTGAGCCCCGAAGCCTTTCCCATGATTGGATATAGCAGCAAGAAAGCTGAGGTTTGAATTCAGAGTTTTCCTTCACCTATGTTGGAGCTAATCAAGTGATCCTTCACCCTTGACATATTCCATAGTCTGTTGGACCGCGAAGAAACACAAAAGAACCACAGATGATCCTCTCTTTCGCCATGACTAGAATGTAATTCAAGGACAGACCCAAGCATTCTTTGAAATCGTTTTCCATCGCTTTTCCTGTCTGCCTCTTTTTTTTTCTTTTCCTGGTAATGTTCCCTGAAGGAAGGTTTGTTGCGCCCTATATAGTTTAATTTTCATTTTTCAACAGTGGTCAGTAGGACATCATGGAGCCTAACTGCCATTGTTAAAACGTCTCCGATTTCCTCACTTGTGGTGCGGTTTTTCTATTTAATATCTAGGACCCTTCTATGGCATTTCAATTCCTCTCTAATTCTGCAGTTAGCGCTGAAGATTGGCAAGCATACACGAATGTCGCCTAGACCAAGTAGCGCATCAGCCTGACTTTAATGCCGAGGGCTGTGCCTTTCTTTTCAGATTGTTCTTGTGCTTTGCAAATACTGCAATGCACTGGTCCAATTTTTGCCAGTAGCATGATTCTCTTCAAGGTTACGTGGGTACTGTAAGCATTGACGGAAAAATTTCTAACTTTCGCTATGTGGATGACATACATGGTTTGAAAAAAACCGAGCAAGAGCTAGCTGACTTGGGGATGCACATAGACAAGACTTCCGCAGCAAATGGTATGCACATCAATGCCGAAAAAAAAAACGCATACCAATAGTGAACAAGACTAAAATGGAAGCCAGTACTGGAGGCAAAAAGCTGGCAAGTGTCGGAGCTATCGTTTCAGGCGAAGACAACTAAGACTACGACCAAACAGCACTTCTCACTTACTACCAATTACATAACGAATTCCGTCTTAAAATGTTAAACCTCAAAAAATTGTTGTCCATGTAACTACCATTGCCTGTTAATTAGTTTTTCTTGACCTATTTAAATATTTTGCGAGACCCACTGTGAACAAATAAAGTAAAAGTGATTTTTGAAGTATAATGAAAAAATATAACACGCAATATATAAGACTTGAAAAAAAAAACACACTGTACAAACTATCATTCACTAAATAAAATATCTAGGGGAAAAAAAAGGAAAGAAAATCCAGGTCCACTGGGACTACAGGCTCCAATGTTCGTTAATTATTAACCCACTCACAGAGAGAGTTTAGCATCTTAAGGAGATGTTGTAACTGGATAAGGCGGGGGCTGTTTCTAAGCCGTTGTCCAGCTAGTCTGTTGGATTTTTCCCTGCGTAAGATCGTGTCACATATATCTTGTTACCTCCAAGATAATTATTGTGTTTATGCTGTTTGATTGTTCCCTTTAGAAGATGTCTGCCAGTTATTGCGTTAAACATAATACTAAGAGCTATTTAACTATTGGTATATAACTCATGTCCAAACATTGATTGGTATATAACTCATGTCCAAACATTGATTGGTATATAACTCATGTCCAAACATTGATTGGTATATAACTCATGTCCAAACATTGATTGGTATATAACTCATGTCCAAACATTGATTGGTATATAACTCATGTCCAAACATTGATTGGTATATAACTCATGTCAAAACATTGATTGGTATATAACTCATGTCCAAACATTGATTGGTATATAACTCATGTCCAAACATTGATTGGTATATAACTCATGTCCAAACATTTGATTGGTATATAACTCATGTCCAAACATTGATTGGTATATAACTCATGTCCAAACATTGATTGGTATATAACTCATGTCCAAAAATTGATTGGTATATAACTCATGTCCAAAAATTGATTGGTATATAACTCATGTCCAAACATTGATTGGTATATAACTCATTTCCAAACATTGATTGGTATATAACTCCTGTCCAAACATTGATTGGTATATAACTCATGTCCAAACATTGATTGGTATATAACTCATGTCCAAACATTGATTGGTATATAACTCATGTCCAAACATGGATTGGTATATAACTCCTGTCCAAACATTGATTGGTATATAACTCATGTCCAAACATTTGATTGGTATATAACTCATGTCCAAACATTGATTGGTATATAACTCATGTCCAAAAATTGATTGGTATATAACTCATGTCCAAACATTGATTGGTATATAACTCATGTCCAAACATTGATTGGTATAAAACTCATGTCCAAACATTGATTGGTATATAACTCATGTCCAAACATTTGATTGGTATATAACTCATGTCCAAACATTGATTGGTATATTACTCATGTCCAAAAATTGATTGGTATATAACTCATGTCCAAACATTGATTGGTATATAACTCATGTCCAAAAATTGATTGGCATATAACTCATGTCCAAACATTGATTGGTATATTACTCATGTCCAAACATTGATTGGTATATAACTCCTGTCCAAACATTGATTGGTATATAACTCATGTCCAAACATTGATTGGTATATAACTCATGTCCAAACATTGATTGGTATATAACTCATGTCCAAACATTGATTGGTATATAACTCATGTCCAAACATTGATTGGTATATAACTCCTGTCCAAACATTGATTGGTATATAACTCATGTCCAAACATTTGATTGGTATATAACTCATGTCCAAACATTGATTGGTATATAACTCATGTCCAAAAATTGATTGGTATATAACTCATGTCCAAACATTGATTGGTATATTACTCATGTCCAAACATTGATTGGTATATAACTCCTGTCCAAACATTGATTGGTATATAACTCATGTCCAAACATTGATTGGTATATAACTCATGTCCAAACATTGATTGGTATATAACTCATGTCCAAACATTGATTGGTATATAACTCATGTCCAAACATTGATTGGTATATAACTCATGTCCAAACATTGATTGGTATATAACTCATGTCCAAACATTGATTGGTATATAACTCCTGTCCAAACATTGATTGGTATATAACTCATGTCCAAACATTTGATTGGTATATAACTCATGTCCAAACATTGATTGGTATATAACTCATGTCCAAAAATTGATTGGTATATAACTCATGTCCAAACATTGATTGGTATATAACTCATGTCCAAACATTGATTGGTATATAACTCATGTCCAAACATTGATTGGTATATAACTCATGTCCAAACATTGATTGGTATATAACTCATGTCCAAACATTGATTGGTATATAACTCATGTCCAAACATTGATTGGTATATAACTCATGTCCAAACATTGATTGGTATATAACTCCTGTCCAAACATTGATTGGTATATAACTCATGTCCAAACATTTGATTGGTATATAACTCATGTCCAAACATTGATTGGTATATAACTCATGTCCAAACATTGATTGGTATATAACTCATGTCCAAACATTGATTGGTATATAACTCCTGTCCAAACATTGATTGGTATATAACTCATGTCCAAACATTTGATTGCTATATAACTCATGTCCAAAAATTGATTGGTATATAACTCATGTCCAAACATTGATTGGTATATAACTCATGTCCAAACATTGATTGGTATATAACTCATGTCCAAACATTGATTGGTATATAACTCCTGTCCAAACATTGATTGGTATATAACTCATGTCCAAACATTTGATTGGTATATAACTCATGTCCAAACATTGATTGGTATATTAATCATGTCCAAAAATTGATTGGTATATAACTCATGTCCAAACATTGATTGGTATATAACTCATGTCCAAACATTGATTGGTATATAACTCATGTCCAAACATTGATTGGTATATAACTCATGTCCAAACATTGATTGGTATATAACTCATGTCCAAACATTGATTGGTATATAACTCATGTCCAAACATTGATTGGTATATAACTCCTGTCCAAACATTGATTGGTATATAACTCATGTCCAAACATTGATTGGTATATAACTCATGTCCAAACATTGATTGGTATATAACTCATGTCCAAACATTGATTGGTATATAACTCATGTCCAAACATTGATTGGTATATAACTCATGTCCAAACATTGATTGGTATATAACTCATGTCCAAACATTGATTGGTATATAACTCCTGTCCAAACATTGATTGGTATATAACTCATGTCCAAACATTTGATTGGTATATAACTCATGTCCAAACATTGATTGGTATATAACTCATGTCCAAAAATTGATTGGTATATAACTCATGTCCAAACATTGATTGGTATATTACTCATGTCCAAACATTGATTGGTATATAACTCCTGTCCAAACATTGATTGGTATATAACTCATGTCCAAACATTGATTGGTATATAACTCATGTCCAAACATTGATTGGTATATAACTCATGTCCAAACATTGATTGGTATATAACTCATGTCCAAACATTGATTGGTATATAACTCATGTCCAAACATTGATTGGTATATAACTCCTGTCCAAACATTGATTGGTATATAACTCATGTCCAAACATTTGATTGGTATATAACTCATGTCCAAACATTGATTGGTATATAACTCATGTCCAAAAATTGATTGGTATATAACTCATGTCCAAACATTGATTGGTATATAACTCATGTCCAAACATTGATTGGTATATAACTCATGTCCAAACATTGATTGGTATATAACTCATGTCCAAACATTGATTGGTATATAACTCATGTCCAAACATTGATTGGTATATAACTCATGTCCAAACATTGATTGGTATATAACTCATGTCCAAACATTGATTGGTATATAACTCCTGTCCAAACATTGATTGGTATATAACTCATGTCCAAACATTTGATTGGTATATAACTCATGTCCAAACATTGATTGGTATATAACTCATGTCCAAACATTGATTGGTATATAACTCATGTCCAAACATTGATTGGTATATAACTCCTGTCCAAACATTGATTGGTATATAACTCATGTCCAAACATTTGATTGCTATATAACTCATGTCCAAAAATTGATTGGTATATAACTCATGTCCAAACATTGATTGGTATATAACTCATGTCCAAACATTGATTGGTATATAACTCATGTCCAAACATTGATTGGTATATAACTCCTGTCCAAACATTGATTGGTATATAACTCATGTCCAAACATTTGATTGGTATATAACTCATGTCCAAACATTGATTGGTATATTAATCATGTCCAAAAATTGATTGGTATATAACTCATGTCCAAACATTGATTGGTATATAACTCATGTCCAAACATTGATTGGTATATAACTCATGTCCAAACATTGATTGGTATATAACTCATGTCCAAACATTGATTGGTATATAACTCATGTCCAAACATTGATTGGTATATAACTCATGTCCAAACATTGATTGGTATAGAACTCCTGTCCAAACATTGATTGGTATATAACTCATGTCCAAACATTGATTGGTATATAACTCATGTCCAAACATTGATTGGTATATAACTCATGTCCAAACATTGATTGGTATATAACTCATGTCCAAAAATTGATTGGTATATAAGTCATGTCCAAACATTGATTGGTATATAACTCATGTCCAAACATTGATTGGTATATAACTCATGTCCAAACATTGATTGGTATATAACTCATGTCCAAACATTGATTGGTATATAACTCATGTCCAAACATTGATTGGTATATAACTCATGTCCAAACATTGATTGGTATATAACTCATGTCCAAACATTGATTGGTATATAACTCATGTCCAAACATTGATTGGTATATAACTCCTGTCCAAACATTGATTGGTATATAAGTCATGTCCAAACATTTGATTGGTATATAACTCATGTCCAAACATTGATTGGTATATAACTCATGTCCAAACATTGATTGGTATATAACTCATGTCCAAACATTGATTGGTATATAACTCATGTCCAAACATTGATTGGTATATAACTCATGTCCAAACATTGATTGGTATATAACTCATGTCCAAACATTGATTGGTATATAACTCATGTCCAAACATTGATTGGTATATAACTCCTGTCCAAACATTGATTGGTATATAACTCATGTCCAAACATTTGATTGGTATATAACTCATGTCCAAACATTGATTGGTATATAACTCATGTCCAAACATTGATTGGTATATAACTCATGTCCAAACATTGATTGGTATATAACTCCTGTCCAAACATTGATTGGTATATAACTCATGTCCAAACATTTGATTGCTATATAACTCATGTCCAAAAATTGATTGGTATATAACTCATGTCCAAACATTGATTGGTATATAACTCATGTCCAAACATTGATTGGTATATAACTCATGTCCAAACATTGATTGGTATATAACTCCTGTCCAAACATTGATTGGTATATAACTCATGTCCAAACATTTGATTGGTATATAACTCATGTCCAAACATTGATTGGTATATTACTCATGTCCAAAAATTGATTGGTATATAACTCATGTCCAAACATTTGATTGGTATATAACTCATGTCCAAACATTTATTGGTATATAACTCATGTCCAAACATTGATTGGTATATAACTCATGTCCAAACATGGATTGGTATATAACTCCTGTCCAAAAATTGATTGGTATATAACTCATGTCCAAACATTTGATTGGTATATAACTTATGTCCAAACATTGATTGGTATATAACTCATGTCCAAACATTGATTGGTATAAAACTCATGTCCAAACATTGATTGGTATAAAACTCATGTCCAAACATTGATTGGTATATAACTCCTGTCCAAACATTGATTGGTATATAACTCATGTATAAACATTTGATTGGTATATAACTCATGTCTAAACATTGATTGGTATATAACTCATGTCCAAAAATTGATTGGTATATAACTCATGTCCAAACATTGATTGGTATATAACTCATGTCCAAACATTGATTGGTATATAACTCATGTCCAAAAATTGATTGGTATATAACTCATGTCCAAACATTGATTGGTATATTACTCATGTCCAAACATTGATTGGTATATAACTCCTGTCCAAACATTGATTGGTATATAACTCATGTCCAAACATTGATTGGTATATAACTCATGTCCAAACATTGATTGGTATATAACTCATGTCCAAACATTGATTGGTATATAACTCATGTCCAAACATTGATTGGTATATAACTCCTGTCCAAACATTGATTGGTATATAACTCATGTCCAAACATTTGATTGGTATATAACTCATGTCCAAACATTGATTGGTATATAACTCATGTCCAAAAATTGATTGGTATATAACTCATGTCCAAACATTGATTGGTATATAACTCATGTCCAAACATTGATTGGTATATAACTTATGTCCAAACATTGATTGGTATATAACTCATGTCCAAACATTGATTGGTATATAACTCATGTCCAAACATTGATTGGTATATAACTCATGTCCAAACATTGATTGGTATATAACTCATGTCCAAACATTGATTGGTATATAACTCCTGTCCAAACATTGATTGGTATATAACTCATGTCCAAACATTTGATTGGTATATAACTCATGTCCAAACATTGATTGGTATATACCTCATGTCCAAACATTGATTGGTATATAACTCATGTCCAAACATTGATTGGTATATAACTCCTGTCCAAACATTGATTGGTATATAACTCATGTCCAAACATTTGATTGCTATATAACTCATGTCCAAAAATTGATTGGTATATAACTCATGTCCAAACTTTGATTGGTATATAACTCATGTCCAAACATTGATTGGTATATAACTCATGTCCAAACATTGATTGGTATATAACTCCTGTCCAAACATTGATTGGTATATAACTCATGTCCAAACATTTGATTGGTATATAACTCATGTCCAAACATTGATTGGTATATTACTCATGTCCAAAAATTGATTGGTATATATCTCATGTCCAAACATTGATTGGTATATAACTCATGTCCAAACATTGATTGGTATATAACTCATGTCCAAACATTGATTGGTATATAACTCATGTCCAAACATTGATTGGTATATAACTCATGTCCAAACATTGATTGGTATATAACTCATGTCCAAACATTGATTGGTATATAACTCATGTCCAAACATTGATTGGTATATAACTCATGTCCAAACATTGATTGGTATATAACTCATGTCCAAACATTGATTGGTATATAACTCATGTCCAAACATTGATTGGTATATAACTCATGTCCAAAAATTGATTGGTATATAACTCATGTCAACAAATTGATTGGTATATAACTCATGTCCAAAAATTGATTGGTATATAAGTCATGTCCAAACATTGATTGGTATATAACTCATGTCCAAACATTGATTGGTATATAACTCATGTCCAAACATTGATTGGTATATAACTCCTGTCCAAACATTGATTGGTATATAACTCATGTCCAAACATTTGATTGGTATATAACTCATGTCCAAACATTGATTGGTATATAACTCATGTCCAAAAATTGATTGGTATATAACTCATGTCCAAACATTGATTGGTATATAACTCATGTCCAAACATTGATTGGTATATAACTCATGTCCAAACATTGATTGGTATATAACTCATGTCCAAACATTGATTGGTATATAACTCATGTCCAAACATTGATTGGTATATAACTCATGTCCAAACATTGATTGGTATAAACTCATGTCCAAACATTGATTGGTATATAACTCCTGTCCAAACATTGATTGGTATATAACTCATGTCCAAACATTTGATTGGTATATAACTCATGTCCAAACATTGATTTTGTTATATAACTCATGTCCAAACATTGATTGGTATATAACTCATGTCCAAACATTGATTGGTATATAACTCCTGTCCAAACATTGATTGGTATATAACTCATGTCCAAACATTTGATTGCTATATAACTCATGTCCAAACATTGATTGGTATATTACTCATGTCCAAAAATTGATTGGTATATAACTCATGTCCAAACATTGATTGGTATATAACTCATGTCCAAACATTGATTGGTATATAACTCATGTCCAAACATTGATTGGTATATAACTCATGTCCAAACATTGATTTTGTTATATAACTCATGTCCAAACATTGATTGGTATATAACTCATGTCCAAACATTGATTGGTATATAACTCCTGTCCAAACATTGATTGGTATATAACTCATGTCCAAACATTTGATTGCTATATAACTCATGTCCAAAAATTGATTGGTATATAACTCATGTCCAAACATTGATTGGTATATAACTCATGTCCAAACATTGATTGGTATATAACTCATGTCCAAACATTGATTGGTATATAACTCCTGTCCAAACATTGATTGGTATATAACTCATGTCCAAACATTTGATTGGTATATAACTCATGTCCAAACATTGATTGGTATATTACTCATGTCCAAAAATTGATTGGTATATAACTCATGTCCAAACATTGATTGGTATATAACTCATGTCCAAACATTGATTGGTATATAACTCATGTCCAAACATTGATTGGTATATAACTCATGTCCAAACATTGATTGGTATATAACTCATGTCCAGACATTGATTGGTATATAACTCCTGTCCAAACATTGATTGGTATATAACTCATGTCCAAACATTGATTGGTATATAACTCATGTCCAAACATTGATTGGTATATAACTCATGTCCAAACATTGATTGGTATATAACTCATGTCCAAACATTGATTGGTATATAACTCCTGTCCAAACATTGATTGGTATATAACTCATGTCCAAACATTTGATTGGTATATAACTCATGTCCAAACATTGATTGGTATATTACTCATGTCCAAAAATTGATTGGTATATAACTCATGTCCAAACATTGATTGGTATATAACTCATGTCCAAACATTGATTGGTATATAACTCATGTCCAAACATTGATTGGTATATAACTCATGTCCAAACATTGATTGGTATATAACTCATGTCCAGACATTGATTGGTATATAACTCCTGTCCAAACATTGATTGGTATATAACTCATGTCCAAACATTGATTGGTATATAACTCATGTCCAAACATTGATTGGTTTATAACTCATGTCCAAACATTGATTGGTATATAACTCATGTCCAAAAATTGATTGGTATATAACTCATGTCAAAAAATTGATTGGTATATAACTCATGTCCAAAAATTGATTGGTATATAAGTCATGTCCAAACATTGATTGGTATATAACTCATGTCCAAACATTGATTGGTATATAACTCATGTCCAAACATTGATTGGTATATAACTCCTGTCCAAACATTGATTGGTATATAACTCATGTCCAAACATTTGATTGGTATATAACTTATATCAGTTGATACTTTTCTTTTAATTTTTTTCCATTTGATCACATTTTGTGTCACCTCTACTATAGTTGTCACCCGGTGCGATCCAAATCCCTTTCTTCCTGAACTGTAACGGCATTACCCTTGATTCTTTCACATTACATTGGAACAGAGATTTTAATGTTCAAGTTAGAATTAGTCGCCATCTTTCTCACAAGGCAACTTGTTGTTAGTTTCGTATTGTTATTTATCGTTATAGTTCTAACATCATCATGAAGTAAATCGTTTTAAAGTTAGGTCACAAGGGCGTACGTGTAGCATGTCACGTAAATGAGCTTTAACTCTTTCCGTAATTATTTTTCCACGTTTTGAAGGAATTTTTCATTTTTGCTCATGACTATTTCACTCCCCCTGTTATGATTAAGCTTCAATAGCTTTGTTGTTTGTTCTCAGAAAATGTTTTATTTGGTATGTCAAGTTTAAAAAAAATTAAACATTAATTTAATTTAATGAAGTAAAAATCAACGATGGTATCGTTGATTAGGAGAGAAAGAGTTAAGCCAAAGAAAACACTGCTAAAGTGAAACTCAAACTTTTTAAACACCTATCACTGACCATGTGTGCCTTAACTACTGTTTAGTGGTTAGAAAACAAACTAGACTCTAATTACGAGTGACATAATGACAGACTGCCTCTCTAGATGCGTTCCTCTTATAGCTTACCAAGCAATCTAATAAGAGATTGACGGACGGCCTCACTAGACCCCTTTCCGTATAGCTTACCCAGCAATCTAATTAGAGATTGACCTTTTAAGTGTTAACCTTTAACTTTCCTCTTCCTCGCTCCCCCTTTCCAATTTCCTTTGCCCTAAATAATTACACAATACAATGCGAGGGCCTGTCTCGTCATCTTATAGTGACCTGAGCGTTAAGTACAGGCTTCTGCCTAATCAACTCACAGCCACCCACCCACCCAACCCACACTCACTGGTGGGAACCTCGTCAATCCCTCCCCCTCCCCCCCCATTTCCCCTTTTCAATACCAGATCATTACTTTTCCAGTTTTTCCTCTCCCCGAAGGGCTGGTCCACCGCACTGGGAGGATGGACAACTCGGAAATGAAAGTTGACAACTTTGTAGACATATAGTGGCCTCCCCTTCCTGTCTTAATGAAATTTCTCTATCATCGATTTAAAAGCTGTAGAAAGAGCTTAGGGGATGAGCAAGTGTGGGGGGGGGGGACAACCAGGGAAATAAGAGGGTTTGAAATTTCCACTGAATCGCTATTACGGCGCCCAATAACTATGCACCCCTCCCACGGTTGAGTTTAGATGCTCGGGGTTCGCCTCGTAAAATGAAACAGATTTCGTTCCTCGTTTTATTTAAATTCCTGCTCGATTCCCCGAAGGCATCGATTTGAAAAGAACAAAAAAAAATGTGAAAAGCTTTTAACCCCTGTCTGCCTGGTGTCCCTCAACAGTGAACTGGACGAGAGTGGCTACTAAATAACATCTCATGGAGTCTGTGGACTCTCATTCTTTAATGCCTTGCAGAGAGCAAGAATGTACATTGTAGAAACTTAGACACAAAACGCTTACTTTGGAAACATCGTCTTGATATAACACATGCTCGAAGAGATAAATATTCAATGTTTTAAGCTGACATTCATTTGCAAAGAAACAAAAAATGTTGCAAAATGTGTTAGTGTGGTGTGTGTACTGTATACGGTGCAGTAGCGTAGCAAGGTGCCTGTATGGCTGGGTGCGAGAGTTTATTATTCTCCTCCCCTTTTTTTAAGAAACCCGAACATTGAGTATAAGAAACAAAAAATCGAGTCACTTTCTATATATCAGTTCATTGCCCAAAAGACCCCAATGTATGTAACACATATTGCAAGTAATTGTGTCTTTACACTCAGTTCAGCAACGAATTCTTACTAATAGTAGTTTCATAACACCCAATGTTTATAGATCATACCTAATGTCTAGCTTCGTAAATGGTTGTTTTAAACTCATTCTAATGTTCTAGTACCTCTGTCTCTTTCTCTTTTATTCGCGTGTGCAAGTGTGTATGTGGGTGTGTGTCAAACTATTTAAAGCTGCCATTTTATTATTATTATGTCAGAAATGAACGAGTAGTCATTCTCTGGCGCTACCAGAGTCGAGTTTCGTTAAAGACTACAAAATTTATCGTAGTCCCTTAACTGCTTCCACTGAGGAATTTTCTGGTGATGTGGCAGATCTGCAGCAGTATCGCCCTCTGACAGGCAACGAGAATGTTCATAGGAATGTTAAGGGCCTTGAAGGTACCTTGTGGTGAGGTCAGTTGTTATTATCCCCTCGGTTGATATAACAATGGGGGTATATTGTTATTTTGGATAATTTCCATAGACGCTTAATCTCCAAGCCTAGGTTCCCATATTTTCGTTGTTTTTTCACTTTCATCTTTCTTAAGTTATAAGACAGTGGTACGGCGATGTCAATAATGCTAGCGGATTTCTCTTTTTTACCAATGGACAGCACATCTATGCGATTAAAATCTACCGTTTTTTTCGGTTAAAATAGGCCTATCCCAGTATAGCAGATGATCAGTAGACTCGAGAACCTCTTATTGTGAGTATTTGTAATAAGGAGTAGTATCCTTATCGATCAAATTATGTGTCAAAGCCAAGTGTTGGTGTATTAACTTTGCAACTTAATTATGGCGACCTATGTAGGCAGATTCTGATAGGACTGAACATCCTGCCATTATGTGTTTTAACTGACTCGCCCACATTTCCACATTTTTGGCATTTGTCAACAATATTGAGTTTTAGGATATGCTTCCAGTAATTTTTTTCTTAATTACTCTGTCCTGTATTGCTGTAACAAAGTCTTCTGTTTTAGGGTAGAGATAAACTGCTTTGAGCCATGTAAAGGACAATTATTTTTTTCGTTGCTTCTGTTGTTGTTACTACTTAAAGATTTTCTCTATATTAGATGCCTTAAAGGTTTTTAAAACGTGTTTGTTTTCTATTTTCTAATCATTGTTCTGGCGGATAGAATTACTAGTCAGCAAATTTTCCAGCAAAGAAATAGAACCTTTTGTAAATGCTACCAGTTCTACCTATGGAACCGCCACAGTGATGAAATTATTTAAAAACGAAGCATTAAGGTTTGTCAAAACAAATATTTACAAATGAAATATGAAAACAAACCTAAAATGCTATTTAAACTTATTTAGGCCAATATTAAGATATGCTCCCACTGTTTGGGACCCCCTGAACTCAATACAACATGTTGAAACTAAAACAGATGCAAAATAGATTTATAACAAACGACTTTTGATTGGAGCAACACTTTTAGTAAAATCACTAAATTTAGATACCCATTAGGACAGAAGACTCAAAACATTAGCAATTTTATATAAAACACTAAAACATAATTTAGAAAAATAAACATCAAACACAAACAAAATATTCAGAAAGAGACAAAGATAAAAACATAATTCTTATCCCATATGCTAGGACCAATTCATACTAATGCTCCTTCTTCCCTAAAGCTATAAGAGGATGGATTGGATTGTCTGAATCAGCCAGAAAAACGAAAGACTTTGCAGTCACTGATTTTAACATGCATGACTAAAGTAACACATGAAATGCGTAAGACGTAATGATCTCTATTGAAGTAACATCTGTAATTTATAAGAAGAAGATTAGTCTTAAGGGAATGTTACCGTAACTGTTAGCGTTGGATAAAGGAAACTAGAATGAAGAGGTGCGTCAATAGAACGGAGTTGGAAGCTATTGAGATTACAAAAAAATTTAACACGGCTAAAAAGAAATGATGAATGAAAGAATCTTGTAAAGAATTTGGATCAGTCATGTAATTAAATTTGTAATAAGCCTCAGACGACAATCTATAAAGGGGACAAATTCAGTTTATAAAACCACTTTAGTCAATTACTATTTCTTTTCTTTGGAAAGGAGACTAATTCAGCTTATACCAACACTTGATTCAATTACTATTTCTTTCCCTTGTTTGAAATACCAAACGAAGTAATTTATTATCAATAGTTAATTAACCAATTGAAATTTTTTAAATTGATTCTTGTGTTGTCAGTTAAAAGAAACAATTGTGCCTACTTTTGGCTTTATAAGAGATTGGGTGTTGGAGAAATAACGTGTACAAACTTTTGGCCAGATAGACACACAGACAGACATAGAGACAGAGTGAGTTGATATTAGCTTGGTAAAAAAAATCCCTAAACATAGTCTGTTTAGTATCAGTCTAAAAATTAACATAATTCACAAATACCTTTATAAGTGTCGTGGCTAACTTTTTATTTTTAAAGTAGATAAAGGACAAGGCGATCAAAGTAAACAAACAAAAAGGTTACAAAGACACCTTGTGTGAAAACACAAACTCAAAATCGGGCCCCGAAGTGGTCCACCCAGGAAGTTAAAAGGGCAGGTTTCAATATTTTCAGAAAGAATATCATAATAAGATAAGATAATTTTATTAATCCAATCAAATGGAAATTCTATCAAAGGCAAATGACAGAGAAGTATGGAGAAAGAAGGTTGACAGATCCTGTGTGGTGCCCCAAAGGTCCATGAGACCAAGGATAGATAAAAGTGAATGTTAAGTTAGATGTGAACCTGGCCTAACTGATGTCTTATAATGAGTATCTAATTGGTCTAATTGTATTGTAAAGGGTCAATCTCTTAGTCAAAGCCTCAAAAAAAAAAAAAACATTTCCGTAAAAAAAAAAAAAATTAAAAATCCTTTTTTTTCCTTCTTTTTTCTCTTTGTGTGTGTGTAGGATTCCTATTAGTTTTGTGTTCTATCTAATGAGTGAAACACTACAGTTCACGTGAGAATATGAAAAACTACTTATTAATTGTTGTTTTAAATTATGTCCAACTTATTTGCATAGTAAATAGATATTTCTGTTTCAAAAAAAGTTAACATGTTTTTTGAAATTGTAGTATTTAGTATGACAGAACTTACATAACTTAGCAATACAATTTTAAAGAAAAATATTTTTGACCAAAAATCTAAAACCATTTGCATAAGTGTGTTTCCAATATAATATGCTATTTGCCCCCTTACTAAAAAGCCTTTAATGTTTGTTTCTATTAATAATGAATTGTTGTAAAAATGGTGTACTTTTATGAAAAAAAAAACTGCTTGCATAATTGATTTAAAAAATTAGATTTTTCGCTTTCAGAAAAGAAAAAGTAGTCGTTGCATCAGACTTCGAATGATGTTCGATTTTCATTTTTTCCTCTAGTTTACGAGATCTAAACGGGACAGACGAACAGACGGACAGATAGGCCACACAAAACTAATAGCGTCTTTTCCCTTTCGGGGGCCGCTAAAAAAAAAAAAGACAATGATCTGTATTTCATTCCCTTAAGGCCAGAAATTTAGACGAAAATTGCTTACAGCGATCATGTTTTATCTGTAATTGAAATGTCTACGTGTCTGATAGGTTTCTATATCTACATTGACAATACAACAAAACATATAAAACAAATACCACACATTCTAGACAACATCTTTGTTTACTAAATGAATAACAACAGAAATAAAAGCTAAAGAAGAAGAAAGAAACTTTTGGCAAAACTTGAAATTTGGTCCCGGCGGTGATTAAACCTCATCAATTATTCCTCCACTTGGGGGACGCATACCCACGCATATTCTCTCTCTCTCTCTCTCACACACACACACACGTCACTCACACAAATGATATTACCCATATGAGACTGCAGGCATTGCTAACTTTCAATATCTGCTTCGTTTTGTTTGAAATTCAATTTATGCAAATAGCTTTTTTTGTTTCATTTCTTTAGTTTTGATGTTTTTCTTTTTGACTGTGGATGCTGTCAGTCAGTTCCAGTCCGAAAACGAACTGTAAAAAAAGAAAACAATAGTTCCAGCAATGATCACGTCAATTAAACGTTGTCAGCTGAGTGTTATTAGAGTACTGAGATTTTACTTAATCTAAGGTGAAACGAGATAATTTCGTACTGCTCCTTTAGCAGTTTTTGTTTCAAAGTGTTGGGGTCTAGGGCATTGTCTCTTGTGTAGGCTACACATTCACCTCGGACACTGTTTGCCATCATGCTTTTAGTTTGAAGATCAATCAGCTGTATAAAGGAAGCGATTATTTCTGGTTTAAAAAAATGATCAAGAAACTTTAACATCCTAACAGCAAATCTTAACCCATTTTATTTTAAGTTATGGAACTTTACCACAAACATAATGATAGGTATAATGAAAAATGAATTTAAACTCTCCACCGGTCCCCCCCCCCTTCCCGAAAAAAGACTTCAAAAATGCAATGACACAGCGCTTAAAATGCTTGGGCCATGTTGGTGGTGTTTTACACTTTACATTCCATAATAATAATGAGAATATTAGTTCGTTTTAACATAATACGACCCAGGCAGAGCCAGAGAATGAATATACTCGTTGGTTTTTACATGATAATAATGATAATAATCGTTTATGGAAGTTATCCAAAATAGCAATATACGCCATTGTTATATCGACCGAGGGGATAATAACAACTGACCTCACCGATACTTTCAAGGTCCTTAACATTCCTAGATACATTCTCGTTGTACTGCTATAGACCTGCCACATCACCAGAAAAATTCCTCAGTGGAAATTGATGAAGGGACTGCAATGAACTTTGTTTCCGTGTAATGAAACTCGACCCTGGCAACGGCACAGATTGAATAATAATAATGATAACAATCGCCCTGATTTGCTGCTCATCGATAAAAAAGAAAATGCCGCTACCATTATGGACATCGCCGTACCACTATCTTATAATTTAACAAGATTACAAAGAGAGTTTGTGTTGCCACACAAACTCAGAGGCGGCCCCCGTGGGAGACGGATCACTGTCGGATCCGCATATTCGCTGTTCGACTGAGGATGGCATCGAGCAGGGTATGAAACCGAGACCGTAGAGATAATTAGTTCTGCGCGCTAACCGCACGACCAGGCATTGCTCTTAATCTAATGACAAACTGGTTACAAACTAATAGCCTACTATTGATAATATACCTACACATTACGGAATGACAACTACCGGATATGTACAATATGTCAGAATAGCGATTTTAGATAATCTTTTGGTATTGAACATTTTCATTTAGGCCTAAATGGAACTAGAATAAGTATGTAGATCTACCTAAATTAAACTACTAATTTAGCACTCTCAATATCTTTATCTACTAGATCTAGATCTAAATTACATATTTGGGACAATGTAGATGTAATTTAGATAAGATTTATATTTAAAAAAACTAGATAATCAATTAATAGACTAATTGCAAATCTAAATATTAAAATAAGTAGATTAGTTTTAGTATTTTATAACATTGCAATATTGACACATTGACAATCTAGACTTTAGAAAAAAAATCTACACTTTAAGCCTAGAAATTAAAATTATAGATCTTGATCTAGTCTAAATCATGTCTGTCTGGTAGTGCGGTTTGCGCGCTGGACTGTCGTTTGGATTCATCGATGGTCCCAGGTTCAAACCCTTCCCGCTCCCATCCCCCGTCGTCCAACTGGAGGTTTGGACTACAACTCTGAAGGAACATCCGAAACATGTAAAACAACAAACATTCTAAACTAGACCAAGAAATTCTAAATCTAGATTCTATAATGATTTTAATTAGAACTTAAATCTAAATCTAGTTTTAAAAATCTAGCTCTAGTGTAAGAAAAAAAATCTAGATCTAGTGTAAAAACTCTAGCTCTAGTGTAAAAAAAAATCTAGATCTAGTGTAAAAAATCTAGATTAGATCTAAATCTATTATGTCACATTACGAGGTTTAATAAACATTACTATACCAAGTTGTTTTAGCATTTAAAGAATTTATTCCATATGACGTCTAAGGAACAAAATCCACTACGTCACACGGTCTAGTTAGACTAAAACATATCATCTATACGAGCAGCTTGTCGAGTGTTCATAGACATTGGTGCACCGAGTGAGATCTTTTAGCTTTTCATTTAAAGAATTAACTCCATATGACGTCAAAGGAAAAAGATTCCATTACGTCACACGGCCTAGTTAGACTAAAAATATCATCTATAGGAGCAGCTTGTCGAGTGTTCATAGACATTGGTGCACCGAGTGATTTCTTTTAGCATTTCATTTAAAGAATTAACTCCATATGACGTCAAAGGAAAAAGATTCCATGACGTCACACGGCCTAGTTAGACTAAAAATGTCATCTATACGAGCAGCTTCTCGAGGGTTTATAGACATTGGTGCACCGAGTGAGTTCTTTTAGCATTTCATTTAAAGAATTAACTCCATATGATGTCAAAGGAAAAAGATTCCATAACGTCACACGTCCTAGTTAGACTAAAAATTTCTTCTATACGAGCAGCTTCTCGAGGGATCATAGACATTGGTGCACCGAGTTTGTTCTTTTAGCATTTCATTTGATGGGTTAGTTAGACTTAATATATATATTAATATATGTATAAAAGTATTAAAGACGCTTTTTCTTTTGTTTTGTCTGTCAGTTTGTCTGTCCGTTATGTTAATAGCGTGAAAAAAAAAGGCTAAAAGCTATTGAAAATCTGATTAAAATTAATTTCCTTTCCGAAACATCGCATTAGTTTTAAGTTTCTATTATAGATTGTTCAGGATGTTTATATATTTATAGGGAGAAAAAATAAGAATTCCAGATTAATAAAATTTCTGGGATGGTCTGTTATGAAAATTAGATGTACCATACCCTAATAGTGATTTTATCAAACCATACTTTGGTGTTAGGAAGTTGTTTTCCTTAAAAATCAAAGCACAATATGAACGATAATTAGATTTTCTAACGTTTTAGATAGAAAGTTAAATGTAGTGTAAGAGAGAAGTGCGATTTTACATAAATAGAGTTAAACTATTTTTCATTAAAAATCCGGAACAACCAATTTTCGTAAATCAGAAAATTATTTGTTTTATTTATTAGAAGAGGGATTTCAAACATTTATTAGCGTTATTAGATTTTTCATATAAAATTCGGATCATTTTTGGCGACGATTTGTAAGAAAATTAAGGTAATGTAGGTCGATTTCTTTTTCGAAACAAAATCCGGAACATTCTTTACCGATTAAACAACTTTTATTATGTTTCAGCAAGAAAATTAACTGTAAAATAAGTCTAAACATTGATTTTCAATAATCGTTTCTAGTAAATTACTTTCTTATTTTAAAATCCTGAATAACCTATTGTCGATATTTTTGAAAAAAATATAATTATTTGACATAGATTTGTTTTTTATAAAACAATATCCGGAACAACTTTATAGTTAATAAAATATAAATCAGTATAGATATTTTTATTTAGCATTTATATGCTATTTACATTAAAAAAAAACGGAACAATATATTAAAGATCATGTGTTTCTTGCAACGTTTAAGCATGGAAATAAAAATCTACTATAACTTAGAAGAGCAAACAAATATTCATTGGCATTGATTTGTTTTTCACAAAACATCCGGAACAATATATTATAGATACTTTAAACTATTGCAATATTTCTAAATGAAAAATTAAAGGTTAAATCAGATTTACAATAACCTCTAGTGTTATTTGTTAATCTAATCGTGACGGACAGACCGACAACAGACAAAACGCACAAAAATAAGCTTCTTTTATTCGGATGGGGGCACTAAACAAAAAAATAAATAAAATCTGATTTTTAAAAAAAGTTTAAGGAATTGGTTTAGCATTTGATCATGTTGCAACGTTACGCTACTGCACGAAAGTCGATGCTTAAAAAGTCCATTTTAAAAAATGTGCATGATAGTTACAAAGTGCATTATTAGCCTTTATAAACAAACAGAAATATTTTCTTTTAATTTTAGCAGCTAGTTAAGCAGAAAAAAACATCTTTAATAATTATTTATATTTGTTGTGAACATTTCCTGTACATTTTATAAATATATTTGACTTAGTGATACTTAAAATATACATACGTGGTCGCACTATGTTAGCATATTGTAACATTGCCTCCAATACATTTACGTAATTGTTTTAGAATAGGTGTATTTTTATGAAAAAATCGCCGGCATAATTAATTTTATAAATTAAACGGTTTGGTTTTAGAAAACCAAAAGTAGCCGTTGCACCTAAACTTTTTAAGCCGGATTTAATGATGAAATAATATTTTTCATATCTCTTCTAGTTTTTTGAGATCTGAGTGTGACAGACGGACAGACAGGCAGACGGACATTTTGCACAAACCTAATAGCGGCTTTTTCCCCTTACGGGGGCCGCTAAAAAAACAGAGCTGGAAAAACAACGAAAATATAGGAACCTTGGCATGGAGATTAAGTGTTTATGGAAATTATCTAAAATAACAATATACCCCATTGTCATATCAACCGAGGGGATAATAACAACTGACCTCACAGATACCTTCAAGGCTCTTGTAATTCCTAGGAACATTCTCGTTGCCTGTCAGAAGGCGGTACTTCTGCAGACCTGTCACATCACGTGAAAATTCCTCGGTGGAAACTGATAAATGAACTACGATGAATTTTGTTTCCCTTTAACGAAACTCGACCCTGGCTTGGAATGGGTTGCCTGAGCTAGCCAGAAAAACCAGTGACTTGGCAGAATTTAAGTCATTGGTTAATATGCATGACTAAATGCATGACGCGTAGGACGTAATCATCTTCTTTTTTGAAGTAACGTCTGTATTATATAAGATAAGATAAGATAAGATGTCAGTTCTTACCACAGTTTAAGTTTACATTAGATGTGACGTTTTATAGTATAATGTTGGCTTTTATTCGATAATCAAATTGTCAATGACTGTAGAATCTTTTGTACTTGTTTCCAGCAAACTTATATGTAGTCGATGATGGTGAAATGTTAAGATAGTGTCTAACAAGATAGTCATGTGTTTTTTAAATTGTGTTTAGCTTTTTAAATAATATTCTTCTAGAAAAACGTAAGAGTCGCTGAGGCTGAATGGTAAAGCGCTAAAATTCCGAAACGAGGGGTCCAAGGGTCGAATCCTGGCATATTTATTTTCGGGAACTTTATGGCGCTTCTGAGTCCACCTAACATTAGTTGGGGAAACGTAGAGGAGGTTGGCGTGACACCCTCGTCAACAGAAACAGATGACCAATACATCTTCTTTCCAATAGAGCGCAAGTTCTGAAAGGTGGAGTTTACTTAGCGCGACGTGCTCCTTCTGTTTTAATATATCATTTCACTTTCTATTTTTAAGCTTTATATCTGTTATGTGACAATGTATCTAAAAAGAATTCCAAGCTTATATTAACTCTGTCTGTCTGGTAGAAAGTGTGTACACGCTATTTCCCCCACATCTCTGATCCAACTGAAACTTTGCACTATTATTCATTGACATAGACAAGACATGAATCAATTTTAAAAAGTAACCAATTACTTGGTAGATATAGTTTTAATGACTTAGTTGCCTTGTTTTACTGAGTAAAGAAAATAATCAAAGGATAACGTAGCTCATGTAAAGTGAAGTGGTAAGCTCCCTTTGTGATCCATGGTACAGAAGCTGTAATTATTTCAGCCTCGTTACCACCGTCACTAAATATCAGGTACTTATGTTCACCTTACACAAGTCCATTTTCAATTAGATGGACACAGCAGTAGAGTCTTTAAAATCCCGAAACTCAAGAATCATGTCCTCCTCGGCTCGGAAGTCACAACAGATATAATAATGTTCTAAATAGATTTTGTATATTATTTTTACATTAAAAAGCAGGATAAAGGTATATAGTTTATCTTCTTTCTGTTTAACTATTGAAGGCATCAAGTCGCTTCTCTGTTACTACTTCTCTCTTCAAAGATCCAAGTAATCATTTTGTTCACATATTTTCCTTTGGGCTGTATGTCACTATGTGAGCTGAGTCATTGCTTCCTGCTGTTGTCCTGGACAACTCCTATTTCATTCATTCCAAAGTTTCTCTCATTACGTCATGTTGGCTGCGAGGTTTGCCTGGAAGCTTGTAGCTAGAGCCAGTCACGTCTGGTTCACAGATAGCAGACACATTTGGCTTGATGTTATATTAAAAATATCTATTGTGTGTACAAGTTAGGCATAAAGTGAGAGAGAGAGAGAGACAAGGAGAGAGAGAGAGAGACAAGGAGAGAGAGAGAGAGAGCAAACATAGACAAGGAAATAAGAGAGAGCAAACATAGACAAGAAAATAAGAGAGAGAGAGAGAGAGAGAGAGCAAACATAGACAATGAAATAAGAGAGAGAGAGAGAGAGCAAACATAGACAATGAAATAAGAGAGAGAGAGAGAGAGAGAGAGCAAACATAGACAAGGAAATAAGAGAGAGAGAGAGAGAGAGAGAGCAAACATAGACAAGGAAATAAGAGAGAGAGAGAGCAAACATAGACAATGAAATAAGAGAGAGTGAGAGAGAGAGAAAAATGTAGTTTTAAATAACTTTTTCACTCCTCATGTCACTGGTTAGAATTTTATTTTGAAAAAATGTGTAATTTGAAATTGATGAATTTTAAAAAATTCAATATAACTTAATCAGGGGATGTACGGAAAACTAGAACACATGACAAGGGGTCTACTGGAAAAAAGCTTGGGAACCACTCCTTTAAAAAAAAAAGGGGGGGGGCTCTGTGCCCTCAATGTTGGAATTTCTACAACTGCGCACAATTTTTCTCGCACCTCGGCTGTTTTTAACTTTCCGGCTAAGTTCAGAGCTATCCATTGACTCATTAGACTTCCAAACTTACAAATACTTTACATTGTCTACAAAATATTGCAAAAATACAGCACAATTGAAACTTATAACTATAGGTCAACAGGTTTGTTTATTCAAGAGAAGAAAATCAATAACACGAGAGTTTGAAAAAACATTGAAATCTAGAACTGTCAGTGACGTCAATCCGTGAATAAGACAACAAACAATCGATATATTCTCGTTAGCCAATATCTTACATTCGAGAAATGCATTTGTTTTGTAAGTAAATAATGTAAAATATCAATTCTAAATAATTAAGCAATATAATTTTTTTTATTCCAGAAAAATAAAAACTTCCTTAACAGTTCCATGTTTTACAGACCACATGCGTTGTATTAAGCTAGGAGCTCTGAAGTGTGTCAACCTGACAGTCAGTCTGTCTCATTGTTAACAACTAACCAATTCAGGCTCCTCTCGGAAGAGCTCTACTAGCAGATTTACGTAACTGACCAACTTAGGCTCCTCGGAAGAGCTCTACTAGCAGAGCTACGTAACTGACCAACTCAGGCTCCTCGGAAGAGCTCTACTAGCAGATCTACATAACTGACCAACTCAGGCTCCTCGGAAGAGCTCTACTAGCAGAGCTATATAACTGACCAACTCAGGCTCCTCGGAGAGCTCTACTAGCAGAGCTACGTAACTGACCAACTCAGGCTCCTCGGAAGAGCTCTACTAGCAGATCTACATAACTGACCAACTCAGGCTCCTCGGAAGAGCTCTACTAGCAGAGCTATATAACTGACCAACTCAGGCTCCTCGGAAGAGCTCTACTAGCAGATCTACATAACTGACCAACTCAGGCTCCTCGGAAGAGCTCTACTAGCAGATCTACATAACTGACCAACCAACGTGGGTGTAAAAAGTAAAGTTCCCCTTTAGGAAGTTATGGTCTACAGTGAAGATGATGTAAAGGGCATCTGTTTCTGTGACTACGAGGGTGTCGTGTGACCAGCGCAACGACCAACCGACTTTACTTTTCCCCAACTAATTAAGTTACCCATTAGAGCTTGGTGGACTCAGAGGCGCCCGAAGATCCCGAGATTTAAAAATCCCAGTCTTCACAAGGATTCGAACCCCGAACCCCGATTTGGAAACCAAGCGCTTTACCGCTCAGTAACCGCCCCTCCAACGTGGGTACTTTTGTCTGTAACAATTCAGCTAAAATCCCTCTTTAAAAAAAAGGGGGGGGGGGTTATATCTTGAATGAATCAACTAGATCTAGCCATTGAATGATTTTTTTTTTGCAACTAGAGATAATGAACAAAAATTAAAATATCTGTTTAAAAGGGCCAACTTAAGTAACTATAATAACAAATTGTTAAATGTATATTCTGATGTTGTTATTATTTACAATATAAGTCTTCACAATGACATGCACTGCACAATGGCGTGCAAAATGACCTGCACATTCACCTGAAAATAGGTTATTGTATACTGTACATAACTCTGAACTCTTAGCGTACTAATTATTCAAACTTCATTAAACCTTTTTTTAATCAACATTGTGTAGTCCTTATAATGATGTAGTTTAAATCGTAATTTAATTTGGAGGAGCTGGAAATTTTCCTTTAAAAAAAAAAGAAAAAATAATAATAATTAAGTCTTTTATTGATCTCACTGTTCTCTTTCGTTCTCATCTCATTTACCTCTCACTCTCATCTCGTTACCTCTTTCTGTCCATCTCTCTCATCTAATTACCTCTTTCTGTCCATCTCTCTCTCTCATCTCGTTACCTCTTTCTGTCCATCTCTCTCATCTCGTTACCTCTTTCTGTCCATCTCTCTCATCTCGTTACCTCTTTCTGTCCATCTCTCATCTCGTTACCTCTTTCTGTCCATCTCTCATCTCGTTACCTCTTTCTGTCCATCTCTCATCTCGTTACCTCTTTCTGTCCATCTCTCATCTCGTTACCTCTTTCTGTCCATCTCTCATCTCGTTACCTCTTTCTGTCCATCTCTCTCATCTCGTTACCTCTTTCTGTCCATCTCTCTCTCTCATCTCGTTACCTCTTTCTGTCTATCTCTCATCTCGTTACCTCTTTCTGTCCATCTCTCATCTCGTTACCTCTTTCTGTCCATCTCTCATCTCGTTACCTCTTTCTGTCCATCTCTCATCTCGTTACATCTTTCTGTCCATCTCTCATCTCGTTACCTCTTTCTGTCCATCTCTCTCATCTCGTTACCTCTTTCTGTCCATCTCTCTCTCTCATCTCGTTACCTCTTTCTGTCCATCTCTCATCTCGTTACCTCTTTCTGTCCATCTCTTATCTCGTTACCTCTTTCTGTCCATCTCTCTCTCTCATCTCGTTACCTCTTTCTGTCCATCTCTCTCTCTCATCTCGTTACCTCTTTCTGTCCATCTCTCATCTCGATACCTCTTTCTGTCCATCTCTCATCTCGTTACCTCTTTCTGTCCATCTCTCATCTCGTTACCTCTTTCTGTCCATCTCTCTCTCTCATCTCGTTACCTCTTTCTGTCCATCTCTCTCTCTCATCTCGTTACCTCTTTCTGTCCATCTCTCATCTCGTTACCTCTTTCTGTCCATCTCTCTCTCATCTCGTTACCTCTTTCTGTCCATCTCTCTCTCTCATCTCGTTACCTCTTTCTGTCCATCTCTCATCTCGTTACCTCTTTCTGTCCATCTCTCTCTCTCCTCTCGTTACCTCTTTCTGTCCATCTCTCATCTCGTTACCTCTTTCTGTCCATCTCTCATCTCGTTACCTCTTTCTGTCCATCTCTCATCTCGTTACCTCTTTTCTTTCTCTCAGCATTACCCACTCTCTCTCTCACTTCACTATCTCTCATCTCTTTACTCTCTCTCTCTCTCTCATCTATTTCTTTCAACTCTTTACCTCTTTCTCTCATCCCCTTTCTCTCTCTCTCTCATCTCTCTACTTCTCTCTCATCTCTCTACTTCTCTCTACTTCTCTCTCATCTCTCTACTTCTCTCTACTTCTCTCTCATCTATTTCTTTCAACTCTTTACCCCTTCCTCTCATCTCCTTTCTCTCTCTCTCTCATCTCTCTACTTCTCTCTCATCTCTCTACTTCTCTCTACTTCTCTCTCATCTCTCTACTTCTCTCTCATCTATTTCTTTCAACTCTTTACCCCTTTCTCTCATCTCCTTTCTCTCTCTCTCATCTCTCTACTTTCTCTCTACTTCTCTCTCATCTCTCTACTTCTCTCTACTTCTCTCTCATCTCTCTACTTCTCTCTCATCTATTTCTTTCAACTCTTTACCCCTTTCTCTCATCTCCTTTCTCTCTCTCTCATCTCTCTACTTCTCTCTCATCTCTCTACTTCTCTCTACTTCTCTCTCATCTCTCTACTTCTCTCTTATCTCTCTACTTCTCTCTCATCTCTTTACTTCTCTCTCTACTTCTCTCTCATCTCTCTACTTCTCTCTCATCTCTTTACTTCTCTCTCATCTCTCTACTTCTCTCTACTTCTCTCTCATCTCTCTACTTCTCTCTCATCTCTTTACTTCTCTCTCTACTTCTCTCTCATCTCTCTACTTCTCTCTTATCTCTCTACTTCTCTCTCATCTCTTTACTTCTCTCTCTACTTCTCTCTCATCTCTCTACTTCTCTCTCATCTCTTTACTTCTCTCTCATCTCTCTACTTCTCTCTACTTCTCTCTCATCTCTCTACTTCTCTCTCATCTCTTTACTTCTCTCTCTACTTCTCTCTCATCTCTCTACTTCTCTCTCATCTCTCTACTTCTCTCTCATCTCTTTACTTCTCTCTCTACCTCTCTCTCATCTCTCTACTTCTCTCTCATCTCTCTACTTCTCTCTCATCTTTTACTTCTCTCTCATCTCTTTACTTCTCTCTCATCTCTCTACTTCTCTCTCATCTCTCTACTTCTCTCTCATCTTTTACTTCTCTCTCATCTTTTACTTCTCTCTCATCTCTCTACTTCTCTCTCATCTCTCTACTTCTCTCTCATCTTTTACTTCTCTCTCATCTTTTACTTCTCTCTCATCTCTTTACTTCTCTTTTATCTCTTTACTTCTCTCTCATCTTTTACTTCTCTCTCATCTCTTTACTTCTCTTTTATCTCTTTACTTCTCTCTAATCTTTTTCACTGTCATTTATTACCCGAACTTGGACCATTGCGACCGGAGTAGGTCCAGCACTTCCCTTGGCCCCGCACTAATTCTAGGTGTCTGTGGCATTTCACGTCTCCAGAGACGACCTTTGCCCTTTGCAGAAAAGAGACATTACTGTCAGGGATGGAGTGACTTCTTTATTGCTGGGGAAAAGCCTGGGCGGTAAATTTGCAAGTGCTGGGCTGCTCTTACGATATCACTCTCTTTCATACTGACCTTGTCCAAAGGGATGGAAAGCCATCGCAATTTGGGGTAAGGTGGCTGCAGGAGCTAGTCTGGATTTAGTGATGGGCAAAAGTTAACTAAAAATTTAGAAGCTTTTAGTTTAAGTAAAAAAAAAAATTAATCAAGGTCAAAGTTTAACTAGAAAAAAAAATTTAGTTAAAATCCTAGTTTACTTTTTTTTTAGTTACAAACTAAAAATGTAATTAAAATTTGTAAAACTTTTCAACATGTGATAGCGATTGAAACGTACGTCCCTGGTTTCTGGTCATGTGATTTCAACAACTTTATGTATCCAAAAAAAAAATGATGCAGCTAACAACTATTTTGTCGGCCTGCATATTTAGTGGGTTTAATCAATTAATTTGCGGCAGAAAATAATTTATTAACTGCAGGAACATCCAGTACACCCTTTTTATAGGTTAAATCTTAAATGAAGCCGAAGCGTGTAATAGATTCTAGTCTCTAGACATATTATTGAGATCTAGGTATAAATTGACAGTTAGGCCTATATAGATCTAAAAGCATTAGGATAACCAATTTTAGGAAAAAAAACAGATCTTAATCCACATTACACCCTCCCTGACCAAAAAGTAAGTAGTGTACGACTGATTTTAACAACCTGGCCAGGTAGATATACATATGTAGGCCTAGTGTGTACGTGTGTGTCGATGATATTACAAGACTACCCCGCGTTTTTGTTTTTTATTGCCCTTATGCAATAGTATAGTGTTTGCATAATGTTGAGTGGTCAGACAAGAAAATAACACACTGGCATGGTTAGTCAAGCATGTATGTAGTTAAAGTTAATACACCCTCCATGCCCAGAAAGTAAATAGACTGTGTGTCCGACTGATTTTAACAACCTGATCAGATAGACGTACACCATTAGGTCTAGTGTACTGTAATGTGCATTCCATTATGATAAGACTACTCCGCATTTTTTTCCTTGTCTCTTTAATGGTTATGCAAGAGTGTTAGTTGTATGGTGTGTGATCAGACAAGAAAAGAACACATTGGCATGGTTAGTCAAGCATGTACTTGACTCTAAAATAGTTACTCATGTCAAATGTTTCATAAGACTCCAACAATTTCGTTTCTATTTCTTTGGTTACAAGATCTAAATAAGAAATTTTAAATCTGTTATTTAATGAGATTTTAAACTTTACCGGCATAAGTAAGATTGTACGTTCTATAGTAAGTTAACAAATGTTTTTAAAAAGAGTAGGCCTACAATTCGTTTCTAAAGGTTTTCATTCAAGGCAAAAATACAAGCACACATATTTATTGAGACATTTTATTGTAGTGCGCACTAACGTTTATGTAAGTAACATCTTCCTTATGACTGATTTTATTATGGATAAATACTTCTACAATGTTAAAGAATAAGATCGAACCGTAGGCATACAGTCGGATGATTATATAGCTAGGTCTAGATCAGCCCCCCCCACACACACACACATACACAAGTTATGAAAATGTTTCTATAGTTTTATTAATTTTTTTTTGTTTAGTTTAACTGTTATTTAAAATTCATGATAAACTTTTAGTTTAACTACTTTATTTTAATTGAAACTTAGTTTATATGTCACTATTTAAATTTAGTTCCCAACACTATCTGGATTTAATACACTGACGTAACTCTACAAAGGTTTGTTTGTTAAAATGTTTTACATGTTTCGGATGTTCCTTCAGAGTTGAAGATAATTACTTCCTAGTCCAAACCTCCCGCAGGACGACGGGGGATGGGAGCGGGCAGGGTTTGAACCCGGGATCATCGATAAATCTGAACGACAGTCCAGCGTGCAAACCGCACGACCAGGCAGCCATCCGGTACATTTTTTTCTTTATTTTTTAAACGAACACAAATAAATTGTCATTTACCATTACTCTCCTTCATGTATAATACAGCATGCTTTTAGATATTAGTATTTTATTAAGTGGCTTTTCATTAAGTGGCTTTTTATTAAGTGGCTTTTTATTAAGTGGATTTTTATTAAGTGGATTTTTATTAAGTGGATTTTTTATTAAGGAGATTTTTTTTAAGTGGATTTTTATTAAAGCTTCCGAAAAAGTGTAAGGGCCCCCACATACGTATATCCAACCTTGAGTACATCAGGAGGCGCGGTGGCTGAACAGGAGTCACGGGTTCAAATCCTGATGAAAACTAGGATTTTTAATTTATGAATGCTTGGGCGCCTCTGAGTCCATCCGGCTCTAGTGGGTGGGTACCTGACATTAGTTGGGGGAAAATGTAAAGGCGGCTGGTCGTTAAGCTGTCCACATAACACCCTCGTTAACCGTGGGCCACGTGTGCGGCTGACCTTTACATCATCTGCCCAAGATCTATAGGACTATAGTTAATGCAGCAAATGAAGTATCTATTAATTTAAAAAAAAATTGTGGCCTAACTTTTTTTAAACTAAATAAAACAATTCCAACACCTAATGAATATTTGTCCTGTAAAGAAGGAGATAACGTAATGTTACTTTTTACTTTTCCAGCAGACACAACAAGGAAATATCGTCTGCTCTCTAGTGCTGGCAGTTTGAGTTTCCAGTTTCATTTGCTTGAACATTTCAGAAAGCGGTCTTACAAGAAGAAAGACTCTATTTGGGGTGGGGGGGGGAGAGAATCGAGTGGGAGGGGAGAATCTCTCGAGAATATAGAACTCGTGAATCAAATTATATTTTTCACACGCCTTGAGAAAGTAAAAATAAGAGATAAAAATGAGAAAGAGAGAAAGATGGAGAGGTTTTATTATATTAATTCTATTAGCTGAAATCGATAAAGTTATTTAGAAGGAGAAACGGGATTTCCCGCTACACCCAGCCAAAGTTCAAAGAGAGAATGTGAAGTTGAGGATTAAGGATTAGGATGTGGTTATTCATACACTGGTCAGGACTGTACGTGAACAGAGTGACGTATGTAGACTTCAAGAACAAATGTTGTCCTCATTTTGTTTAGATACATAGATTAATGGAAAGATAGATAGATAGACAGATAGATAAATAGATAGACAGACAGACAGATAGACAGATAGATAGATTAGATAGAAAGATAGATAAAATTTGCACTCTCGTAGATGTTGACCAATTTCACTGAGTCCAACCAGATCTAGTGGTTGATACGACCTGCCGAAAAGAAATTCGCTAGGTCGTTGTGCTGGCCACATGACACCCTCGTTAACCAAAGGCCAAAGAAACAGATGACCTTTACATCATCTGCCCTGTAGACTATAAGGTCTGAAAGGGAAACTTTACTTTACTCTACTATTCAAGTCATTATTTCATGGATCCTAGAACCAGGAACCAGTCTGGACGCTGATCTCAATAAAACATCTCTAACGATGTAACAGTGGATGTATAGCGCTGAATTACTAGCTGTTTGGCCACACGGCGAGAACTCTAGTTGGACTGTTATAATTTTTCAAGTACATTAATTAATTAATTAAACATTAGTGATAGAAGCTAATCTTGAGTGTGTGTGTGTGTCTGTCACGACCGCTGCATCATCAGCTGAACATTTATTAGCTGTTGGCTCTAGTTAATGGCACCAGCAGCTAATTCCATTCTAGTCATTGAATACTGAAGCCCTCTTTTACATAGGTCAGCAGTTTTCTTATGATTGTCTTCTTATATGTGTGCCAGGACCGGATTAGAGCAATACAGACAATGTAGCAGTGAGTTCTCCACAAACTATTAAAAAAATTAAAATTTTGAAAATATGCATACTAAATATAGAAACATAGGGAAATAAAATTTAATTTAGTATTCTGTAAAAGTGATATTAATTAAATGTATTTTGAAATTAAAATTTAACAAAGAAAAACAGAGGCTTCAAAGACCTTGCACATGGCTCCTCTTATTATATCCGGCAGTGCTGTGTGCGCACATGTGCGTATAGTTTAATTTAATAAAGTATTATTGATCCAATATTTGTACATTAATTGGTAGCTCACACTAAAGTACCACCAATAGTTTGTCTTTCTGCCCAACTACTAATTAGTCAATGTTTGAAATGTCTTCACAACACCGCAGTCCAGTTAATAACTGGTCAATTTTTGATATGTCTTCACAACACCGCAGGTCAGTTAATGTTTATCTTTGTCCTTTCTAAAACTATCAGCATGAAAAATGGGAGCTAACTCAACGCGATAGGACGATTGGTGAGGATGGTAGAGCAATTTACAGATTATTTATAAGCTAAGCCAAACAATTTCACGAGATAAATATGATCAGCGTCTAGACAGAAAGCGGTTATGAGGAGAAAAATTGGGAATCATTTTTACAAACAATTTCTGTACTGCTCTAATATATTTGTATTTTTGAGAGAAACATTTTGACTTGAGAGAACTATGAGTGGGAAGTTAACAAGCAAAAAGGTGGTTCAGACTTTCTGAATTTCTTCATTTCTCTCTTACATTTTAATTTTATTTTTTCCTATTAGCTTTTAGACTCTTCATTAGTTGAGGAATTAAAGGGTGGGCACTGGGGGACGAATATTTCGAAAACGGCTCTATCAATTTTCCTATAAATTTAATAGATTATGTATGTCTTTGGGAAAAACAAAACTACCTAAAAGACCACATAGTGACAACTCTGGTTGACCTTTATACATTTTCAGATATATTCATCTTAAAAGGAATGCAGCTTCAGCGGGAATTCCCGCACTCGACTCTAATGTTTCTTGGTATTCAGCAATGAGGTGAATAAATATAAAGATGTATATGATCATTTGACTTTTAATAGAAGAACTAGATTGTGTAAGAAATTAATATACTGACACATTATAGACCACCATCAGATTCATAAAATAGGATTTGATAAAACAAAACATTTTCTTATGTTACTTGCTTATTCATGGGTCTGAGGACGTGATCACTCGGTGGAAATATCTGTTAGTGGAACAGTATAGGAATATGAAAAAATTCCACTTGATTAGCGCAGCCTTATAGCAAGTGGAACCAGGACCGAGGTGCGGTGCCACCCATATGCTATAACCCAACCCAGTAATGGTCGTTACCATTGTGGAACCTTCAGATAGGACCTAAGGTGAAGAGCTCCCATTCCACGTCCGACTGTTGGATAACATCCTTTCCAAAATCCACTGGGATAATGGCGCCTTCTGCGCCAATTTCCTGCTGGACTTTTCGACTAGGCTAGGGGAACCAGATATTTATCAGATAGTTGAACAAAGGGTAGCGAGACTTGTCCCCACCGGGCTAGATCAGTGTTGATACACTGACTTTGTGTTGTACCTCCAAACAATTACTCAAGCTAGACAGTTGTATTCATTATTTCATGTCGAGCTTGAAAAAGAAAAAAAGATTATTTTTTAACCGAAAATGAAAAGTAAATTAAACTGACAAATACATACAGATTTAACTTTAATATATATGCTTTAAAAAATAAGTAAATAAATGATATTTTAAAAAATTTCAAACATTTACAACTCATTCTTTAAACAAAAAGGTTTTCTGTCCCTTGTCTCTCGCTTGTCCTCCCACTACTATTTATAACCTCCTCTGCTCGTGGTTACACCAGCATCTATTCAATGTCCGGATCTAGAACTACTGGCGCTCTCATTGAGACCTTTTTATTTGCCACGAGACTTTGGTGTTATTTACATAGTCCTGATTTATGTTCCGCCTACAGCCAAGACGGAAGTTGCAGCTGCAATCATCGCTGACGTAGTGCATGAGTTTCAGACAAGGTCACCGGACGCACCAGTAGTTATACTGGGTGATTTTAATAAATGCACCTTGAAGGTTGACCTACCCACCTTCTATCAACACATCACTGTAACATCAAGGGAGCATTCACATCTCGTGAAAAGCCACCACTAGGATCATCGGACCACAAAACAGTACAACTGCTGCCTAGTTACCGCACGAAACTTAAAGAAGGAAAAATCATTCAAAAAAAAAAAACGTACAAGAATGGACTCAAGACAATATCCTCAAACTACAGGGATGTCTAGTTGCACTCACTGGAATTTGTTTGGCATATTCTTCTCCTGTCTACTGCATTATGCGTACAACGACATAAACGAAGGTGTGTTTCTCCATACAAGATCCTCTGGAAAACTATTTAATGTATCAAGGCTGCGGGCAAAAACCAAGGTTAGGAAGCTACTCGTCAGGGAACTCCTGTATGCTGATGATGCAGCTATTGTTGCTGATTCTGATATTCAGCTACAGTGCCTGGTTGACAAATTATCTGCTTCTTGCCAGAAGTTCGGCTTAAACATCAGTCAAAGCAAGACTAAGATACTTGTCCAAAACACAAACACTGCACCTCAGGTAAGCATTAATGGCCAACCACTAGAAATTGTTAATCACTTTTGTTACCTTGGCTCCATCATATCCAACAACACTCTACTGGATAAAGACATAAACAACAGGATAGCCAAAGCAATGGCCACCATGTCACGGCTGCAGAAAAGAGTCTGGGACAACATATTGCTGACTAACAGTACTAAAGCCCTAGTCTACCGGACCTGTGTGTTGAGCACCTTGCTGTACGGAAGTGAAACATGGTCAACCTACTCCTGGCAGGAAAAAAAGCTAAATGTTTTCCACCTCCGATGCCTAAGGCGGATCTTTAAAATAAGGTGGCAAGATAAGATAACCAATGAGGAAGTGCTACAAAGAGCAGGGTGCCAGGACATCCGCTCTGTTATCAGCAGCAGACGCCTTGGCTGGCTTGGCCACGTTCGTAGAATGCCAGAAGGTCGACTTCCACAGGACATCCTGTATGGCGATCTAATAGAAGGCAGGAGAGCCGCTGGTCGCCCACTTTTACGTTATACGGATGTATGCAAACGCGACATGAAGCTCTTCAAAATCGGCACTGGCAACTGGGAAGAGGTGGCACTGGACAGATCCTCATGGAGAGAGAGCATAAAGGAAGGGTCAAAGATTGCAGATGCCATACACAACAGAAGCAGAAAGAAGGGTGAAAATGCAACGGCGCCTGGTGATTATATATGCCCAACCTGCGATCGCAGAAGTTGCAAAGGGAAAAGATCGTCTCTCGAGACGTAAAATGCCACAGACTGACTGGAATTTGTTTAAAGAGACCACTTCAAATCTGGAAGAATGGGTCGACGCAGTGACAAATTACATCAAATTCTGTGAAAACATGTGTGTCAGTACTAAGAGCATAAAGATATACCCCAACAATAAACCATGGGTCAGTGCAAAAATAAAACGGGAAATCATCAAAAAGAGAAGAGCACATATAAGTGGCGAAAGACAGAAAAGGAAAATAGCTCAACGAAATCTCAACGTCGTTCTTGAGGAAGGGAGGGAACTACCGCACCAAGCTGAAGGACTCGATTAGGACAAGTGACATGAGACAGGCGTGGGGTATCATGAACAAAATGTCAGGAGCACAAGTCAAAATTAAAAATAATCTTGCTACAAGAGACGAAAAAACATTAGCCAACGAGTTAAATGATTTCTATTGTTGCTTCGACACGAAAGATTTTAATTATCTAAGACTCAAAGCCCTTGAGGTTGTCAATGTTAACAACTGTTTAGAATTAGCGATTACTAAAGAGCAAGTTTGTAACATTTTCAAAAACATCAACCCAATGAAAGCTGGTGGGCCTGATGGAATAAAAGGGCGACTCTTAAAAGAATGTGCTGAACAACTAGCTGAACCTTTCCAAGAGATTTTTTCTACTTCATGACTAAACCATGAGACCACCTGTGTGGAAGTCATCTATAATTGTACCTGTGCCAAAGGTTTCCAAACCAAAGGAAATGAATGACTATAGACCTGTTTCACTTACTTCCATTGTGTCTAAATGTTTAGAAAAATTGGTTAAAATGTTTCTTCTGAATGATCTTTGTTATAAGTTAGAACCTTTACAATTTGCTTACCAAAAGGGTAAAGGTGTAGACAATGCCATCCTAAATATTTTAAATTGTGTCTACAAACATCTGGACTTACCGAACACTTATGTAAGATTGTTCTTTATTGATTTCTCATCAGCTTTTAACACTATACAACTTCATTTACTCATTGAAAAGATGAAAGCGTTGAAGATTAGTCCATACATAATACTATGGGCTAATGAATATAAAAATAAACTTTATAGAATCCTAAATGCTGCTGGTAAAATGATTGGCAAAAAACAAAACCCATTTGGGCAATTGTTTGAGACAAACATCTATAAAAAGCTAACAAGATCCTCGAAATAAAGAATCACCCTTTGTGTCAGGACTTTTTGATTTTACCATCACAAAAGAGATACAAGACACCGATAGCAAAGACAAACAGACACAAACACTCTTTTGTTCCCCTGGCAATCAAATCATTAAATAAGAACAATCTGGTATAAACTTTGTCACTTATAAATTATGAGTGAGTCTGGTGTGAATGTACACTTTGGTTTCTTATAGTTATAATGTTTTTTGTTTGGTGTAATGCACAAATTGTAAGACAATTTTCTATACGGACAATAAAGATTATTATTATTATTATTATTATTATTATTATAGAAAAAAATATCTTCCATATGATAGTATAGTTACATCAAGAAAACCACTGAAACAATCCATAACACTTTTGAAAACAATGCATTCAAAGCCTGGTATCGAGGTGTGAAATGCATGAGGAACTTAGTAACACAGTCCAAACAAGCCGCCACATCGTTCCACTAGGTGGCCGCCATCAAGGACCAGTATTGGGAGTAGCAGTCCTTACACAGCTCCTGTCGTTTACATGGTAGAGAACAATGGTGAGGAAACGGGAACGTTCCATGTTGAATACAAACTAGTTTTGAAAACAACAATTCTTCCTAGATACAATGGCAAGGTCTATTTTAAAAGAGTTACAATGTTAACAGATCTAAATCTGAACTAAAACAAAATAACAAAGAGAACCCACAGTAAAACATAAACTCAAAAGCAGCGCTTAAAGTGGTCTTCCCATGCAAGTAAAAAGGCAAGTTTCAATATTTTACCCTTAATAACTAATGATTGATTGACTTAAGGAAATTAAGGAACTTTTTTTTAAAATCTTTATTAAGCGATTGTATACATTTTCTCAAAGTATATATTGAAAGTTCTGTACATTCAGACTTATTGAACTTTTTTAAATTATTGAACTCTCTAATGAAGAGTTATGGGAATACCCGCTGATGTACACGGGCTCAAGAGATAGAATGTCTAGATCTCTAGAACAAATTATGTTTTTTAAAAAGAATATAATATAAAAAAAATCAAAAAAGGCAAACCAAAGTTTTCCCGGTGTGGTCAATTAGCTCGTATTATTTTTCCCCCAAAGAAATACATTAAACTGGAAAATCGTTAAAGCTGCTAGGAAAATTATTAGAGCCATTTTCGAGATCCGTGTCTGCCCACCCACCCACTCATATCCCATGAAGAGTTTGCCAGCTGAAATAAGAATTGTAAACAATAATGTGGCTGTGTGTGCTTTATGCGTTGGCCTGCGTATATGTCAATAGGTCAGTATACATTTATGCGTTGGCCTGCGTATGTGTCAATAGGTCAGTATACATTTATGCGTTGGCCTGCGTATGTGTCAATAGGTCAGTATACATTTATGCGTTGGCCTGCGTATGTGTCAATAGGTCAGTATACATTTATGCGTTGGCCTGCGTATGTGTCAATAGGTCAGTATACATTTATGCGTTGGCCTGCGTATGTGTCAATAGGTCAGTATACATTTATGTGTTGAGTGTTGTTAAACGTCTAGAAGACATATTAATATTTCAAAATCGATTATTTACTCCTGTAATTGATACTGTCTCACTTTCAGCCCAGGAACGATCCCCTGGAGTAATCATAACAATTATTTTCTTATGAGGATTTGCTCTCACTCTTGGAATCGATGCCACTAATAGGGCCGCCCCGAAACGAAATGGTACACATCTTACTTATTACAACAGACAGTTCTCTGACATCTCCAGGGATCCTGCCCTCTGCACTGTACAATGTATAGCAATTATAGCATCATCCTTTGTTTTGTTTTTTGTGTAGTTTTTTTTTTTTGGGGGGGGGGTATGATATAGAAAGTATCTCTAGATGCTTGATCTCAGAAAAACTTTTCAAATATCTCACTTGGTCTATAAATATAATTTTGATGATAAATCTCTTATTTTTCTTGTCTCATTATCTCAATAATTTCGAACTAATAATCACTGTCTTCACCGAGATTCAAACTCAAGATCCCTTGCTTCGGAAGCCAGATGCTTTACAACTCAACCACTACGTTCACGCCTCCGCCCCTTTTCCAACAACATTAGATAGAAAACCTAGACTGTATTAAGACAGAAAACCTAGACTGTATTAAGACAGAAAACCTAGACTGTATTAAGACAGAAAACCTAGACTGTATTAAGACAGAAAACCTAGACTGTATTAAGACAGAAAACCTAGACTGTATTAAGACAGAAAACCTAGACTGTATTAAGACAGAAAACCTAGACTGTATTAAGACAGAAAACCTAGACTGTATTAAGACAGAAAACCTAGACTGTATTAAGACAGAAAACCTAGACTGTATTAAGACAGAAAACCTAGACTGTATTAAGACAGAAAACCTAGACTGTATTAAGACAGAAAACCTAGACTGTATTAAGACAGAAAACCTAGACTGTATTAAGACAGAAAACCTAGACTGTATTAAGACAGAAAACCTAGACTGTATTAAGACAGAAAACCTAGACTGTATTAAGACAGAAAACCTAGACTGTATTAAGACAGAAAACCTAGACTGTATTAAGACAGAAAACCTAGACTGTATTAAGACAGAAAACCTAGACTGTATTAAGACAGAAAACCTAGACTGTATTAAGACAGAAAACCTAGACTGTATTAAGACAGAAAACCTAGACTGTATTAAGACAGAAAACCTAGACTGTATTAAGACAGAAAACCTAGACTGTATTAAGACAGAAAACCTAGACTGTATTAAGACAGAAAACCTAGACTGTATTAAGACAGAAAACCTAGATTGTATTAAGACAGAAAACCTAGACTGTATTAAGACAGAAAACCTAGACTGTATTAAGACAGAAAACCTAGACTGTATTAAGACAGAAAACCTAGACTGTATTAAGACAGAAAACCTAGACTGTATTAAGACAGAAAACCTAGACTGTATTAAGACAGAAAACCTAGACTGTATTAAGACAGAAAACCTAGACTGTATTAAGACAGAAAACCTAGACTGTATTAAGACAGAAAACCTAGACTGTATTAAGACAGAAAACCTAGACTGTATTAAGACAGAAAACCTAGACTGTATTAAGACAGAAAACCTAGACTGTATTAAGACAGAAAACCTAGACTGTATTAAGACAGAAAACCTAGACTGTATTAAGACAGAAAACCTAGATTGTATTAAGACAGAAAACCTAGACTGTATTAAGACAGAAAACCTAGACTGTATTAAGACAGAAAACCTAGACTGTATTAAGACAGAAAACCTAGACTGTATTAAGACAGAAAACCTAGACTGTATTAAGACAGAAAACCTAGACTGTATTAAGACAGAAAACCTAGACTGTATTAAGACAGAAAACCTAGACTGTATTAAGACAGAAAACCTAGACTGTATTAAGACAGAAAACCTAGACTGTATTAAGACAGAAAACCTAGACTGTATTAAGACAGAAAACCTAGACTGTATTAAGACAGAAAACCTAGACTGTATTAAGACAGAAAACCTAGACTGTATTAAGACAGAAAACCTAGATTGTATTAAGACAGAAAACCTAGACTGTATTAAGACAGAAAACCTAGACTGTATTAAGACAGAAAACCTAGACTGTATTAAGACAGAAAACCTAGACTGTATTAAGACAGAAAACCTAGATTGTATTGAGACAGAAAACCTAGACTGTATTAAGACAGAAAACCTAGACTGTATTAAGACAGAAAACCTAGATTGTATTAAGACAGAAAACCTAGACTGTATTAAGACAGAAAACCTAGACTGTATTAAGACAGAAAACCTAGACTGTATTAAGACAGAAAACCTAGACTGTATTAAGACAGAAAACCTAGACTGTATTAAGACAGAAAACCTAGACTGTATTAAGACAGAAAACCTAGACTGTATTAAGACAGAAAACCTAGACTGTATTAAGACAGAAAACCTAGACTGTATTATGACAGAAAACCTAGACTGTATTAAGACAGAAAACCTAGACTGTATTAAGACAGAAAACCTAGACTGTATTAAGACAGAAAACCTAGACTGTATTAAGACAGAAAACCTAGACTGTATTAAGACAGAAAACCTAGACTGTATTAAGACAGAAAACCTAGATTGTATTAAGACAGAAAACCTAGACTGTATTAAGACAGAAAACCTAGACTGTATTAAGACAGAAAACCTAGACTGTATTAAGACAGAAAACCTAGACTGTATTAAGACAGAAAACCTAGACTGTATTAAGACAGAAAACCTAGACTGTATTAAGACAGAAAACCTAGACTGTATTAAGACAGAAAACCTAGACTGTATTAAGACAGAAAACCTAGACTGTATTAAGACAGAAAACCTAGACTGTATTAAGACAGAAAACCTAGACTGTATTAAGACAGAAAACCTAGACTGTATTAAGACAGAAAACCTAGATTGTATTAAGACAGAAAACCTAGACTGTATTAAGACAGAAAACCTAGACTGTATTAAGACAGAAAACCTAGACTGTATTAAGACAGAAAACCTAGACTGTATTAAGACAGAAAACCTAGACTGTATTAAGACAGAAAACCTAGACTGTATTAAGACAGAAAACCTAGACTGTATTAAGACAGAAAACCTAGACTGTATTAAGACAGAAAACCTAGACTGTATTAAGACAGAAAACCTAGACTGTATTAAGACAGAAAACCTAGACTGTATTAAGACAGAAAACCTAGACTGTATTAAGACAGAAAACCTAGACTGTATTAAGACAGAAAACCTAGACTGTATTAAGACAGAAAACCTAGACTGTATTAAGACAGAAAACCTAGACTGTATTAAGACAGAAAACCTAGACTGTATTAAGACAGAAAACCTAGACTGTATTAAGACAGAAAACCTAGACTGTATTAAGACAGAAAACCTAGACTGTATTAAGACAGAAAACCTAGACTGTATCGGAGTGTATCCTATTGTGAAGATTAAACAGATGATCAATTTCTACATAGCTCATATGCCAATCATTGTGTGAGGTGTCCGCTTTCAACCATATACGAACTCAAAGCACAAAGCAGTAGATGTTAAGTATATATTATATTATATCTACTATATTATATATTACACAGAGATTGACAATGTCCTATTCTCCGATTTGATTGCAATCTTCTTTTCTGGTAATTTATTAAAGACACGCCCGCATGTAAACATACTCGCTTTTAAGAAGCCATCAGAACACAATGTTGAACTAAAATACTTACGTGAAACGATCTTAGTTCATAGTCATAATCCAAGTATTAATATCATTTTATTTTTACTCTATTAGTCACGAAACAATTAATTATACAAAAACTTTCTTTCATTAAACTGCAATATGTCATTAAATAAAGAATTCGCGTGGGAGTTAATAGATATGTTTGTTATGGGCATTCTTTTATCCTTTATCTGATCCTCCTCATGCTTCTAATTATGTGAATCTTTGTCTAGTTTACTGAGGGGGAAAATCAATTAGAATCGTGATTTATTCCAGCAATCTAAAAGATCTTGGCATGTCTAGAGCATTTCTAGTTGGCATTGAATGTCTTGGTTAACGACATGATAATGTTCCTATGTGACAAGATTTATTGAAAGTTAGAGAGAATGTAAAACGAGTGACTTTAAGACATCTGATATCTAACGTACAAATTAGATTTGTTTAAATGTACAAATTCTCCTTATAAAACTAGATCGTATATATATATATTTAATGTATCTATATATAGCCCATCGGTTTAGACGATTCGATGTATTTTAACTTTTAGTAACCTTTTCAAACAAAAAACGAGTAATTCTTAAGATAGATAGAAAGATAGATAGATACATAGAGGTAGATAGATAGATATATAGATAGATAGATAGATATATATAGATAGATAGAGATAGATAGATAGATAGAAAGATAGATAGAAAGAGATAGATAGATAGATAGAGATAGATAAATAGATAGATAGATAGATAGATAGATCGATGGATGGATGGATGGATGGATGAATGGATGGATTGATGAATGGATGGATGGATAGATAGATAGATAGATAGATAGATAGATAGATAGATAGATAAATAGATAGATGGATGGATGGGTGGATGGATGAATGGATGGATTGATGAATGGATGGATGGATAGATAGATAGATAGATAGATAGATAGATAGATCGATGGATGGATGGATGGATGTATAAGTGGATAGATACATAGATAGATAAATAGATACATAGATAGATAAATAGATAGATGGATGGATGGATGGATGGATGAATGGATGGATTGATGAATGGATGGATGGATAGATAGATAGATAGATAGATAGATAGATAGAGATAGATAGATAGAGATAGATATATAGATAGATAGAGATAGATATATAGATATATAGATAGATAGATAGATAGATAGATAGATAGGTAGATAGATAGATAGATATGTAGATAGATATAGATAGATAGATAGATTGATAGATAGATAGATATGTAGATAGATATAGATAGATAGATAGATTGATAGATAGATAGATAGATAGATAGATGTACTACTCCTGCAACATCCCTTGTATCTCGGAGATCAGACCCCACTGATACACACATATAGATATCTATGTGTGATCGCGGAATGATCTGTGTGTGTGTGTGTGTGTTTGACTTACAGTACAAACTATTTAGCTGTTTTTTCGCTTTTCCTGATCTATGTCCGCGTTCGGCCACGTCGCTGCCAGTCTGTTATTTGGGAGACTGGTAACAAGGGCCAGACCAGCGAGAGATGAAGAAGTAGTTCCCTCGTTCCCCCTCCCCACCCCCTGTTCCTCCACCCAACAATTTATCTCTTCCCCCCCCTTCCCACTCCGTCCACCCCTCTATTCCTTCGCCTCACCGCGCACGTGTTGTCCTAAGGGAAATTACTTATTATCACAATGATTCTGTTGGATTGTCCTCCCATGCTGATTCGACAGGTGGCGTGGTTGCCTATTTATTGTTCTCTCCGTCTTGTGGAAGTAGAAGGAAGAAAGAGAGGGAAAAACAACAACAACAACAAACAAACCAACCGAAGAACGAACTCCTCTACTGGTCCACTGACGATGTCTCCACCCACTCTCGCGGGGTCGTTAATTCCGGAATAAAGAGCCTGTCCCGGACCCACTTAGCCTTGCAATTGGAGTTAGATTTCCATATGCCTGGACAGACTGCAAGCAATCAATAGATAAGCAGCTCGTATTTCTGGAAATATATGGAGGCCATTTGGTCTCGAACGTTTCACATTGAATAGTTAGAGCTCGATTGAAGCAGAGTTAATTAGAAGATCTTTAGAGAGTTGAACTTCCGTATTCATGGTGTGGATTTGAATTCTGTGTTGAATTATTTGAAAAGAAAAAAAATAGTGTTTTCTTTATATTTAATTGTTTCGAATTTTATTCTATCTATTACTACAGTGGATGTGTGTACGTTCCGTGCATTCAATTTGCACCATTTTGGTTACTTTTTATTCATTTTAAAAGTAGTTTAGGCATTTTGAATAAATTATTAGTCAACCTTTGTTGTAGATTTTGCAAACATAGCAGAGGTAATTTCTAAATCAGTATGCACTGTATCAGCAAGCGACAACTGACCTACCTTGCCTTGACCTTTCCTGCCTTGGTGTACCTCTTCCTGATGTTCTCCGTCATTGGACAGGTGTGCTTCAAGACAGACGTGGATCATGAGAAAGTCAGCACTGATTATATTGATGTAGTGAAGACGTTTCAAAAAAGGGCAGACAGCAGGATTCTATCCCGCAGCGAATTTTTTCATGAGTCTATCGACTCTAGGCGTCTCCTAAATGCGGGGAACGCTAGAGCACTTCCGTCGCATACGTCATCTTTCAACGACTTGAAAAACAGTAACGGTGCATCAGCGTCGGAGCGTGGGTCTCCCACCATGTTTAACTGCTCTTCCATCTCGCAAATGAGGATCCGCAACAAGATCGGCCACGGGGTTTCCAAGCAGGCCTTCGTGGCGGAGTATCAAGGTCTGCAGGTGGCCATCAAGATGGTGACCCGCCACATTCACGAGCTCAAGACGTGCCTGGAGCAGCTCCGTCAGCTGAAAGTGGCACAGGAGATCATCTCCAGGTACGATGGTCAGACGGGTCAGAACGATCGAATCTCTTACAAGTACTTAGAGAATCTGGAAAAAGCCTTTTCCAAAGGTGCTGCTTCTCACCATGAAGTTTTCTTCAACGATCTCACCAGCTCCAAAGGCAACAAATCTGTAAAGGGAGAGACGTTGCCGCTTCCGACTGTCAAGATTAGCCCTACAGAACGTCAAAGATGCTACACTTTTCCCACGGCCAGGCTGATGAAGGAGATACTGCTGTCCCAACAGCTAACTCACCCGAACTTGGTCAAGCTTTTGGGTTTCTGTGTCCGAAGTGAAGAATCAGAATCAACGGACATCTCAGAACATGGGGTTGTCAGTGTCTTTGAGCTGGGCAAACACTTTGTGCTAGATAACCTTCAGGTTTGTAAAACTTCTGTTTATTTTTCTTTGCTATTAAATATACACTTTGCTAATGGGTCATATGTACCTCCCAAATGTAATCTTCTCAAAGTATCACTATAGTGAAGATGGACCACACATGAAACATTGCAATTATGACGAAATAGTAAGATTATGCTTTTTAATTCATGTTACAATAATAGGCTTCCTGATCGTGTGGTAAGCGCTCTGGATAGTCGTCTTGGTGGTTCCGGGTTCAAATCCTGTCCACTGCTATCATCGGCAGTACTGCGTAACGTTTAGGCAATCCAATGCGGCCTTAGTAGTGCGCGGGGTCCTAGGCGAGTGTCAGGGCCACGACTTTATTTGTAGAGTGAGCTGACGGTAACAAAAGATCATCTTTATCACTGGGGCCCCCTCACTAAGGCGCAGTACCAGAAGCGGACGCCCCACTCACCCGCCGAAGGCCGCCTCCTGGGCTATGATGTAATAATCTTTAACCCATCCGAAATATATAAAACAAACAGATGAAAATATCTAAAATAATCAGCTGTTAGTGAAAATTATTTACCTGACATCTACATACCTAAGCTGCTTACAAGAGAAAGAAAAAACAACTTGACCCTAAGAGTTTTCTTCGTTTTATATTGATAATACATAGTACTATACCTTCAGACCAAAGTGGCCATTAGTCACTTCCGGCTTGAACAGAGTGGTTTAGTGTAATCTAAAAATATGAAGGCGTTCTACGTTCTACGAAAACAATGTGTGAAGATTTCATCGAGTGGAAGGCTTACGAGAACAAAACTATCTCCAATGTGGATATGTGTCATTCCAAGTTTCTTTTCAGTCTTCAAGTTAATCACTTGCTTTAATCAAAGTTGTTTCTTTTCATGAAAAACATTCATCAAGCTTTTCTTTTTTTAAACTCCTTTATGTAACTCTCCCGAAACAAAACACACACTCACGCACACACACACACACATTATGATCAAAATGGTGTTTTTTTCGAAACAAACTTGTCAATGATCTTGTTTCAGACCTCACGTCTTTTATACGGAGTGAGAAAAATACATTTAAAAAAGTAGATCATTAAAACATTTTTTGTTAGAGGGGGGAAAATGTGTTTTTGGGTTCCTGACAAACTTGATGAAAAAATACGTTATGTAGAGCTTTGTCTGATTGTTACATTTTATTTTTGGACTTAGTGATTCTCAATTTAGAAACAGTCAAGTCATAATGTTCGTGTGGTTTGTGCTCTGGACTGTCATTCGATGGTCTCGAACGTCCCGGGCTTGAACCCTGCCCAGTGCCATCCCTCGTCGTCCTGCGGGAGGTTTAGGCTATGTTGTAGTTATCTTCAAATCTAAAGGAACATCCGAAACCTGTAAAACAAAGTTCATTCTGTTTATGATTGACAGTAATAAGTAATCGAGTTTTTTGTCCTGTTTACGTACAACTTTGTGAGTTTTCTTTTGGTCATTGTTCTGTCAGCAGTTCTCGCCATTCTATCGTCTCCCTTTTACTGTCCATTTTTCCTGTCATCAGCTTTTGTTTACTTCTGTCTCTCGTGTGACAAATATGTCTCTCAAAGTGCAGCGCTTCCTTCACTCTCTGCCTTTTAGTTTCAAGAGAATTGATTTCAATCGTATTCTCATTCTACCATTCCAATGTCATTATTAAATTATTAGATTGTATTGATTGGTCATATATGGAAGTAATAGTCATAGATGAAGGGATAGATCATATATGTTTGTGATAGGTCATATTTGGAAGTGATAGGTCATATATGGAAGTGATAGTCATAGATGGAAGTGATAGATCATATATGAAAGTGATACGTCATATATGGAAGTGATAGGTCATAGAGGGAAGTGATAGGTCATATATGGAAGTGATAGGTCATATATGGAAGTGATAGTCATAGAAGGAAGTGATAGGTCATAGATGGAAGTGATATGTCATATATGGAAGTGAAAGATCATATATGGAAGTGATAGGTCATATATGGAACTGATAGGTCATAGATGGAAGTGATATGTCATATATGGAAGTGAAAGATCATATATGGAAGTGATACGTCATATATGGTAGTGATATGTCATATATGGAACTGATAGGTCATAGATGGAAGTGATAGATCATATATGGAAGTGATAGGTCATATATGGTAGTGATATGTCATATATGGAACTGATAGGTCATAGATGGAAGTGATATATCATAGATGGAAGTGATAAATCTTAGATGGAAGTGATAGGTCATAGAAGGAAGTGATAGGTTATAGATGGAAGTAATAGTCATAGATGGAAGTGATAAGTCATAGATAGAAGTGATAGGTCACAGATGGAAGTGATAGGTGCTTGATAAAAATGATGTGTTATAGATTAATAATAGATCATAGATAGTAGTGATGGGTCGTAGATAGAAAAGTCATAGAATGAAATGATAAGTTATATGATTAAAGTGATTTGTCATTTAATTGCTAGGTCATCAAGTGAAGTGGTAATAAAAGAGCATAGTCTATTTGTTTTTAATAACGAGGGTGTCATGTGGGCAGCGCAACAAATAATTGCCTTTACTTTGCTAAAGTAATGTCATTTTTTGCTAGGTACCCATCACAGTTGGTTCGTCCTAAGAATTTCGAAATTTAAAACCCCATTTTTCTCTATGATTTGAACCCTAGAACCCTTATATTGGAAGCCAAGCGCTTTACCCATCACGCCCCCCCCCCATATATTTAATACTTATATATTCATTATCAATATCATTTTTGTTTTCATTTTAAAAGATTCTACCTTGGCAAACACGTTTACGTCATGCCAGGGAAATGGCGGACCTGCTCAGCTATCTGGAGCACTCTCCTTTGGGCTCTCTCATCGTGCCAGACTTCAAAGAGGGTCACCTGCTCATGGCGAACGGAAGCCTGAAGCTGATTGACCTTGACGACGTCAACAACCTTGAACCTGAATGTGACCCCCACAAGCCGCAGGAAGGACAGTGTCCCTACAATCTTAGGTTCGTAGGAAGGCTTTGTTTCTTTCTTTAATTTTGATGTTTATGTTTCACACTTTGTTAGTTCAAATTTAGCATTTGACTTTCAACAAATTAGAAGCGTTAAAATAAGAATCTTAAACATGATATATGAAGTACGGTTGAAGTAATGTAAATTAGAATCCCTTTTTTTGGAAGTGTATTTTTTTCCTAAAAAATCTACTTTTCAATGGATTGAGGAGGGCCATCGGCGTAGCTTGGATGGGGGGTGAGGGGGGGGGTCCAAAATCAAAGGTTACCAAGCCTCCCCTCTAGGGGGTTCCCAAATGAATGCACTACATTTTTTTTTTGCATTTCATATTAAATATTACGCCACTGTCAAGTAATCTATTCACGTGGAGTCAAAAATATTAGACACCATTGATCTAGAATCTAGATGATGTAATAGATACCTTTGCTGCACAGAAAGCACGACGTGAGGCGATATTGAATTGAGATTTGTTACGTGTACATTATCTCGCTTATAAACAAAGATATTATTCATTATATATATAAGATAAGATAAAGATACGATAATTTTATTGATCTGATGAAATGGAAATTCGGTTTGACTACAATTGACAACCTCAGCGTAACTACTTTACAAAAACAATTTGGATGAAAAATTTGAACAACATTCACTCACTCATATTATATATATATATATATATATATATATATATATATATATATATATATATATATATAAGATGGTTACACGTATCCCGTAAGGGAGACGAATGTATGCCAAAGGCAGTTTTTTTTTTGTGAGCTAAAAGGTGGTCGACGTAACAGAAATATCCAACGGAAACGCTTCAAAGAACAGCTTATTGCCTTAGCATGCGGCCTCAGAACGAGAAAGCTGGATGTCACTCATAAAGGCCGCGGGATACACATTTGAAACCAAAAGAAAATCCTCAGCCGAGGACAGACGCAGACGGCGAAAAGAAAATTTGAATCGACAACCTGAGGATAATGGTTTGGCAAAATATGTAGGTCACATCTGGGGCTGCACAGCCATGGGAAATACTGCATTCCTCACTAATCGTCGGACTCGAAAACAAGTCTTATGCATGCACTACATAAGAAATATTGAAAATAATAATAACAAAATAAGCATTATTCAAGTTATTACTTTATCCCCAAAAAGCCCCTAATGGCACCTATCACCCTCTCGTGTGATCAATTCCATCCTTACCTCTTTGGATTGCTCATTGCCCTTAGAACAGTGACAACATGTTTATGGTAACTACATACTATCAACAATAACAAAACGTACATTAGGTAATACTGTAACACATCAAAGCTGGCAAATGAGTCGACATTATAATGAGTCTAGTCGGCTTCCTGGAGTCTTAGTCATTTAAGTGTACCTGTAAGTTAACTGCATGTCAAAAGGAGAAAGTAAATTAAATTAAAAAGTGCTAGGCTGGTGTTATTGATGGTCGTTGTCACCAAACTACTGGTAGACAACTAGACCTGCAACTAGACCTGCAACTAGACCTGCAACTAGACCTGCTTAGGAGTACTATTATTTTAAATTATACCACTTGTAGTGAACAAAACTAAATATAACTTGAATTACAATATAGACAATATCCACATGAGTTGAAATGAAATAAACAAATATTCAAACAAATTCATATCACAGTGAAAACACGTCTTTACACTCTAGCATCCTAGAGTTGTCTTGCGTACCTAACACAGCTAAAGACAGTGCCTCTTATCTTACATCATTCACATTGCATAGCCACCAACCAATCGCTAGCTACTTCTCGTCGTCACCATAGAAACACATACACACACATTCCATAACCACTAGATCATAGTGACTATGTTGCCTTTCCTGTTCTGGTTACCGGATGCAATTATGGCTTAGAGAAGTGTTGTTTAGTGTTCTTTGCATGGAAGGGAATGAAAAGACGTCTATCAGAAGACGGACCCCCCTGGTACGAAACAAAAAAAGTGTTGTAACCATGGCAACAAAAAGTTGATAGAGGAGCTTGACCGTAACTTTAAACAGGTAGGAGTTATAGTAATGGACGAACTGAAATGATGTTCACTTGTTGCTGCTACCTGATCCAATGTGCGTAATGATTTTGATGAGGAGGATAATAATAATGACGATGATTTTGATGATGATGAGGTGGATGATGCTGAAAATGATTATGACAATGAGGATGATTTTTATGATAAAAAAATCATGTTAATTTGTCGTAATCCAATAAGCGTTTATGATGATGATTTTGATGATGATGATAATGATGATAAAATTAATAATGATGATGATGTATTTGCTAATGAAAATGATTTTGATGATGATGATGATTCTGGTACTTATATAAAGATGAAATCATGTTCATTCGTTGCTTCGTTGTAATCTAATGAGCGTTTATGGTGATGATTTTGATGATGACGATGGTGATAATGATGATGATGTATAATTGATGAGGATCATTGTGATGATGATAATGATGATGATGTATAGTTGATGAGGATCATTTTGATGATGATGATGATGATTATGAGGATGATTACGATGATGATTATGATGACAAATATAATAAGAGTGAAGTTTAAAATACGAATAAAAAAGAATGAACGAATAACAAAACAGTGTTGACATCAGAATCATATTAAAATTGTTATTAATACTGAAATGATATATCTTACTGGATTTAAAAAAAAAAGAATTTGACATTTTAAGTGTCACATTGTCATGACACCGCCCCGGGAGCTTATGTTTTAAAAAATTAGTTCGTATATTCCGACATAATTAATATCACGTTTCACTTGTAATCCATTTTCAGGGAATCAATAAATCCGACTGGAACTTAAAGCTTGTGAAATCTTAAGTGATTTTGACACACTATGAGCGTGGTATAAGTATAAACATGTCCTAATAATCTGCATTATTTATCATTGGCCCGATCGGGTACTCTTCTGAAAGCTAAACTCTGTGGCAAACTTCTAGGGCACCGTTGTTAAGCTGAAGAGGGACTCTTGTGTTTGTTGTTCAGTTTTATTAGGCCATGTGTCACCTCAGGTGTGTACTTAACATCTCTAATTATATTTCGTTTTTTATCATACAGTTATTACAATATTCATTCAAGTCGATATTTCATAGTATCAGCATTACTTTTTTACATGTTTGGGATGTTCCTTCAGAATGGAATATTATTACCACTAGTTCAAGCCTCCTGTAGGCGAAGGGCAGGGTTTGATCTCTGAACCATTGAAACGAGACTCCGGAGCGCATACCACACGACCAAGCAGTCTATCTTTGAATATTTAAGTTCGTAAAATAAAATTCTGCAAATTGAAGATTTTATGACAACAAAATATGAACGAGAATTCAACGTTTAAATAATTCGTGTTTGGTTTTTTATTTAGCTCCTTCTATCCCGTAAGTCACTGGTTTTAGGTTGCTTTTTTTGAGACGGTGCAGAATCTGGTGTGACTAATCAAGAAAATTCTGAAGCTGCAACCAACAATCATATCTGCATTCGGATATTTGCAATCGAGATCTGAGAACTACAGGCATCAATGAAAGAGTGTGTGAGGAAATCGCCCTCAAGATCGGACATCATGGGACAAATTGTGTGTAATGGTAGGAAACTCTCCGAGAGCAATAAAAATGAAGCGGACTTAGACAAGTGAAAGAAAAAGAAAGCTGCCCAATCAGACAGCCCTAAACAAAGGCATTCATATGCCCGAAATGTATTCAACTTTGCTGATCCAAAATCGGCTTGTTTAGTCGCATCAAAATAAAACGAAAACAGGTGATTCATCTGGGTGCATTCATTTTTTTTAGACAAAAGTAGCCATATAAATCTATATAATGTAATGTGGACTACTGTTTGCTACATTCCAATACGATTATATTGACCACTAGCCTTTACATTCACGCGTAACGAGTCATTGGTCTTCAAAAGTTGTAAGCCAAAGTAGAAAGTGATGTAAATCAAATGGCATTAACTTCTAATTGGATTTTTTTTTGTTTTACTGGACTTATGACTGTGTGGGTACTTGCCTAAATATATGCGACCCACTATTTGCAAAATGGAAGCGATGAGATATGATTTTATTTATTGGATTCCTGAGATTTAAACGTTTATACACTACAATTCTAAGTCTTAACGAATAGTCCGTATACACAACAATGACCTTGACCTTGACCTGAAAGAAATTCAAGAATTGGCACTTCGTGGACGTCACAGTTAAGAAGTCATCATCATACCATCTGGTTCTTAATCCCATTCCCAGACGTCTGGTGTATTGCCCTTATTAATTGCCCTAATTATCTCACTTGTTCTTTCTGTGTATTGTATTGATTCTACAATGATTTTCCACTTTTCTTCAAGAGTACACTATAGGTGTTGATTTTTTTTGCTCAATGAAATAGTCTGTGTATTTGTGAGAACCAGTTATCTACATTCATGATGTATGTACTAAATGAACAAGTTAATCAAAACACTTTTCATCTTTATATCAGTTGTATGCCTTTTCTGAAAGGTCTTTCCAGTACTACACATTTCCCAAAGTTGAGAATCACTGATCTAGACAATAAATTTCGTGACCACCGAATCGTTGACGACCTAAACAATGCTGGCATTCATTGCCTACATATTGTAATTTTTTACGCGTGAACTTTGTACAGCCAATAACAAAACCGTTTGTCTCTGTCAAAAACATGAAAATAATGTCAGTTTTAGTAGTACCAGTCTATTGACAAGCACCCGTATTATGTGTGCATGGCAGGTCTGTAACAATATGTCCTATTCCTTATAGCCTCCTTTTTCAAAAGATGAAGTCTTAAAAAGTATTTTTTTAGTATTTCTGTTGTGAATCGTGTTTTGTAGTTCAATTATTAACTGTGCAGTCTGTTAGTTATTGTTTTCTTCATCTCTTCTTAATGTGTTTGTTCAACTGATAAATGTAATTATAGAAGATAGTACTAAAAGGATTTTATTCAAGTTCATGTAATAGATTATATTCTGTATCTTTGAATTTATCTTGCAATCTCGATACGTTTTTTTTTCTTGTAGATGAATGTAACTAAACATCGTTTTAGTAATATAGAGTTCAGTTCTGATGATGTTTAACACGTTGGAGAGTATGCAAGTAGTACCAGCCCATTGACAAGCCCCTGTTTTAAAAAGGAAGTATTATATGGCAAGATCATTGACCATCAGCATTTATTTTTTCCCAACTAATGTCATGTACCCTTTACAGCTTTCTTGAAACCCAGGCGCCCAAAGAAAGCTTAAAACAATACCACTCTTCGCCAGATTTGACCCTCAAAATAAAAGCGTTTTACAATTTGCCATTGCGATACCCGTTTTTTTTTTTTAAATTTTGGTAAACAAAAATATTTTTTTAGTCTTTAAAACACAAGGCGCTTAAACCCACTCCGTTATCTTTATCACAAAAAGCAAACAATTTTCTTTTTTTTTTTTTATATAAATTAATTGGTGTTTATTCAAAGCTTGAAATGTAGGCATTATATGCACAAAATAAAATAATGAACCAGTTTCTTCTCATATCAAAATACCTACTTTATAATCTGGCCTACACATTTTATTCCATAAAAACCAATGTTTTTATACAGACCAGGCCAAAAAAACCCACAACTTGTGAGTGCATTAAAAATCTTTGATAAAATTCAGTATGGTCAATGGATGAAATATGAGCAATAATGACACAGACTACAAAACAAAACCAAACAAGAGTAAAACAAAGGGAAAGAAAAAATAAGACATCATGAACATGACCATGTCAACACTGAACCCTCTTTATTCAGCCCAAAAAAGGTTGAATAATTCACCAACCACGGCCGCGTTCGTTACCATTAACTATTTCAACTCCGGCATCTTGGATAATTCTCTTAGCTTCTGAGATGGCACTTTTGCTACCAGACAATTCTACTGAACTGTGTCCTGCTGAATCTCCATCACGAGATACCTTTGCCTTTCTCACCCTCACACTTAAGGAACAATTGTAAGTGGCATTAAAATAAAGTCTTCTGAGAACCTCAAAGAAAACTTTTGATACGGTGTGCAAACTAAAATAAAAGAGAATCCATTCCCACTTTATTTGAAAATAACGGAGTAAACAAACTTTTTAAAAATTTTTATAGTTGAACTGGCCAGTATAGGAATCGAACCTCTATCAACTTAGCTATCCATTTATACATCTATGTTCAAAACTTTTTCTTTTTCTAACCAACCTTGGGGCGCGGTGGCTGAGTCCCGATGTAAGAAGTGTCACTATGTACATTTTTTAAAAATACATTTCCTCTCTGTAGCCTTTTAAGTCTTCGTGGAAACTGGGTGCAACCTGAACACTAGAAGGATATTTCGAAAACGGAACGACTTTAACGATTTTCCTAGAAATTAGACAGTTTACATATATAGTTGGAACAAAATACTAGCTTTTTGCCAAAATGTGAAAACTCTGGTTTGACCATTACAATTTTTCAAAATATAAACATCTTAAAATTAAATGTCTACTCTAGGAATTCCCGCACTCGACTCAAATGTTTCTTTGTATTCAGTAAACAGTTGAAGAAATAAATAGACGTCTTTTGTATAAATTAGTTGGACAGTTACATATATATTTATTGTGCACAGCTTGCCGGAAAAACTGATTGAAATATAGAAGCAAAACAAGAAATTAACAGATGAAGATATTATAAACCAAAATCACAATTTCACAAAGAAAGAATTGATTTTTTAAAAATATTGTTTATGTTACATGTCAAATCTCAAAAACATATTAGCATATTTTTTGTTTCTGTTTCTCCTGCAGGTGTGTACGAGCTTTATGCGAGGGATTCAACGCTAAAGAGAACTTAAAGAACATGAACTCTCTTGTGCTCAAGAGGTTGTTATTTCCCTTGTCCTTCCCTGAAAATGTAGTGCCTAAAATAGGTCAGCTCAATGCCCAACTGGACTCTCTGACCATCAACGCCGAAGATCTGAAAGTTCAGCTGAGAACCATTCAACAGCTCCTGGGCAGCTAGTTACTTACAGAGAAAAGCGTTGGTCATCGCCTAGGTCGTGCAGATGTTTTTATAAGTATCTTCAAAGAGATGTGAACGAGAGGTGGGATACAAGAACAAGACTCTAGATTTGTAGAAGTAATTAAGTAATGGCAATGTCTTCGATTCCAAAGATTAAGAATTAAGAATGACTACACAAAGAAAATTGCTAACAGCAATTTTTTTCGCATTGTCCAAATCAGTGTTTCCCAAATGTTTTTCATAACAGACCACTTCACACTCTCTGAGTATTTAGAGCAGCGGTTCTCAACCTTTTGAGATTCAAGGACCACTTAAAAATGTGTGTCTCAGCCACGGACCACTACTAAATATTTTGCTACTGGCGCACTAGAAATTTATATAGTTTTATAAAAAAAATTATAAAGTTGATATTTAAAATCATTTATTATATATTTTAATAAATGTTTCAACCTTTTCATCCTTTTGTTATGAACAAATATCAGTCTTACTGCTAACAATAGTTCGGATTAGAAACAATGCTACATTTAATTTTAGTGCGAGCCTTGAGCTTGCAAATTTGAGCACAGCTTGTCCAAACGAGGTGTAATGCTTGAAAGACTCAGTCGGAGTTCATCTTCGACTTTTTTAAATGTCCGCGGACCACTAGTGGGCCGCGGACCACAGGTTGAGAACCGCTGATTTAGAGGACCACTTGGCACTCTCTGGGTATTCAGTGGATCACTTGGCACTCTCTGAGTATTTAGAAGACCACTTGGCACTCTCAGTATTTAGTGGAAAACTTGGCACTCTCTGAGTATTTAGTGGACCACTTAGCACTCTCTGAGTATTTAGAAGACCACTTGGCACTCTGAGTATTTAGTGGACCACTTGGCACTCTCTGAGTATTTAGAAGACCGCTGGGCACTCTCTGAATATTAAGTGGACCACTTGGCACTCTCTGAGTATTTAGTGGACCACTTGGCACTCTCTGAGTATTTAGAAGACCACTTGGCACTCTGAGTATTTAGTGGACCACTTAGCACTCTCTGAGTATTTAGAAGACCACTTGGCACTCTGAGTATTTAGTGGACCACTTGGCACTCTCTGAGTATTTAGAAGACCACTTGGCACTCTCTGAATATTTAGTGGACCACTTGGCACTCTCTGAGTATTTAGTACCACTTGGCACTCTCTGAGTATTTAGTGGACCACTTAGCACTCTCTGAGTATTTAGAAGACCACTTGGCACTCTCAGTATTTAGTGGAAAACTTGGCACTCTCTGAGTATTTAGAAGACCACTGGGCACTCTCTGAATATTTAGTGGACCACTTGGCAATCTCTGAGTATTTAGTGGACCACTTGGCACTCTCTCAGTATATAGTGGACCACATGGCTTTCTCTGAGTATTTAGTGGATCACTTGGCACTCTCTGAGTATTTAGTGGACCACTTGTCACTCTCTGAGTATTTAGTGGACCACTTGGCACTCTCTGAGTATTTAGTGGATCACTTGGCACTCTCTGAGTATTTAGTGGACCACTTGGCACTCTGAGTATTTAGTGGATCACTTGGCACTCTCTGAGTATTTATAGGGCCACTTGGCACTCTCTGAGTATTAAGGGGACCACTTAGCACTCTCTGAGTATTTAGTGGACCACTTGGCACTCTCTGAGTATTTAGAAGACCACTTGGCACTCTCTGAGTATTTAGAAGACCACTTGGCACTCTCTGAATATTTAGTGGACCACTTGGCACTCTCTGAGTATTTAGAGGACCACTTGGCACTCTCTGAGTATTTTGTGAACTACTTGACTTTCTATGAGTATTTAGTGGACCACTTGGCACTCTGAGTATTTAGTGGACCACTTGGCACTCTCTGAGTATTTAGTGGACCACTTGGCACTCTCTGAGTATTTATGGACCACTTGACACTCTCTGAGTATTTAGTGGACCACTTGGCACTCTCTGAGTATTTAGTGGACCACTTTGCTTAATATTTTGTAGAGAGATAAATTCACGTGGTGGCCTACTAGTTCATTATTCCAGTAGTTCGTGGAACACTTATTCAGGCCTCTGGGAACACTGTTTGGGAAACACTGGTCCAAAAATTGTGCGTGTGTGTGTGTGTGTGTATGTGTGTGTTATTGTTAACAATGTCGAAGTTAAAATACATTTGCTCAAATAGTTGTATAAATATTCAATTAGAACAAGATTTGATGACTGATAGATTTCTGGTTTGTGAGAAACTTTCGATGTTATAGTCCATTTTGTAAATTTGTATAATTTTTTAATTATTTTTTTTTTTTTTACAAATTCTTGTATTAGCTTGCAAACTCTTCATGGGTGGAACCTCGAAAATGGCTCTAATAATTTTCCTAGAAATTTTAAACATTTTTTGTATATCTTTAGGTGAAAAAAATCTAGCAAATTGCACAGGGAAACATTCTGATTTAACTATTATAGTGTTTTTCAAAATATAATCTTATCAAAATTAAATGTAGTCTAGAGATCTATAAATTGATGATGTCATTGCCACGTATGCTCAATTAAGAGTAAAATAAACACATTTGTGTATCATTAAACTAGATTCTAGACATATCCCTAGCTAGATTCAGTATTCAAGCTAAGACTACTGTCTTTTAATGTTTCCAAATCTGGTTATTATCAAACTAGAATTCTATATACGCTGAGTAGATGTATACATGGGCGTAACCAGGACTTTTATGGCTGATGGAGGAGGAAAAGGGGTCTGGTTAATTAATGTTCCTTTTTTATCTATCTTTCTAGTTATTAAAAGCTATGTGATCAGGTGGTAGGGAGGATTCATAAAGGAGGAATTGTCTTTAACATCTTTTTCCTGTTACTTGTATGTTGTGAGTCCAATATCTATGCGATGTGAGTGAGTCTCGACCAATACAAAGTTCTCTCCTTGTTTCATTAGCTTTATGTGTCCGTTCTTGAATGCAGTCCACTCACTTCACATCAGCTCTTTCGTGTCACAGTGTAACTTTTACATCGTTGTTACTGTCGTCACTTGGTCGCTGGTTTGAAGCTCCAAACAGCATGAACAACTAAACCGGTGAAGATGTATTTAACTCTTAGGCAGAAATTAAAATAAAGTTGAAAAAAAACTTACTTTTTATACGAAACTGAATATAACGTTTATTCACAAATATACACAGATTTCAGCTTCAGTGTACATGTACGTAGAAACACATATAAAATAAAATGATAATTTAGACAAGATTTAACTCACAAAAAACTTAATTGTCTTGCTGTCACATGTCTGTCGCTTGTTTTCCTTTCCTCAACATTGTTTCTTAACTCCACAGTGAGAGACCTTCTACTGGTTCTATCAAAATCGCTTTAGTCTACACAACCAAACCATCCGCTCACCTTTATGCATGAGTACACCAGAAACACGCTCATACACTTCATACCAGTTACGTGATTTGAATCGAGACTAAGAACTCTCTTGGCATAAAGTTTAATTAGCAAATGAAATGTGACAGTTTTTGTGTTGGTTAAGATTGTTGAACGCGCTTGGCTGTGATTTGAACGTTCTACGTGTAGATTATATTAAAGATTATTCTTTAGTTTGCTCAAGTCTAGTTTCACATTTAGACATCCATTTTTTCAAGAAGGTTTTAAATTCTAAGTGTGTGTCTTGCTTTGTTTCATAGTGTGTGTATTTGTTTATGTGAATGTCTGCAGTTGTACCAACTTGATATTATCGTAGATTTGTGTACACTGTTCATTATAATACCAATGTTTATATAATAAATAAAGCTAACAGAAACTTAAATTACTTGTCCAAATTTTAGTCAATTTGTATAATATACTAATTAAATGAAAATTTCTTTCAACACAAATGCGGGATAACAGAAGAGTTCAGGTCCCCCCCCCCCTCGCCATAAAAAAAAACAAAAAAAACGTCCCCGCCCTACGGAACAAAAAATGGGAACAACATTCAACCCAACTTTTTCTACCTTTTTTCCTTAACTTATATTCTACTTTCTACGCGTCTTTTTAATCAAGTACTAGTTAGGTCTTAGTTTTAGATGACCCAATGTCTCCCGGAACTTGAGAGAGAGAGAGGGGGAGGGAGGGGGGGAATCAAACAGCGCAGATATGAAGACCTAAAAACATTGACCCTCTAGATTTAGTCTTGTAGTTGACATCCTTAAGATCTGCTGTGTACTTTCTCGTGCTGTGTCCCGGCCTGAGACACGATTCTCTGCCATAACTTCTGCCAACATAAAAAAGTTAAGCCTCACCCAGCCTCAATGGCGAGGCTTCATTGGGCTGGACGAGTATTCTCGTTGATGATGCCCGAGATAATCGAGTAAGTACATGGTCCACTAAGTACATGGTCCACTAAGTACAGGGTTACTATGCACATGGTCCACCAAGTACATGGTCCACTAACAACATGGTCCACTTAGTATATGTTGCACTAAATACATAGTCCACTAAGTATATGATATGGTCCACTTAGAACATGGTCCACAAAGAACGTATATGTGGCTGCAATGAGGAAGCAGATGTTGAAGAAAACAGACCAACTAAAACCCATGTCAAGAACATCGTGTACTGAAATGTCACTGCCATCTAAAGAATAAAGAATAGTTCTGAGGAAAGCGAAAGGGCTTATCAATGTTTTCTTGTATTGTTATAAAGGTACAAACATAATCATCATCTATTTTTAAAAAAATATAATTATCAACACTTTTATTCGGTATACCTAAAACATCAAGTAGTTTAATAACTATAGTTATCTACCCTTGATGAGTATCTCTACCTAATTTGATCCGTTTAGCCTCTCCAAATGTAAATTCTAACATTCACTAGTTCTTAAGATCCAACTATTTCGCATGTATCTATAAGTTGTATAAAGGAGGTATTGTGTTTTGGTTTGAATTGCTTTTGTGTTGTTGGTAACACGTTCTGCGTGCTCAAGCTGTTCAATGGAAATGGAAATGTTAGTTTTGGGACTAAAGTAAGTTTCATAATAAAAAATACTTTAAAAAAGAAAGCTTATATTAAGCGTACGTATATAATTAGTTTGGATCCGTAATATAATTAAATTTGTAATAGACTCTAGACTCACAATAAAAATTATTTATAAAAGTAAATTATAAAACAAGGGAATGACTTGAATTCCAGCTTGTGAGCTAAAACCTTCTCAAGCTTCTCAAGCCAACACGGTAACCACTCTGCTAGCTTGGAGTCTATGAACATGGAAGACTGTATCTATTGTTTCTATTTCATGTTTGTGTACACTAAGCCTATGTCGGCAGTCAAATATAGAGGGGAGTAATTCAGCTTATACCACCACTTTAGTCAAGCAGTCACTAAGGGGTGCAAGGGGTGCGGTCCGCACCGGGTGACACCATTTTGGGGGTGACACCCAAGTTGAAAAAATTATATCTTGGCAAAAGCAGTGGCATCGGATAAAATATTTTTAAAAAATCTCTAGAATCTAGATATATGCCCAAATAGGCCTAGATACATCTAGGTGGTAGTTTAAGTTTAAATGACACAGTACAACGTTATACCATTTCTGTCTCAAAATAATACAAAGGAAACCTTTTCGGGTGTGTGTGAGTCTGCTTCTAAATTTTAATTAAATTTCATTGTAAAATGTATAATAATAACTGAATAAATGTGATAAACAGTGTGATTTTTTAATAGAATAGACACTCATTTCACATTTGAGTAACAATCAATGAAAGTGGATAATCAGGTCAATGTATTGGTTCATCAAATAGAACTAACTAATAAATACTAACAATGGTGTTTAGTGGAACATATTTGAAGAAAGTTGAAGGGAGTTAACACCCTGAACTAACCGCACCAGGTGACACCGACAAGAGTCACGCCTCTTCAGTCAAGTACTATTTCATTCCCTTGTTTGAGATACCAAACAAAGTATTAATTACCTATAGTTAATTAACAAATTGGTTCATTTTTTTAAATTGATTTTTATGTTGTCAGGTTAAAGAAATGTGTAAAATTTCAGCTTGATACACATTGGGTGTGGAAGAAGTAATGTGTACAAACTTTTGGCCAGACAGACAGACAGACAGAGTGAGTTAATATAAGCTTTGAGCATATGGTGAACCAATATGAAAACGAGATCCTTCAGGTTACTAGGTCTTCATAGCTAGCTATCAATTACAATATATAGACACGCTCATATATAGATGCTTAAAATAAATTGATCTCATTTGATACTGATAGTTTGATATCCTTTGCCAAAAATAGGAAAACATAAACACACACATTCTTACACACACGTATACTGATTTATACTGTAGCCCACACAAACACACACGAATAATGTCTTATATTGTAACTCACACATTGTCACAGAAAAACATAGTCAACTTACAGTAATCTATATAAGAAGCTTTACAGATTTAGGTCATTGGTGCATCTAGACATATATTTGAAGAAGTAAAACTGTATAGATTACGTTTATAATATTTAAAAAAAAAACAGAAAAAAAAATCCGATCAAAACCATGTAAAAAACATAGCTAGCTTTAAATAAAAGGAATTTACAATAAATCTTTGATCGGAAATACATATAAAGAAAAAAGGAAACACACTAGTCAACAAGCCCGTCTCTTGTTCGGAAATGAGTTATTGTCACTTAACAAACTACGGAATATACTATTGGATTGCTTAACAGTTTGACGCTCCGGAATGCATACAAGTTATAACGCTCTCTCACTTGTTAATATTTAAGATTAACTGATGTGTGTGGTATAGGCTGTGTATGTGTGGAAGGGTATGAGTATGAGTGTGAGCTTCGTTCGCAGACGTGGAAATGAAACTGGGTAAAATACTGGACCAGTGGACTACTATAGATGTAAGGTTAGCTCCGACTTTCAAAAATTTATCGCCACTGTTTGGAGTAATTCAATTGGCGGGGTGGTCTTCGCGCACTAACCAAGTTAACTCCCCTTGTTTGAGTGACATGTCTCTAGCGTAAATGAGATTACCGCCCCTTGTTTTTCTTGTTCTTTTTATCTTTTTCTTTTCGTATGTGCTCCCAGACCTCCCCCTCTCTCTCTCTGTGTCTCTTCCTCTCTCTCTCTCTTGCCCCTCTCTCCATCTGTTATATCTATGTCCTTTTATATTCAAGTGCTCATGAAGTGTGAGAGGAGTTGTCGTTCCCTGCCTAGGGCCCTTGTTTCTATAACAACAAAGTGGACGCGGGCTAGTGGTCCGTGTTTGTTGTTTTGTGTTGGATCTGTTTGTCCGGCACCGGCCGACAATTGACAGGGGAGAATACACGATTAAGTTAGCAGACACTGATGACATCACTGAAAATAGCTGAGCTAGGACCCGCGTAGGCTGTATATTTTTTTGTACATAAAAAAAAAAAAAACATATTTCGCCATTTTAATGACGCCGTCACCAAGGAAGCTATAGGATTACAAAGAAATTGTATGGTTTCTTTTAGTATTTTTAAGGTACAACTATTGATAATGTAATGTTCAACGTAAAGGGTTACCAGACAGTTGAACTAAAGGAAGGTGACAAAATGGGAAATAATAAGTCTACTATTTCTTGAAAATAAACAAGATAATATAGGTCGGTGCTAATTCACTGCTACTACCTATGTGTGAGCTCTCTGTCTACGTACTCATCTGTACAAATGGAGGAGGTTATAGAACTAGTCGTGGAACAGCTCAGCCATATTCTTTTTTGTTTGGATTTTTATCTTTATGTTTTGCTTGGTTTTACCTTTATTGTTTGATTGATTTTATCGTTTTTGGTTTTGTTTTTTTTAATCATTATGATCTTCTTGATTTGATTCAATAAACCATTTTCACAAGAAACCCGTGAAACTAATACTTACATTAATTCACGAGAAAATTGTAAATATCAGGCTTCATATATCAGACACCAAGTCGGAGCACTGAATCTCGAATTCGAGATGTTCGTCTGTGAGACGATTACATAAAATGGCTTTCGCACCGCTCATCACTGAAATGTGTTTGTCCTCACAAATAAGTGCTTGTAATTCTTGTAATCATCGTTCAAGTTTGTTTTTGAAGATTTAGAAACGTTTCTGCACGAAGCATGCAGTAGCAACCAATTGTCTGCATCACTTGAAATGAGTTCAGCAGGAATGTATGGCTTTGTAAGTCAATCAGTTCCAGTTGCAGCTCTGTCTGCATCACTTGAAATGAGTTCAGCAGGAATGTCTGGCTTTGTAAGTCAATCAGTTCCAGTTGCAGCTCTGTCTGCATCACTTGAAATGAGTTCAGCAGGAATGTATGGCTTTGTAAGTCAATCAGTTCCAGTTGCAGCTCTGTCTGGGCACTTGAAATGAGTTCAGCAGGAATGTATGGCTTTGTAAGTCAATCAGTTCCAGTTGCAGCTCTGTCTGGGCAATTGAAATGAGTTCAGCAGGAATGTATGGCTTTGTAAGTCAATCAGTTCCAGTTGCAGCTCTGTCTGGGCACTTGAAATGAGTTCAGCAGGAATGTATGGCTTTGTAAGTCAATCAGTTCCAGTTGCAGCTCTGTCTGGGCACTTGAAATGAGTTCAGCAGGAATGTATGGCTTTGTAAGTCAATCAGTTCCAGTTGCAGCTCTGTCTGGGCAATTGAAATGAGTTCAGCAGGAATGTATGGCTTTGTAAGTCAATCAGTTCCAGTTGCAGCTCTGTCTGGGCACTTGAAATGAGTTCAGCAGGAATGTATGGCTTTGTAAGTCAATCAGTTCCAGTTGCAGCTCTGTCTGGGCACTTGAAATGAGTTCAGCAGGAATGTATGGCTTTGTAAGTCAATCAGTTCCAGTTGCAGCTCTCTCTGGGCACTTGAAATGAGTTCAGCAGGAATGTATGGCTTTGTAAGTCAATCAGTTCCAGTTGCAGCTCTGTCTGGGCACTTGAAATGAGTTCAGCAGGAATGTATGGCTTTGTAAGTCAATCAGTTCCAGTTGCAGCTCTGTCTGGGCACTTGACACATTGGTCGCAGATGGACTTACGAAACGACAAACAATGTTCGATTATTCAATCCAATCTGAACACGATCATCAACAATGAACAATAGATTTTGTTGGTGAATAATTCAACGAAGCCACAGAGGCTCGGTTACATTTCTCTCAACTTTTCTAGTAATTCTTGATGTTAACCAAACTTCTGGCCCTATAAATCGCACCAATTTCTACAAAGAAAAGAAATATCCTCTGTGATGTTTGAAACTTCTTTGACAGGACTTCACCAATTGTGATCTAATGAACGCTCCTCAAACAAAGCCTACTAACTGATGTTTGTACCGAGAATAAATACCATGATTTTGAAAGTATCAGATATGTCGGTAGATTCGTCAGCGGCAATAAAAAACATTTCGAAAGCTAATGTGTATGTTAGTTTTGAATACTGATATTTATCAATATCTTTCACTCGCCTAATTATTGTTATGAGAAAGGCTGACAGCTTCAACAGCAGTCTTCTCTACAGGAGATATTTCTCCCATCATTGCTAGCAAGCACTTTTTTTATGCATTTGCCTTTGGAAAATGGCTTTATATCTCTACTTACAGTGTGAGCAACTCAGTAGCTCTACAGCCGACTCATTTTCTTGTCTCTTTTTTATAAATATTCTTATCAATCCTTCACTCTAGGTTTAGTCAAACAATTGCGACTCAAACCAAGAATGTCGCAATATGTATGTGTGTGTTTGGATTCTTAAAGCTGTTTATTGTTACCTACTTTAAGAAGTGTTACATTTTCTTGTGTAAAAACATATTTTGGCTACTTCTAGGGGTATTAATCTATTTACCGTAACGTAGAGAAAGAGTTGTTGTTGTTGTTGTTGTTTATTTATTTTTTTTTTATTTGGAGAGGGAATTTTCTCCACATTTCGGCGGGCGGATGAATTCGCGTCGCAGGCGGGATGTGGTCATCGTGCCGTATTTTGGGCATTACTGTTAATAACCAGTTTGAATGCAATTATTTTACAGTGTCTGAAGTTTGGCCATACCTCAAATAGTTTAAACTTCAAAGAAGAAATATAGAGAGCCAACCTATATGAATGTTGTTACTAATGATATATTAGAGTTGAATAAGTTGAAAACCCACACAAATACTTACAAACATATAACGGTGTAGGTGATAGCTCTTCGAATTGGGGCCAGACGAACATTTTGTTGTTCTCAGTTCAGATTTAGCCTACAGGCACTTTCTTCGTAATTAATCTGAGTTGAATAAGTGCACTCAGCTATCCCGTAGATCAGCGTTTCCCAAACTGTGTTCCGCACAACCCTAGTGTTCCGCGTGGCCTGAATAGGTGCTCCACGAACTATTGGAATAATTAATTAGTCACTCTAAAAGAAATAAGCAAAATGTTCCGCTAAATTCTCAGAATGTGCAAAGTGTTCTGCTAAATTCTCAGAATGTGCAAAGTGTTCCGCTAAATTCTAAGAATGTGTGAAGTGTTACGCTAAATTCTCAGAATGTGCAAAGTGTTCCGCTAAATTCTCAGAATGTGCAAAGTGTTCCGCTAAATTCTCAGAATGTGCAAAGTGTTCCGCTAAATTCTCAGGATGTGCAAAGTGTTCCGCTAAATTCTCAGAATGTGAGAAGTGTTCCGTTAAGGAAAAAATTTTGGAACCACTGCCATAGCTCTAGTATTCTTCATTTGCACAAAACAAGCCAAAAAGAAACAAAGATGTCCTAGAGATCTCTAGTGCAATCAATGGAACAAAAAAACGACTGCTTGAAACATCTCATAGGGGAAAATACGATTTTTGTGTTCTTTTGTTGAACCCAAATTCTGGGACTTAATTAACACTACAGTACTCCACTGCTGACCTGAATAAAAAGGAAACAGTTTTTGTAAGCTGGGTTTTGTTTGTGTTCTTTTTACAAGCTTTTATTGGGTTTGATATCACCGGTTTTAATAGATAAGTTTTGCTTCATTGTTGTAATAATGACAATATAATATAATATTTCTCTATCTTCCTCAACCTTCATTACCACGCTTATATCATCTCTGTCTGTCTGATAAACAAGTTTGTACACGTTATTTCTCCCACACCCAATCTCGGATCAAGCTGAAATTGTTCACAACTATTTCGTATTTCATTATATCAATTAAGTAAATTAACCAAATAGTTAATTAACTATTGGTCATTAATTATTTCGTTTGGAATCACACAAGGGAAAAAAATTGTACTTGACAGATGTGGTGGAATAGTTAAATACTTTGTGTAGAGAATTAGGTCGTCGCTTAAAAGTTTTAAACTATCAATAGATAAACATAAAACCTATTTTCATAAGCACTTCTGTGGCACAGTGGCAAATGTGTTTACGTGATAAAGCATGAGTCCTAAGGTTGAAATTCAAGTCGTACACATTTTCGAAAATGTAAAATGCATTTAGAAGGCTATCCCGGTATCCAAATACCCCTTCTTCCACCCCCCTTTTTTTTCCCAATATGTCCAGACAGGTAATAGGATCATAGCTCTTTGAGAAAGCTAAAAGCAGGAAATTGCGCTGAATAAAAAAAATGGTAAAAATATGTCTAAAAAACTTGAATAACTTACTTTTGTGAACAAGCTAAATAGAACCTTATTTATAATATAAACAAAATCAACTTCTGATAGTAGACTTAAGTAATAATATCTTTTAACAAAATCTTACTCACTACAATAACACAACCGTTCAGTCTCACGATCAGGAGTCGTCTCCCCTAAGAACAAGCGACGACAATGCCAACTATCACAAACATTCGCTCACCTCCGTCACTATAGAAACACACTCACAATCCATTACAATGAGAGAGGTGTGACCATTCAGCAGTCACAGAGGTTTTATTCATGTACAGTTTCACATTGTTAGATCAAGTCATGGAAGGACACTGAAAAAGCAACAGTCAAGCCAACTTGTGTCAGGTTTGATAACAATATTGCAAAGAGAACATTTAAAAAAAAAATAACGATACCATTGAAACTTGTATCCCAATTTGTGTGAAATATATATATAACACTTGGTAACATTTCAGTAGCGTTCTGGTAAATAGCACTCCAATGAACATGTTGTCATGTTCCACTACAAAGAAATGTCGTCAATACACAATGAGCCAAGCCAACCATAAATCTCGAGTGGATAAAAATGTACATTTAAAAAAAACAAAAATTGAACGTGCAGATTTATTAAAATCAAAGTTCGGTGTATCCGGTGAGCGAATAATGCCAACATTTTGAAACGGGCTGTGATTCAAGAAGTTTAAATACTTATGAAGATCCAGTTGTGACGTTTTGTCTTATATGACGTAGAACAAACCTTGACAGGAAACGAGTCATTAGATCTAAAAAAAAAAGTGTAAGGCGTCGTAAGGTTATTGACACAATTAACAGTACCTCAGTTCAGTTAAGATTCACGTTTTCAGACCCCTTCTTCAGAAATGAAGATCATTTCGGCCTGGTCAGTGGACAGGGATTGGCGATCTTGACGTTAGTTTGAACAGCATACCACACAGCAAAGCAAACATTCTTTAGTAGCATCTTTGAAAACCTTGAATCATTTTTAATGAGATAACAAGTCAGCCCGGAACAATGTCCTCAAAACTTGGGTATAATGTCTGAATGTTATGCTTATTTAAAGTTTAAACATTAACACTGATATCAATGGTTTGATTTACGTAGATTTGTAAGACATTTCTAAGCCCATGGTCAATGACTTGTTCAGGATGCTTCATATATCCCTTGTGAATTCTGTCTCTGTATTTCTCTAGACTTGTTCAAGATGCTTCAAATATCCCTTGTGAATTCTGTCTCTGTATTTCTCTAGACTTGTTCAAGATGCTTCAAATATCCCTTGTGAATTCTGTCTCTGTATTTCTCTAGACTTGTTCAGGATGCTTCAAATATCCCTTGTGAATTCTGTCTCTGTATTTCTCTAGACTTGTTCAGGATGCTTCAAATATCCCTTGTGAATTCTGTCTCTGTATTTCTCTAAACTTGTTCAAGATGCTTCAAATATCCCTTGTGAATTCTGTCTCTGTATTTCTCTAGACTTGTTCAGGATGCTTCAAATATCCCTTGTGAATTCTGTCTCTGTATTTCTCTAAACTTGTTCAAGATGCTTCAAATATCCCTTGTGAATTCTGTCTCTGTATTTCTCTAAACTTGTTCAAGATGCTTCAAATATCCCTTGGGAATTCTGTCTCTGTATTTCTCTAGACTTGTTCAGGATGCTTTAAATATCCCTTGTGAATTCTGTCTCTGTATTTCTCTAAACTTGTTCAAGATGCTTCAAATATCCCTTGGGAATTCTGTCTCTGTATTTCTCTAGACTCAAAGACTTCAATGCTCATTTCCTATTGTCTGTTCATTCATAACGTCTGGAAACAGTTTGAATGTGTAGAGAAGCGGGTGGTAGGCGAGAGTGATTGTTGCAGTTGTGTCGTTAGGGTGAAGCCTTAGATTTCCGTTTCCGTTTCCCAGATTGAGATTTGCTCGAATGAACAATAGAGATTGGATAGATTCTGAGGGCTTCAGATTTCTCTTCAGGAGTAATACGACTGAAGTCTAATACCTCCAAATTTGGTAAGCTGCTTATCACAAAATACCTGGGGAAAAACACATTTTTTAGAGATAAAAGTAAGAATGTTCTTTTAATATACATATATATTTAGAATTGAGAAAATCTAAGAATTTTTAGAGGCGAATTTATTCATCAATATCAAATATATATTGTGCCTGATAGTCCACTTTCTATGAGACTAGTTCGAATAAAAGTGACTATCTAGTGCTTTTAAAAGAATTGTTATAGAAATATTTTTATTAAGCCTGAAGTAATAATGTGGCCAGTTATGAGATAGTAATGTTTGATTACTAGCTTATAACATAATTAAATTGTATAAAATTGATGTGTATTTACCATTGATTTTGATGTGTTTAACATGTACCTAAGAAATAGAATACACACAAAATATTGTGTGAAGTGATTTAATTAAATATTTTGAAATCGAAATGGACTAATTCTGCATTTTGTAAATATGAATATACTACAAGCTTCATCTTGAGATGATTTATTTCATAGTTACAATGCATACCAAAACAAATCAGTAGGTAATTCCCTTGCATATGGTTTAAGCAGACTTCCCCATACGTGCACCATCATATGAAGCTTGTCAACACTGCATGAAACAAAATGATCCAACTACTTTGCAAATATGAAATGAGATTCTGTCATTAAGTCAATGAGCCAGTTTCAAGATCTCAACATGTTGCAATGTTTTATTGTAAAAGTATCGCATGGTTCAAGCAAGGTCTGACAGAAGAGAAATCCGTACCTCCTTCTTTCTTACTGTCCCAGACTTGCAGAATTCTGTCTCGACAGCTCTGGGAAGTCACATTCCCTTGACCTGTATGACACGTTCAGCGTGTCGTTTCCGAGGAAACGTCTAGTAGTGGAACTAGATAGCGGGAAGCGTACAAGGCCTCGGCAGGATACCCTGGGTGAGCTTTTTGGTGTTTTTATTTTTTTGCTCACTCGGGTTGGGGATGAAACAAATAGTCAGTCCAAAAAGTCCGCCATGCCGCTCCACAAAGGGGGCCGACATTAATGTCCCGTTAGCTGGAGTGGCGGCCCCTGCATGGAACGTTGCGGTTACAGTATAGGAAGATGAGGCAAAACTCCCCATGGCTAGCGCTGCCCTTGGCCACTTATAGCGACTGGGAACCAGTCGCGTGTACGCGGTACGGTCCCGTTCCTCAGTCTATAGCTGTTACTGTTGGTTCTCTCAGACATTATTTGGGTTGAAGAGCTCCCGGTCCTACTCTGTTGGATAAAGGTCTTTCCAACGATCAACGGTATAATGGCGCCTTCGGCGCCGACTCCCTACTGGACTTAATCGAAGGTAGAGGCCGCAGAGCTGGTATAAGCTCAGAATGAGTAGCAAACAAAAATGAAACTAAGTTTGCGCCCATCAGAATTTCTGCATTCACGTGCTTGATACTAGACTGGAATCAAGTCTAGTCTTCTCTGTGAGACACTGGTCTTTAAAGTCAAAATATGACAAAATATAAAATGTTTGTTAGACCTTCTAGTGGCTAAAACATTCTTTAGATTTTTGCACGCTTGGACAAAGTGATTTTTTTACAGAAAAAAAAATAGAACAGCTATTTAGAAATTAACTATTTTGAAATGTGTCTGTGTGTGATTCTAAGATTTACCTGTAGTCTTTGTATTGTTGATAGTCGCCACCATTAAAGAAACTCGGGGCAGCTTCGTTTTTCATCATTGACAGTATTTTAAGATTCGGACAGCTCTTAGCTACTGTGGCTATAAATAGACCTGCAAAACAGACACTTTCGAAATAAAACTGGACTGTTTAGTAGACAAGAAAGAATTTAATTTTAAATAGAGAAGTTTTACTTTGCTAGACTAAGTACACACGTACACACACATGCACACACACACACATGTACACACACATGCACACACACACACATGCACACACACACACACAGACGAATAATAGAGACATTTAAGGAGACAAAGAAAATTGTTCGTTCGGTAGACCTGTACATAGCAAACATTCTGATTAGATCCTCTAGAAATATTTAGTTTTCTGAAAAAGATTTAGTTTTCTCAAAAATTTACATATAGCTAATTCAAAAAGAAATATCTAGTTTGCTCAAAATGAAAATGAGCAGTTTACTCAGAATATGCATAGCTTTCTTGTACAAAAAATGTTTAGTTAGCTAAAATATGAAATGTATGTAATAAAATAGTTTGGTTAGAAAAATCTTCGTCTATAAATATTGTCGAAGTAGTGTAGAGCTATTAAACTGATGCATGTAGATTTTTTTTTAAATGTATATTGTAGTAATATTGAGAGAGAGAGATTACTGTGTATCTAGTAAGCCAGGAGTTTCAAGCGTTATTATAAGGCACAACGTGAACCCAGTATCGCTAAACAGATATATCATTGACTCAAAACATCAGCATTCTTTTATTACATAAGAATTATTTTACATACTTTATTTTAAATTAATATTAAAGTTAGTAAAAATTTAGGCTAAAGGGGAAGCAAGTATTTGTTCCAGATATTGTATGTTCAAAAAGCTGTTTATCTCCCTTGTAACTTACACTTATAGACCTTTAGCACTTTTCGTGACTTGTATTGCTTTGAAATCAATCTCTGAAAAAAAATCTATATAGATAAAACTAAAGTAATTTATTTCAGTCTACCTACTTTCCCATTATTTTCCATTATTTCCACGAGAATAGAATGCTCCTATCCAATTTAAAGCACTTGCCAATATAGTACTCACTTAGGTTTTGTATCCTGTTCTGATTGACCCATAGAGTCTCAAGACTTGCACAATGTGGAATTTTAACGTGCGAGGTCAGGTGGTTGTGGTCGGCCACTAGACTCTTCAACTTGGGCAGTTCTTGTAGGAATCTGAGATCTCTAATGACCCAGTCGTAAGGAATAGAGTTTTTAAAGTTTTAAACACAAACATGATTTTCAAACAATTATAATGTATCGGGATTAAAGCCGTTCGACCATAGTGTGTGTAGAACTAATGAACCCCAGGGTGTGTAGAAGAAATGAACCACAGGGTGTGTAGAAGTAATGAACCCCAGGGTGTGTAGAAGAAATGAACCACAGGGTGTGTAGAACTAATGAACCAAAAGGTGTGTAGAAGAAATGAACCACAGGGTGTTTAGAACTAATGAACCACAAGGTGTGTAGAACTAATGAACCCCAGGGTGTGTAAAACTAATGAACCCCTGGGTGTGTAAAGCTAATGAACCCCAGGGTGTGTAAAACTAATGAACGCCAGGGTGTATCTGGGGTGACATGAGTAAAGATAGTCTTCTCTGCCACAAGTCACAAGTGCAATGTCTGGGGTGACTGGAGTAAAGATAGTCTTCTCTGCCACAAGTCACAAGTGCAATGTCTGGGGTGACTGGAGTAAAGATAGTCTTCTCTGCCACAAGTCACAAGTGTAATGTCTGGGGTGATTGGAGTAAAGATAGTCTTCTCTGCCACAAGTCACAAGTGTAATGTCTGGGGTGACTGGAGTAAAGATAGTCTTCTCTGCCACAAGTCACAAGTGTAATGTCTGGGGTGACTGGAGTAAAGATAGTCTTCTCTGCCACAAGTCACAAGTGTAATGTCTGGGGTGACTGGAGTAAAGATAGTCTTCTCTGCCACAAGTCACAAGTGCAATGTCTGGGGTGACTGGAGTAAAGATAGTCTTCTCTGCCACAAGTCACAAGTGTAATGTCTGGGGTGACTGGAGTAAAGATAGTCTTCTCTGCCACAAGTCACAAGTGCAATGTCTGGGGTGACTGGAGTAAAGATAGTCTTCTCTGCCACAAGTCACAAGTGTAATGTCTGGGGTGATTGGAGTAAAGATAGTCTTCTCTGCCTCAAGTCACAAGTCTGCTAAGCGCTGAAAGAAGAGAAAACAATAAGGAGAAATGGGAAATGCGATAAATGGAAACCTTAAGATAAAAGGTCAGAGATTAAGAGATTAAGAGTTGAAGAGATTTGGAAATCAATGGAGAAGCTAAAAACTAGTAAAAACAAAATGTCAATGAATTTCTTTCCCTTGTTCGAGATACCAAGCAAAATACTTTTTACTATTTGGTTCTATTAGTTTTTTTATTCTTGTGTTGTCATGTAAAAGAAAAAATTGTGCACAATTTCAGCTTAATCAGACATCTCTAATAAAGTTATACATAAAATACAGTCACGGAACTTAAAGAAACAATTAAAGCACTCGCGTCAAAATGGCTGAATCGTGTTATAGGCTACATCTACATAACTTTATTAATGACTTTATAAAATGAGATAAATGAGGTAATAGCGGTCAAGGATACTTGAATTTGTTGTAGCTGATGTCTAGTTCAACAATAGTGGGCCCATACGAGGCAATTAGGTCAGCGGATAATTCAGTGAGGTCCTTGTAGGCCTCGGAGACGCGATAGTTCTTCTTCTTCGTGGCTTCTGCCATCCTGATGACCAGATGTCAACGACTGAACTGGATAGTGTCACCTTAGCTGATGTAAGTTGATTCTCAGTGTGTTACGTGAGAACTGGACTGGTTTCTGGAATAACAAGTAGGTAGAGAAGTATCCAACTTTTAGAGCAATATACACTTCAGCCGAGATCAATCGTCATATGGCCTGAACACTGACCTGTGGCGTGGCAACATAGGGTCAGCAAGGAGTGAAAACCAATAGCCTGTTGCCACGTCACAGGTCAGTGTACAGACGTACTAAGACGTTTGATCTCGCTTTAACTTTCTCAGCTTACGAATGCAATGTAAAAATTGCTCTCTTTCTACCACTATCTTTTTTTTCTCTCTTTCTTTCTCTTTCTCTCTCTCTCTCTCTTATTTCTCTTTCTTCCTTATTTCTTCGTTAAATATTAAAGAGACATTTACTATTTCTTGCCATGTCTCTGTCTTTTCTTTTTCATTCACTCTTTCTAACTCGATTCACTCTTTCCATCAGTGCTGTATATATATAATTTCTATATCGCCGACAAGGAACATAACGTAGGCTCAAGGTGCTATAAGAATTAAAAAAAAACATCAACCACAGATCTAAAATGACAAACCTAATCTAAGTTTTGAACAGGTATCTCTTAATGGTACACGTATACATATACACATACACGCAGCCGTAGAAACATCTCCTTAGAAATCAACAGGTGGCATATATCACACCGGTACTCAAACCTATTTTCAACTAGGGCACTTATACTTTTCAAAACAAGCGTGGTACGGGCCACGTAGTGCAACGATTTGCCACCAAACATACGGGGCTAGGGTAGTTCGAATCCAGACTGGATTAGAGCGGTGTTTGCTGGGCGCCGAAAGGCGGCATGAATACCTTCTCCCAGATACCCCCCCCCCCCCCCACTGTTCAGCAAAAGACATTGGACCACTGAGTATGCTGTAAGAATGAAAGATGGACTATATAAAACCAATTAGAAAAAAAACAAAAAAAACAATAACTTGATTTCGCTGAAACCGAGCCTATACGGCTTTATTGGGTAGAAGTTCTGAGGAGTCTCTTAACACCTCGGCATGGACCGGTAATGACACGCAAGCTGTAAGTTGCAGGCATCACTGATTTATTTCCCTTACTAAAAATAAATATTTTATGTCAGTCAAACTCAATAAAAAAAAGTACATTACCTTCTTAAAAGGATTTGCAGCCTCGTTCTTAAGTGAAATTGGTCCAATGACGCACATACACAAAACAAAACAACTATGGCTAGATAATGTGTGGCACAACACAATACTTACCACGTGACCTCATGTCTAGAAATAGATTAATATTTCACTTTGGAAATTAACATCCTGACAAGAGGACAAGCTATCCACGTAAGCAATAGTCAGCGCCATGATTGTTAGATATAAATGAAAAAAAACAATTGGGAATTCCCTAACACGATGTCAATGTGTGTGTGTTTCTGTAGTTGTGTGTGTGTATTTTTCTTGGCTAGAGAGCACCACATCGTCTTAGGTCACGTGATATAACATGATCCAGCTGTGGTGAAGTTATAAGGAGTACTAATCAACACAGAGATGTCTAGAATACTGACTTCTAGTGGTCTCCACAAACGAAGCAGGACGTTTTGGCGCCGCCGTTTTGGCGCGAAGGTCGTTTTGGCGCGAGCCGTTTTGGCGACGCGACGTTTTGGCGCGAAATACATTATGTACATTTATTGTATTATTTTAAAAGAATTATTCATATCTATGTTTTGCATGAGTGTTTGTGTTAAGACATAGTTTTCACGTACTAAATGTAAATGTGTGTTTGTTTTTCATATCATTTTCTTTAATAAACATTTTCGCTTGTGTATGTGTGCTTAATAAGAGGCACACTTTTATTTTCAAAAAAGTTTTTTTCAGAAATTACTTTAAAATTTAAAAAAAAAATCGCGTGAGATAGGGAAGGGTGGAGGAAAGAGTATATACAAGGAGTGAAATGTGAGCAGAAGAAAGGGTCGGGATAGGTGTCACATGTAAGGACCATTCCTAAGGAGATGATCGCCAGACCCATGACGCCAACGACCAGTGCTCAGTGCTTGTCTTTATTTGTTTAACTCTACCTGCGTCAATGCGAGATCTGTCACCCAAATCACTCCTACCCAATTTCTCAAAATATATCTTTTCACGTTTGAGTTTGTACTGACCACATTCCGTGTCTTGATCTTTACTATGTGTGGAGTTATTGTCGTCATTCAGCGATATAGAGCTTTAGATGTTAACATGGTTTTTTGTTATATTAAAGTGTGACAGCTAGTACATATATTACACTAATGTCAAATAAAAAAAAATCTTTTGGAACGAAATCCAAAAATGTCATCCAGTGCGATTAGCAGAACTCACATATAGCATGTCATTACCATTTAGGAATCTGACTTATTATAGGCCTATAGTCATGAAATAACCAAAACCTTTATAATTAAAAAAACAAAACAATTCGCTGAACGGTGTTAGACTTCCTACTATACATACAATATTATGGTAGAGTGAAATAAACATTGTTATAAAAGCTACGTGCTTATTAAATTATCGTCAAATGATATCTCGCGCCAAAACGTCCCGTCGCCAAAACAGCTCGCCCCAAAACGTTCCGTCGCCAAAACGTCGGGGCAAAAACGGCGGCGCCAAAACGTCACTTACCGTCCCCAAAACAGGGCACAGTTTCGATATTACGAAACTATGGGAAGCGGTCATAATAAATAGTGTTTTTACGACTAGTGTTAGCGACATGCTCATGTCATTAGTAGATATCTAACCCTCCTTATTAAACCAAGACCTTTTATTTAAAAACAACTGCACTGGAACAACGGAGCTAAATGAGTTCTTTCTAAGTTAATGTAATCACAGACCTAAAACTTAGTGTAATAGTATTCTTTATATTTCCAACAAGTATCATTGAAAAAGATTTTTAAAATCTCAATGTCTCCTTAACGTCACGATTAACAAATGTGTTGTAATGTCTGGGTTTTTTTTTGGGGGGCCGTTTAACAAAATATTAGGAACAAGTGCCAACAGGCTTTAAAAGGAACATCAATAGTGGAGGCGAGAATGGGACATATATATCAGTAGTTTTAAATAAGTCCGAGCTATCGTCTCAAATGAAGGAACTAAATCTGGTCTACTGGCCAGAATTGCACTGTCCACAGTAACACTTGCAAAACTCAAAACAATATGGAAAGACAAAGGCATTGCCCACAACACAAAAGTCAGACTGATGCGCTGCCCATTCATATATGTTTGCGAATCTTGGAAGCTGACTGGAGACCTAGACTGGAGGATCCTAGCAATGGAATTGAGATGCTACAGAAGGATCCTAGGTATCACATCTTAAAACCTCATCACAAACGAAAAGATTAGAGAAAAGCTTGGACCCCAATTGGACCCCACGATGACCTCCTTACTAATGTAAAAAAAAAACGCCTACACCAAAATTCTATGGCCATATTACAAAGTCCTCAGACCTCGCAAAGACATTCCAGTAGGGAACAGTACCTGGAAAAGAAGAAGAGGCAGACAGAGAAAGCGATGGAAAAACCTCACAAAAGGAAAGGACAATCCTGCCATTTAAGGAGATTATGTGCAAAGCAAAAGACAGGAGGAATGCAGAAGGATGGTCAACAGATCTTGTGTGGTGCCCCCAACAGACTAATCCACGAAGCGATGAATGAAGGTGAAGGTGTCATGTTTTATTATTGCAAGGAAATCATCCAGTGAGCTCTGCAATCAAGGTCTTCTTTTAACACTCCAGCCAATGATTTCTACTTAAGAAATTGCGCCAACTGTTCATGAAGGCCTATTTATTTAGTCAACTCATCACTGTATCCAAAGAAACATTCGAGTCGGGAATTCCCGCTGAAAGTTTGTTTAAAATAAAAGACGAAAGACAAATTTAATTTTATAATGAATGCATTTTGAAAAGGTCAAACCCGAGTTTGCTCAGTAGGGCAAATAAGTTAGTTTGTTTTTATTTTCACAAAGTTATACATAAACTGTTCATTTTCTAAGAAAATCGTTTGAGCTGTGTTCGTAATGCCCGTTTAATTTCCAGTAAGTCGACAACGTTTTGAACCAATGAAAAACAAATGCAAGATAAGAAAAGTTATTCTGAAACACAAACACGGACATTTTCAACTAGTCTATTGTATCGGAAACCAGGTACAACTATCAGAATATATTGCAATTTATAGTGATAGTAACTTGTTTTTATACTAAAAATGTGTATGAAAGACACCTACTTTTAGTATAATGGGGCTACAGTTTGTACTCCACTCCTATAGGATATCCAGCTGTACCTTCAAGCGAATAGGAAATGAAATACACTTGAAGACTTCTGATCATTTTCTCACGCTTCCATTGTACTTGCTAGTTCGATTGGTCCATCATGTCATGTCTACTGTTTGGATAGGTCATACCTTTTGTGTGGAGACTATGACTGCGCTGTGTGTGTGTGTATGTGTGCGGGCGAGTGTCAATGAGTGCGTTACTGGTTCAGTTATCTAAGTTATCTCATCGAGACATTAACTCAACAGCATGTGTGTGTGTATGTGTGTGTCTAGTCATGTGACAATATGGTGATATGAAAGTGTGTAATGTGCATTAACAAGTAATTTTTTTTGTTTTTTAAGCCTTATTGACCAGCTCAATCAGTGATTATTGCATGTGGAATGAGTTGAGAGTTTTTATTTCTAAAAAAAAAGAGGGGGTGGTTAGACTCTCTAAACGAATGATAATTTTCAAAATGATCTTTATGTTTGAATAGTTGTGTCTTTAGATCACTGCGAAGTTGAACTAGGTGGTATAATTGTTTGTGGTCAGATCACTGCGAAGTTGAACTAGGTGGTATAATTGTTTGTGGTCAGATCACTGCGAAGTTGAACTAGGTGGTATAATTGTTTGTGGTCAGATCACTGCGAAGTTAAACTAGGTGGTATAATTGTTTGTGGTCAGATCACTGCGAAGTTGAACTAGGTGGTATAATTGTTTGTGGTCAGATCACTGCGAAGTTGAACTAGGTGGTATAATTGTTTGTGGTCAGATCACTGCGAAGTTGAACTAGGTGGTATAATTGTTTGTGGTCAGATCACTACGAAGTTAAACTAGGTGGTATAATTGTTTGTGGTCAGATCACTGCGAAGTTGAACTAGGTGGTATAATTGTTTGTGGTCAGATCACTGCGAAGTTGAACTAGGTGGTATAATTGTTTGTGGTCAGATCACTGCGAAGTTGAACTAGGTGGTATAATTGTTTGTGGTCAGATCACTGCGAAGTTGAACTAGGTGGTATAATTGTTTGTGGTCAGATCACTGCGAAGTTGAACTAGGTGGTATAATTGTTTGTGGTCAGATCACTGCGAAGTTGAACTGCGAGTTACGACTATATCGTGTGGTACAATTGTTTGTGGTCAGATCACTGCGAAGTTGAACTAGGCGGTATAATTGTTTCTGGTCAGATCACTGCGAAGTTGAACTAGGCGGTATAATTGTTTCTGGTCAGATCACTGCGAAGTTGAACTAAGTGGTCCTTCACATTCTGACGTATTAATCTCGCATCCAAATCCAACAATAACAAAAAAAAAACAAAAAAACATAAGAAATGCTTTAAAAATTAAAAATTGCTTATTTTAAATGTATCAGTATCATTTAGTTAGACCAGTCATGTCATTAAATGTGTAATTGTACTAGACCAACAACACTAAATCTGTGACATTAGAAATATTTGTACCAATTGTTATTGTTTAGCTCAGTTTCAGGCTTTTGGATTTCTCAATGCACTATGATCCTATCACGTGTCTGGACCAGGTGGGGGACGAGGAACACGAAAAGGGGAGGGGAGGAAGGGATATCTGGTGGGTGAATGCTACCGTGATCGCTTTTAAATGCATATAAAAGTTGTACTACTTGAATTGCACTGAACAACTCAAGGGGACGAACCAATAGGTAATTAACTAATTGTTGTTTTTTTACTCGAGATTTGTCAAGCACTAGAAATAAATGTACACAATTTTCACGGTGATTGAGATTCAATGTGGGAGAAATGACGTGTACTAACAATGTCAGCTCTAAAGAGAAACTTTTTATTACCAATAAAATAATAATAATAAAACTTCAACATATCTCTCTCTCTCTCTTTCTTTCTTTCTCTATCTCTTTCTTTCTCTCTCTCTCTCTCTGTGTTTTTTACATCCACATTTTTAAACCTATTCTATCTTTACACACACTAGATTTTCTTATTACACACACACACACCTATTATAATAATACACATACTTACTCGCTTCACCCACCCACCAACGTTTCCCTCTTCTAGCACATGTACTCTCGACAGAAACACACACACGCACGCACAAGTTTTATATTCTCTTCCTCACACACACACACACACATGCAAACGTGACACCGTTTGATCAACAGGTCACGTAGCGTACATGCTTAGATCTATATGTGGATGGTTGGTCAGTTGGTCAACGTTCACAGGTCACGTAGCGAACATGCTTAGTTCTATATGACACATTATATATGGATGGTTGGTCAGTTGTCAACAAAGCGAATACTAAGCCCTACTATAGTCTTAGATTTGATATTCCATTCATGTTCAAAACCATCCATTAAAACAGATTTTAAAAAAAAGAGAGAGAGAGAGAGAGACTGAGAGACAGAGATGGAGAAAGACAGATAGAGAGTGAGAGAGAGATGACAAATTCATACAATGAAATAAAATTATTCTTATAATGTGCTTTACTTGCTTAATACTTTCCTCACTGCAGCAATAGTAACTTTAACTCCCGAGGACCTTACATATTTTTTTTTTTCCTCTATTCAAGTCGCACTTCCGCCGATGTGGACACAGTTCTCAAGAACGGCTCTACAAATGTGACAGTTGATGTATTGAATACATTTGTATCTTGAACAGACAACGTGTTTGGGTGTTACCGACAGTGCGCCCTGTTCAGAGTTTCACACATTAATATTCAGGAACAGTTTCTGTACTGTCTTCTAAGTGTAGCTCTTTTTTTAAAAATCTTTTCCCTTTAAAGTTAGAATATCAAAGTTATCTTCCTTGGCTTTTATTTTCTTTGGTTGCCGCCCCTTGTTCAAATCGCTAGCCTCCCTGCTGAAAACATTTAACAGTTTTTCTTTAATATGACCAGGTCAGGTCAAATAAAGTCGAGACCACATCGCCCTCTCATAGTTGTACACACGTGTAAATGCTACATTACACGCACTCACACACACACACACACACTCTCCAGGTAACCCATTCTAAATGTCACCAACTATAATTGTTTTGTTTCGTTGTTTGTCGAAGTAGATCTAAAAATTAAAGTAATTAGAACATATTATTCTTTTTTTATTTTTTTAAATCGGAGCAGGACAATGGACCTCATTCACCAATCGTAAACAGACAACATTTAGCCACGTGGTGATCTATCTCTTCTATATAATTTACGATCTCATGTTTAGTTTATGATGGTTGTCACGTGACAGTTTTTTTCCATTGTTTTATCAATAAGATCACATGACTAAATGTTGTTTGTTTACGATTGGTGAATGAGGTCCATTGATTTTTGAAAGAGTCCTTTAAACCTAACCATTCACTTAGTCATTAAAGATTGTTATATTTTCGCTTCATTGTTAAATTATTAAATATTTACCACCTTTACTATTTTAACTGTGAATAGACCATGTTTTTAATAACTTAACTAAATAAAACTTTGCTCTTCTGGTACGAAGGAAGAGTAACCGTTTAGGGATTACGGGCACGACATGGCCTAAAGTGTGCCGATGTGCCTAAAACTCAAAACTCAAACTCATTGTTACAACAAAATTGTCAAATGCCTGCTCTAGATAATACAGTTATTTGGAAGGTTCTTTTAATAGATAAAATAAAAAAGCAATTTCGTGTTCATATTTATTGTGCCACATTTTTGAGGTTTGTGTGTTATCTTTGACTTACTCTAAATGAATTTTTCCGACATTAAAAATGTTTCACTTTCAAGCCTTATCATGTCTTCATGCATTCAGATAGGTCTATAAATAAGGGGTCGGGAGGGGAGAATGGTGCGGACATTGAAACAAGAGAAAGTTATTTATCATGAAACAATGAGTCACACAATATTTGAATGAAATTAGTTTAAAACGTTATTTTAGTCGAAATAAGAAATGGCTCTTGGTCGTGTTACAGGCGCTCTGGGATGTAACTCGAAGGTCCCGGTATTGAACCATGCTAGAGGTTTGGCCAAGGTGTAATTATCTTGAAATCTGAAGAAATATTCAAAACTTGTAAAACAACCAAACAGATATCAGAGGCGCGGTAGCTGAGTTGTAAAGCGCTTGGCTTTCGAACTGGGGGTCCAGGGTTCGAACCCTGGTGAAGTCTGGGATTTTTTTTTAATTTCGGGATTTTTGTGCGCCTCTATCCAACTCTAATGGGTATCTGACATTAGTTGGGGAAAAGTAAAGGCCTTTGGTCGTTGTGCTGGCCACATGACACTCTCGTTAACCGTATGCTACAGAAACATCATTTTGCCCACAAGGTCTGAAAGGGGAACTTTTTTATTCTTATATCAATTTTTTTATTGAATTTCCAGACTCTTGAAACAAACCAGGCGCCCTTCTTACGAACATGTCAGACCTCACTTTCTCACCAGACGACTTGGCTTTTCATTTTCTGCCTCCTGTTTTACTCATTTTTCTTTCCCATCCCTCATCTCACCCTCCACCCCTCCCACGTCTCACGTGATCCCAGATTTTCTTGACAACACACAAACAAACACACCTTAAGACACAGCATTCATGGTAATGCCATTATGTCCGGAAATGGCCGTAAAAGGGGGAAAAAATTTACCGGCGGTCTAATATGGTCAGCGCTGACCACTGCTGATGAGTTTGTTTAAAGATCGTTGGAGCCTGCGCTCAGCTGAAGTCCAATATTGTCACTGACAATAACACCAAATGTCTGAAGAATGTTTTCAGTTTTTCCTGATGTGTCAGCAACAAGGGCGATAATTGTGCTTTGAAAAGCCTAAAAGTGTGTCGAAAACATCTATCTAGACATGCTAGCATATAAATCACAAGGACATGCTCTCTCCTATAGCGACAGAAAAATAAAGAGAAGCATTAAGGAAAAATCTTGAAATCTTAATATTATGCAAATATATCTTCACCTTTCTAAGATATTGATAACTGTGACCATATATATAACTACCCCCCTCCTTCCCTGCAACCGATATTCGTAAATATAAATATACCTGCATGATATCTTACGTATAATATAAATATAATAGAAAAAACAACTAAACCTTAGGTCAGCGTTTCTCAACCTTTAAAGCTCGGTGACCCCTTTTTACAATCCCCCACTCTGCCGCGACCCCCCCCCCCGACACACATCCAGCAATAGAAGAGTAGACAATAACAATCCATATTTTCGATGGTCTTAGACGACCCCTGTCAAATCGTCAATCGACCCCAAAGGGGATCAAGACCCACAGGCTGAGAACCCCTGCCTTACGTGAAAGTACATGTAGTGACTCTTAAGGAAACGCCCTGAGTGAAATCGTATAACTTTATTACATGAAGATTGCTGAGCTGATGACCGATTTAGTGTCAGATTGTATCTCATACAGTTAGTCGAACCTACGTAAATGTATTCTATTCTATTTAATGCAGAACTTGAGTAAAACTTAGTCAAACTTTCCTTAAAATAAAAGTAAATATAGCTTTTTTGACAATATACACAGCCTTTGACTTCAATGTAGATGTATGCAGATCTAGAAACACAAGTGGAATATCATTTTGTTTAAACAAATTTACTATTTACTCTAAAAAGTACACGCCTCTGTCAGTCGTTTTATCAAAATCTATTCAACATAACAAATGATCTACCATAATTCTACCCATAGTTAGACCAGAAACACGCACACACATCCACACACAACATAGCATTGATCATGTGACATCCTCGTAAGCGGTCGTCAAAAAAAACAACAAAAAAAAAACAACTCGTGAACTTCACAATATCTGCCCGTCTGTCGCAATGTCTTCTAAAAGGTATTTTGATTAATGACCTTACACAATCTATAGTTTATTTCTTATCTCTCCAGTTTCTTGTTAATCTAAAACTTGTAGGGCCATGCTTCAATGTATAGGGCATAAAAACTTAAAGAAATGAAATGTGTTCCTTTAATACTACATCGTTATATATACTTCAAGTATATGGGACTGGACAGACAAAACCAAAGGATTATTACATATGTATAATATCTATTTGCATATTAAAAAATAACATGTTGGTGTAATTAGTCACAATTGTCATGAATAATTAAATAAGAACATAAGGGAGTGTTTGCTTGTCTATAACTAAATTAGTCACGTAGATTTTCTTTCTCACGGTCAACTTCAATCTTTAAATCCTCGATCTGTAGAGGAAATTACCCCACAGCATGAGATGAATACCAAGTGTTACCTTACACCCACAGTGGGTGTTTACCGTTCAAGACTTTTGTAAAGACTTTTGAGACTTCTGTAAAGCTGTGCACAAAGACTTTCGAGACTTCTGTAAAGCTGTGTACAAAGACTTTTGAGACTTCTGTAAGGCTATGGGCAAAGACTTTTGAGACTTCTGTAAAGCTGTGTACAAAGACTTTTAAGACTTCTATAAAGCTTTGTACAGAGACTTTCGAGACTTCTGTGAAGCTGTGTACAAAGACTTTTGAGACTTCTGTTAAGCTGTGTACAAAGACTTTCGAGACTTCTGTAAAGCTGTGTACAAAGAAGTCTAATTATTATTGTTGTTTTAGCTGTACTACTCAAAGCAAACTTAATTGTTAACACCATTAATAGGAACACAGACTAGTACAATGAGCTGGGAATAAGTTAGGGGCTGTCAAATGTCTCTTTATTTTGTACACTTCGAAACAACTTGTTCTAGATTACTTGTAGATCGCTTGAAAATAAGGCAACAACTTTTATTGCTTGAGGGTGTGTGGGTTCCGCTTCCAGACAACTTTATATCATAAACATAAAAGTATAGAGCTTAATGCTCTTGTTGATATTTTTTAGATACAATTCTATAAATCCTCATTTGCATGCTTGGCCAGTTACTACATACATACATACATAAATGGTTACTTTATTTATCATACTAGGCACTTCTAAAGTTTGCCTTGGATTTGTTTAGTTATTGGATTACTTCATTTTAACTCTCCCTATCTCTACGTAGTTGATGATCAGTAGCCACCCACTTTCCAATGCTGACCAAATGTTTACGTTTCGAAGGTATTCAAGCAAGACCAATTGTGATGTCACTCCTGTGACGTGCTGCTTGCTATTGGTTTAAATTGCCCAAAGTTTGCGACGTCATTGGTAAGTGTTCAGGCACAGTATTAAGATTGGTCTCGTATCAAGGCTGTGGATATGATTTTGTTTAGATTTGTGACGCCCAAAAGGACCAACATTATTTGGAACATGTGAAGTAGAATATAATTATTTATACAATTGTATACTTTAATGTTATCAGGCTCTTAATGTCCATGCCCATATCAGAATGACACTATATTTAGAATGATACTTGAACTAGGCTTGAAAATCAACAACCCAATCCTGAAGCAATTACAGAAAAAGAGAACAAGAGAACAGCACACTATTTGGCCTAGACACAGTCTGCATAAGAGCTCACAGCTCAGCAGCCCAAAAGCTGGCTAGAAGAAGAAGTAATTACACAATCTTTATCAAAACGCCAGATAACGCCATCACACTAACGGAAGCTTATGAGTCATCTACTTCTCATATTGGCTAGTTTCATGGCAATTTGTTTTTATTGTAAACATTGTCAAGGCCCCTATATGAAAAGATCACCGTTGCCAACTATAAATGTGTGCTGCAAGTAAAAGATCACATCTTCGGCATTGATGTTATAGTCCTCCACTCGCGCAAACGATAAACCTTTACCAAAACATAGGGTATCAACATTTCTACACCCCGGATCCACAAAATAGCTAGCTATTTACAGTTAGACATCAAGAATGACAATCTTCAGTAGATTTATCGTAGTAATGATTGGTGGAGGGGGGGGGGCATGGGTTGTTACTTGGAAATCTTAAGTCAACTTAAAAAACATCGTAGATACAATAAGCTGAGAATCACTGACTTCAATAATGTTTTTGTCATTATTTCTGCTACTTGGAAAAAAATACTTTAACCCATGAACTTATGTGTTTTTAAGACTGTAAATTTCAAGGTTGACACTGCTATAAATAGCCATGTTTGAAGGCTTCCATGAAAGTGGACTGGTACAGTCTATTTACCAGAAAAACTGATGTGATCAGATTCTATTCAGATGAACACAATTAATGTTTTGATAGATAAAAGCACTAACATATATATATATCTATAAAATCCAATCAAGTTTTGTTTCGAACGTGTGTAATGTTGCTGTGAGACCTCTCTGGAATCTCCTTCAGTTATTTTTAACTTAGTGACAAGAATGTAGAGTTTATACACGCGCTACTTTGCAAGACATCGTTGTGTATACACAGGTCACTGTGACACTGTGACACAGAAGTTTGGAGGTTAGTCAACTATAATGACTTCTGTCAAGAACGCGAACTAAAAAACTTAACCGGATCCGGATCCAAATCTTTCAAAACATACACGTGTCTATTTCAACTCTATTTGTTGTACTTTTCATTTATTTTAAACACATTCAAAGATTAATATTTGTATAAGTCTTTATTTTATTTGCTAAATCGTCACTGATGAGCCTTTGTATGAGAAGAAGAATGCTAGAAACTTGACTAACGAAAACGAATTCAAAAAATAATTTTCTACTATAATATAGAAACAATTCCCTAGACAATTGTGTGTCATATTCAGTCGCGATTCCAAGCAGATGCTTCACCCAGAAAGATAAAAAAAACAAGATATTAACTTTCAGAAATACCAAGGTTTAATCATCAACATCATCATTATTACTAAGGGTGTCATGACTGTTCACGTCATTCATTGTTCTCCACTTTCCCTGGTCAGCAGTTGTTCCTAATTTTACAGGGACAAGCCTAGTCGGTAGCGCCTAATCTGGACCAATCTTTTGTTTTGTTATCTATCTAGAATAGATCTAAATTCTTTACAAGCATTCCAATCTTCTCAAACTCCTGACCCAATTAGTTCGGATCTAGATTACAGATACCGTACACAACAGAAGTAGAAAGATTGTAAAATGGCAACGGCGTCTGGTGATTACATCTGCCCAACCTGCGAGACCGCAGCTGTGTAGCACAAGATGTTGCAAAGGGAAAACATCATTTCTCGAGACACAGATTATTTTCTTACTAGATAACCTGAAGTACTATCACCTCACCCTCTCCGAATACAAGAAGGCTAAGTTAAATATCGCACAGACAAGAATGACTGACTTCTAATAACATAATACTATTGACACAGTCAACTACTTCTGATATATTTAAACATTTTGCAATAGGGGAGATTAAAATAAGAAAAAAAAAGGAGGTCCATTTTTCAGACCTTGCGATCTTTAGCGGAGATGATGAAAAGTTTGTCCGTTTCTATGGCGACGGCTAATAAGGGTGTCAAATGGCTTAAACCCAACACTTTTACTTTCCTCAATTGAAGTTACTTACCCATCTGAGTTGTTTGAACTCAGGAGCGTCCTAAACATCTCAAAATGCAAAATTCGAGCCTTCAATGAGATAACAACCCTCGGCCCTCGGTTCGGAAGCCAAGCAATTTATCCCTCAGCCGCTACACCCACCATAGGAGATATAACAACAACAGCAACAAGAACAACAAGAACAACTTGAAGTATCTCTGGTACCATTTCGTGGACAAAAAATAACATTCCGTGAATCTATATGTTCGGAATAGTGTTTAAAAAGTGGGAAAAAGGGGGGGGGGGCGACAGGGGACAGAATATGTAATTTAAAAATAAGGGAGGGTGAAATAGGTTAGAGAGTCAAATCTTAATACAAAAATGTGACGTGACTTGAGATAAAAGGGGTGTCCTCGTAGTCACTGGGATCACACGACTATGTACCTTTTGTAATGACCAATTGAACACAAATCCGTGATCCACCTAGGACCAAGGGTTGACATACAAACAACAAAACAACAACATCCAGTATCAAATCAAACTAAAACGTGTCTCCATATGCTACTACGATTAGGTTTTTTTTAAAACTCGTAAAACACTTTCTTTTCCCTCGTTGTGGGCACCATTGAAAATGCAATTTTATCCTAGAAATTTGAAGTCTCATGAAGCGCACACTTATGAGGAACTGAACGGTAAATAATCAGTGCATTTTTTTTTACGGTTACTACGCTTGTTTCACATAAGAATAGTTAGGTTTATCACTATAATGAAAGCAATAGTAAACATATTAGCTCATAATAATAATAAGGCTTCTCGAGGGTTAATGAGGAATGCAGTATTTTCCGTGGCTACGCAGCCCCAGCTGTGGCCTACATATTTTGCCTCCCCTAGTGCAAGCATAACCATTGTTGGTCGATTAAGATCTTCTTTTCGCCGTCTCCGTTTGTCCTCGGCAGCGGATTTTCTTTTGGTACGGGATACGTTCCCTGCTCAGCGTAGCTGTCGGACTATAAGAAGTCCCTCTATATTATACTGTCCATACCGTCGTTCGCAAAGACATCGCTGTTTATAGTGCGGTCTTGCCACCGTATGTTCATGGTGGAGCGCAAGCAACTTTGGTGAAAGCGTTCAAGTTGTTTTAAAATGAAATCTACTCCCGATTGCTTGTGATCATCAGGGCCTTTTCCTTTCAGTTAACGTAGACATCCCCCTTTCAGTTAACGACCCTTGGCTCGCCAAGCGTACCTCACTAAGAGCAGCTATGTTTACATCTAGCCGAGCCAACTCTAATGCCACCACTGCAGACTTTCGTTGAGGGATAAAGTGATAATTAGCTCGCGCAGACCAATACCACTCTTTACACTAAATGCAGTCCACAGTGTCACGGCTGTGAACAACAGATAGTCGTAGGTTTTATATCGGAGTTTTCGTCTCAGACTGGCTGCCGACCAAAGCTATAGAGCCCAGTCTGATCATTGGCCGAATTGTAGTTTTAGATTATAGATTCATCGCCATATTTGAGAGGGTTGGAGCCTAATATAACTAGATCTATCACTGTTTGTATAATTTACTAGCAGAGTGTGTCATTTTAGATAGATAGATAGATAGATAGATAGATAGATAGATAGATAGAGATAGATAGATAGATAGATAGATAGATAGATAGATAAATAGATAGATAGATAGATAGATAGATAGATAAATAGATAGATAGATAGATAGATAGATAGATAGATAGATAGATAGATAGATAGATAGATAGATAGATAGATAGATAGGCAGATAGACAGATAGATAGACTAATGAAAAATATAGATGGATGAATTAATAGAATATGGACAAAGAGAAAGAGATGGAACCATATTTTCACTCTAATTAGCTGGAAATTCATGTTTGTTCTACTCACGCATGTTACACACAGATTCGTGAGCTGGGTTTTCGAGTTTCTAGTTGTTGTTTTTTTTATTTCTAGCATTCTCGTCTGCAAAACTTTATTACAGTCATAAGGGCACTTGTACCTTCGACACGTGATGTGACATTTTCACAGCACTTCCTGAGAACATGGTAAAGAACGGATAAGGGAAGGGGGGAGGGGGTGTGTGTGCTAAAAAATGATGCTATTTAGTCTTTACACGGATGGAACACGATAGTACTGCATGGTCAATACAGAAAGTAACATGTATGCCAATGTCTTATTAATCAAATGTCTGTATGAAATGTATATTCAGTAGAACGTCGTTTATCCAGATGTCAGTTATTCGGAACGTAAAATATCCGGACAGCATTTTTTTTAAAGTACGGTTTATAAGTGATCTTGCTAATACGTAGCGAAGCATCAGTGGTTATATTACTTACATATAACGCTTTGTATGTTTATGTTTGATGGTTGCGTGATACCCCCCATATGAATATTCTTTATATGGTTGGTGAAATGAAACTTATAAAATAATACGCATTCACTTATCAGGAAGATCGATTATCTGGACAGACCCTGTACCCAATTAATCATGATAATTGACGTTTTACTAAATACGATTGTGTGATGTAAACTGGTTAGAATATTAGAATATTTGTAAGGTACTTAAACTAACGACTTTTATTCTATTGTATATGTGTGTGTGAGTAATTCTAAATTATTTGCAACGTTAGAGTTATGTGCCCTTGTGTCAGTGTTTAGAAAGGCTAAACTAGTCAATTCTGGATTTGGGGAGTACATAGAATTTCATGGAAGAAATACTGACCTATATTTGATGTTAACGCTGCAAGACTATGATGCGTTTTGAGAAATAGACCAAACAAAAATTGGTATCGAAGATTAATAGAGACTTATTCTCTGTATAGCCCAGTTGCAAATGATAAGAAAATTTGTAGATTTGGTTTGAAAGAAAGTAAAAAATCGTTTTAAAAAAGTTTTAATTTCTTGTTTCGCGATTTAGTTTGTGTGTGTGCGCGCGCATTTAGGGCCGCCAGCAAGCAAAGAAACCTGGCCTAGGGAAACAGCAGCACATTCCCTTTCCACACTTTTTTACACACAAACTTTCACTCACTTGTACACACGCACACACACACATACACACTCACACAATCACCCCCTGAAACTATTTGTTCTGACTCGTTTTCCAGTAACATTTTAACTGCATTCTGGTTAACAAAGGGACATAACAAAAGAAGATTAAAAGTTTCGTCTGCTGAAAGAAAATGCGCGGTTTAAAACAAAAAAAGAGAAACAACTTGAAAACAAAAAGTTTCTTTCGTTGTTTAGTTTTTGTTTTTTAATATTTTATTTACGTTATTGTTAAGACGTGTAGTACAAACTCTTTTTCAATTATTCAAACCGCATTTTCTTTTTTTTTTTACAGATTTCTTTTCTTTGTGTTTCATTTCAGACTTTTCTTGTCTGTTATAGTCCCTCCACCTTTTGATGTAACCTTTCAAAACTTTAGTCCAGATGTTAGCAAATTTATTTCTGTGTGTATATTTGCGTGTGTGTATGTGGTTGAGGTGGTGGCTGTTATTATCCTGGAGGGAGCGAGGTAAGGGTTGAAAATGGTCCGTTCTGTGTGTATATTTGCGTGTGTGTATGTGGTTGAGGTGGTGGCTGTTATTATCCTGGAGGGAGCGAGGTAAGGGTTGAAAATGGTCCGTTTTTTTTCCCCTTCGTGTAGTGCCAAACTTAAGGTCAGTTCGAAAAGCGGGGAGGAAGCTGAACCAAGAGGTTTGTTATTGTCACCAGGATCTTGTGTTTCTAGAAAGCTATGAACGTAATTGGACTAATTCTAGTAATAGGTGTCTCCTGTAATACAGGTAAATAAACAGTGCTATGCAAGTTCCTTGCGTGCCCTGTATCTAAATATATATTGATCTTGTCCTATCACGCTTAGTTACATAAGGGACCTTGTGTTCTAATAGTATACTATTATTTACAGTTTAAGGCCAATTAATTGGTGACAATGAGTTTGAAATCTTTAAGGAGTTTTGTAGTAGTGCAATACAACAAACAAGATTACAAAGACAGATAGTGTAAAAACACAAAAAAATCGGCCCCCGAAATGATCCACCCAGGTAGGTAAAAAGGCAGGTTTCAATATTTTTAGAAAGAATATCAGAATGAAATTCTATCAAAGGGAAATATCAGAGATAAATGGAGAAAAAAGGTTGACAGATATTGTGTGGTGCCCCAACGCTCCAGCAGACCAAGTGATAGGTGAAAGTAAAGGTGAAGTTAGATGTGAACATGGCCTAACTGATTTCTTGCAAAAATCTAAAACCGTTTGCATAAATGTGTTGTGAATATTGTAAATGGTGGTAACACTTACTAAATAGGCTCCTGTGTTTGTTATTATTAATAGTGAATAGTTGTAAAAATTGTTTATTTTTATGAAAAAACTGCTTGCATAGTTGATTTTAAAACTTAAGTTTTTCACTTTCAGAAAAGAAAAAAGTAGCCGTTCCATCAGAACTTTGAAAGATCTAAAATATCATGATGTCGGATTTTCAATATCCTTTCTAGTTTACGAGATCTGAACGGGGCGGACGGACGGACAGACATTCCACACAAAACTAATAGTGTCTTTTCCCTTTCAGGGGCCGCTAAAAATAGATGGCTCCCTGGTAGTGTCATGTTTGTTTCGTACTGTAATCACGATGGTTGCGAGTTCAAACCCTGCTAGAAGTTATCTCCTTTGCCTTCCTGCAGGACATTTAAGGCTAAGACGTATTTATCATCTTATACGAATGTCCGAAAGTGATAAAACAAGCAAACTACTTTCAATTGACCACAAGTTTTGTTGAATCTCTGGACATGCTGATACATTTTGTACAGAAACCAATTTCTATTCAAAGATTATCATTCTAATGTGAATAAAAAGGTGACATAAACTAGTGATTGATCTATTCCTGATCTATTGTTGGTGCGTTGAGTTCTTCTGTTTGGATAATTTTCAATGCAATAACTGTATCCTGAAGCGAGCGTTTTGTCCATGCAGGAGAAATTTAACGAAATGGTCCGGTATTTGTGGTCAGTGGTTTCTGGGAGCCATTCAACAAAGTGAGTGCAAGGGCTACTTCTTGTCGTCTTTTTAAAGCGAACAGTTTTGTTTTTAAAATGAAGTACTATGCAAGACGTTATACCATTCAAAAAAAATATACCATTAAAAAAAAAATATACCATTAAAAAAAAATATACCATTAAAAAAACAACTAAAGCTTAGGGAATGCATTAAAGATTGGGAATGATACTTTTTTTTTCTCAATATTTATACGTACAATTTTGTTATTTGATAGCAAAATGTTATAAAAACATATGTGTTCTGGACTAAATATGCTTGTTTCTGATGTAACATGTAACCAAGAATATAGTAGGACGAATGGTTTGGTTGTGTAGTTTTAAGAGTTTCTGATGAAACTACGAGGCGGTCTGTCGTAACTCAAGTTGATAAGGACTTGTGTGAACGTTGAAAGATGACAGAAGAGACTAGCAAAATAGCCGCATTTTGTGTGAGTTGTGTCTCTTGTTGAAATGATCATTTCATTTCTGTTAGTACATACATGTATCTTTACGTTTCTGCTTTCTTCTGCGTTCTCATTTTACATGTCGGAGGGTTCAAATCAGTAATCCTATAACTCTACAGGAGGGTTTTTGGGCCAGAGTCTTGTTCTGACTTCTTTATATAGTATGCAGCTTTGAAGGACGTGGTCAGCATTCTCTGGTAATGCTCAACAAAGGCAGGTTTCGCCCGTCCCGACTTTTAGCTTCCAGAACATATGTCGTCTCATTCTGTTGTGTCCGGTTGTGAGTCGATAAAATATGTGTTGGTCATGTCGAGATAGCTTATAAAAGGCGTCTTTTTTCTTGTAATTGTGATATGTGCCTGTCAATTTCTCATGTATTCTAAACTCTATTATTTTCATCATTTCTTTTGGTTAGAGAGGGATTTTCATTTGTTTGTTTGTTCTTCCATCTTTGGCCAGTTTGTCTGCTTTTTCATTGCCATCTAATTCTATCTTTAAGCTGAATCTATGTAAAGGTGTTTGGGCCAATCAAACAATGCCAAATATTTACTTCACTGTATGCCTCGTCTTATACAGTTGGATATTAAAAGAGACAAAGTTCAGCTATCTTACAAATATATATAGTTCTTATCTTCTTTCAGTCAATAGACAAAGCTCTACTTAAACTAATGTTATCTTTATAAATTCATCTTTGATAACCTGAAAAAATGTCACTTATCTTTTGTTGACAAGCCTGAAGACAGCAGTTTACGTTAACGGGCAAGCCCATGTGCTTGATCTATCGAAGCATAAAGAATTGACTGGTTTAACTCATAACCCCAGACATAGATTCCAATATACATATTTATATGTTATTCAGTTATAGCCCAAGTAGAAATAACATCCATGTCTACTAAATCTAAACGTTAAAACTCTGGTTTGACCGTTTTATTTGTTCAAACTATAGTCATCTTTAAATGTACGTCTTGAACAGAGCGGGAATTCCCGCACTCCACTTCAATGTTTCTTTGTGTTCAGTAGAGAGTTGAAGAAATAAATAGACGTACGTAAATGTTTGGATCACCGTCTTATGTAGAAGTCATGAGCTGGACTGGGGGAGGCGCGGTGGCTGAGAGGTTATGCGCTTGGCTTCGAAGCTGGTGTCCTGGGTTCGAATCTCATTTTTTAGGGCGCCCCTGAGTTTATCCAACTCTAATGGGTACCTGGCTTTAGTTTGCGAAAGTAAAGGCGGTTGGTCGTTGTGCTGGCCTCATGACACCCTGCTCGTTAACCGTTGGCAAAATAAAACAGATGACCTTAACATCATCTGCCCTATAGTCCGCATGGTTTGAAAGGGGAACTTTTTATATCACTGGTGAGACTCCCTGAAACAATAAAGAATCGCAAGAAATAAATAAAATGAACATTAATAGATCATCTTTATATTTATCAAAATGGAATCGATTTGTTTTTAACACTTTTGTTTATTGCTTCATCACATTTCTGTCTCTAATCCTACATCGCTTTTGGTAGGGTGAGACTTGGCTTGCCAAATATTGATTGAAGAAAATGATTGGTGAACTTGCTGAGTGATGTTAATGACTCTCTCCCAAGTAAACTTACCGATATACACGCTGAGCTAGTCTCTTTTTTGGCGAGTATGTCTGTAGATAAACCAAGTCATGTGGGTTTTTGTGTTGAATTTATTCGTTGTAGCAGGTTTGGGATTACTAGCTGTCAGTATTCTGCAAGTGATACGTAGATCAGGTGAGCAGGTAGCACTTAGATGTAGAACTTTGAAATGTCTCCAGTCTTTTTTGTAGGTTTTGTTTTGTTTGACATGAATCGGATGATCCTTCAGATTTGAAGATTATTACACCCTGGCAGGATGATCGATGGGGACGGTAGCGGTATTTGTATGTCGGAAGACAATGGATGCGTTGAGTTGAGTCAATAGTTTTGGTTTCATCTTGAGACGGGGAAGACTCTGGTGTGACTGATCAAACCAATTCTGGAGCGGCACAGTTTGCCACAGTTCGTGAATGTATATGTATATATCCTAGGGATAGCTGACGGTGCTGCTTTCTTCTTCTTTCTCCAGACTGATGCAACTTCGTTTCTTTTGCGCTCAGCGAAGTTCGTACCTGCACGTACAGTCTGTCTCCATGCTGTCCGGTCTTGGGCTATCTTCTCCCACATACTTTGTTCGATGCCCGTGACTCTCATGTCTCGCTTACAGACATCTCTGTAGTTGTCTTGGGCGGCCCTTGGGTCTGACTCCCTCTGCAAGCTGAGCTTGCAGAAATACCAACGATACATATTGGAAACCACACACTTACAGTGGCGCAGAAAATCACATACTTGGGAACAACAATAGCAGCAACCTAGATTTAGACTGAGCTGACAAAAATAATAGGAAAGGCCTCTGCAGCAATGGCAAAACTCTCCAAGCGCGTGTGGGAAAATACCAAATTGATTACGGAAACCAAAATCCTAGTCTACAATGCCTGCGTTCTGAGAACACTTCTTTATGGCAGATGGGCAACTAACATGCGTCAAGATCACAGATTTAATAGCTTTCTCTTACGCTGCCTTTCGACGCATAATGTGCATCTGCTGGAGGGATCATGTCTCCAACCAGGACGTTCTGAAACGGGCCAATATGCACATCATCTATGCTCTTCTTACACAGAGAAGACTACGCTGGCTCGGTCATGTCACTCGCATGTCAGATGGAAGAATCCCTAAAGACATGCATACATACTTACATACATACATACGCCGTACTTTCTGCTTTATATTATAGATGAGTGCTAAGTTCGCAACTGGTGTTGAATAGTCTTTTGAACACTGCACTCTTCATTAATCTTCGGAATCGAAGACTTTGCTATAAATTAAATAAAGTTCATTACTAACAAACATTAAATATAGCCTAAGTAACTATATACTATGAATTTATCTATAGACAGTGAAAAAGAGAGAGAGAGAGAGGAAGAGAGATGGGACGAGAGAGAGGGAGAGAAAAATCAAAGACAGATATATGTATATTTATATATATATATATATTATATATATATATATTTATATATATATACATAATATAGATAGATAGATAGATAGATAGATAGATAGATAGATAGATAGATAGATAGATAGATAGATAGATAGATAGATAGATTTTTCACAATTATTCTTTTACCTGACATCTCAACAATCAATAAAATAAAATTAACCATTTAATTAATTCGCTATTGGTAATTAATTTTTTTTTTGGTATCGAACAAAAGAAAGAAATTGTACTTGACTGATGTGGTATAAGTTGAATTAGTCCCCTTTATAGATCGTCGTCTGAGTGTCAGGGAACACAAATCTGAAAAAAAATAGAACGAGTCTTTGGAAACACCAGATAACTAAACAATCTTTTATGTTCATAAGCTCTCCACTAGCAAAGTGGTTACCGTGTTCGCTTGAGAAGCCTATGAAGGTATGAGCCATAGGTTCGAATTCAGTTCGTTCCCCCTTTTTTTAAAATAAATTTGTATAAATACTTTTTTTTATTGTTAGTTTAGATCTATAACAAATTTAATTACATAACTGATCTAAACTAATTGATACAAGTACGCTGAACGTAAGCTTTGTTTTTTTTTAAAGTATTTTCAAAAATATTTTCTTTTTGACATGCGCTCTTCTTAGTACGAGAAAAGGAGATTAGATCTCACGACAACTCTTACAGAATACTGAGGAAAATCTCTTGTCTCCTCAATACTCTAGAGTCTAGAATTGAAACTTGAAACGTTTCTGTGCTACAAAACACTTGCAAAGTATCTACGGATCATAGACCTAGAGATAGAAAGATATATATATATTATTTTATATATAGACATGATATAGACAGACAGACAGACAGATAGATAGATAGATAGATAGATAGATAGATAGATAGATAGATAGATAGATAGATAGATAGATAGATAGATAGATAGATAGAAAACAGGACTAGCGTTGATGAATCTTCATTAAATAAACATCTTATTCCAAACATATTGCAACTATCGATGCAAAATAAATCCCTACGATTATGTAATGATTCTATGTGTTCAAGTTTTTTGTCCTTAGCCATAGCATACTTTAAATTCTCCTGGACTTCCCTGTGGGAGCCTACATCGCTCACCCAAGTCCCTATGTGGCTAGGGAAGGAGGGGGCGGGCGCGAACGAATATTTATCATTTAGTTGGGAGCGACACCGGTAAAAGTTGCTAGAAACATTGCGTTAAGATTACGAGCTTGTGATTTGTTATTGATGTTTGTATGACTTTGGCTATTTTTAGAAAGCTTATATCAACTCACTCTGTCTGTCTGGTACAAAGTGTGTAAACTTATTTCTCCCACATATTATATTTTCTTTGTTACGAGCATGTTGTTAATAACAAGCAGGGCGGGGGGGGGTGAGTTGTGTGGGGGATTTGGGAAGAGAAGGTGTGAAATTTGTAAATCACGTGTGAGAAAGTTACTCAGGCTCAGCCATCTGGTGTAGATCAGTTCTCTCCCCTGTTGTGTTTTCTTTACACTTTATGTTGGACTCTATTGTAAGGTCATATGCTAGAATAGAATACAGGCTACAACTTATATCCCGTGTTGGACTCTATTGTAAGGTCATAAGATGGAATGTAATACGCCATAGATTTTAGTGTATCTTATGTAAAAAAAAACAAAAAAACTATAAAATTTAGCCAATAGTATAACCAGTAAACATATGATCAATGTAGTGTTTAGTATTAGGCGCTTCCTCGATGTGTCTTATGCAGTTAAGTCAAACGGAGGTAGCACTCAAATAACTCCAATAACACCAGGCGCACGGCCAACACTAGAAGTCAGTCTACGCTGATAGCGAAGTGGAATAAGAAGTTGACTGGAACCGTCGAATGTCATCAAACTAAAGACGACCTTACTCTAGGCGTCCCGAGACATGACGTTAAACTGCGCTCCTCTTTCCTTAGCACTTTTGGAGCTCAAAAGTGCTCTACTTCTTTTCTATCATTGTGTCTGCCTCCTCCTTTCCTCAATCTGCCTTCATTGATCATCACTCTGTCTCCTTATCTCTAAATATCTCACTACGTCCTAGACCAGTCCGTTTGCCGTGGACTGCGACGGGTAAGGGGGGATAAAGAGATCCTGGTGTTTGAGTGGTGGCTATCTGAGGATAAGCCACCACAACACAATACTTTGGCTCCAAGTTCCCCTAGACCTGAGGCCCAGATGGCCCGCTCTGGGTCAACCGGCTGGTCATGCCGAGCTACCAGCATAGGTCTTCGACCTATGCTGGAGGGCGGTGGCTAGAGGGTTAATCAGGGAGCTGCTGTATCGGGCACACGTCCGATGCAGTAGCTGACTGAGTATAGCACCTGTGTAGCCCTGGCGGGCTCATTCTGGACTTCCGAATGGCCCGTCCCCTTGTTGGACTCGATGGCGGGTGGGGAGCACAGGTGCCGAACTAATATATAACACCCATGGAAAAAAAAACTTCAAAAAAACTACTTGCCCCAGACCTATGTCTGGGCAAGAGACGCCGCATGGAAGACAGAAAGGAGGAGGCCACAAAAAGCTGTGCTACCTGGCCATCATTTCTGGTGGTTAGGTGCACAGAGGAGGGGAAAAGTCTGACAAAGATGAGCCCTTTTGTCATCTACAAGGGACTTAAGTCAGTAGTGGGAGAGCCCAAGAGTGTGTCTAAGCTACACAAGTCTTTGGAACTTCTAGTAGAAGTTGATAGCAAGATACACTCTGATGGGCTTTTAAGATGCAGAAGACTCTGTGATCTCCAAGTGGAAGTCATGCCACAAAAGAGTCTGAACACCAGCAGAGGTGTAATCAGCTCTAGGGACCTACTGGAATGTTCCGAGAAGGAAATAGTGGAGGGCATTGAAGGAGTCACCCATGCCCGGCGCATTACCAGGCGCAGGGATGGTGAGGAGGTCAAAACCGCCACTATTATCCTCACATTTGGAACTAGAACACCGCCAGAGTATGTGAAGGCAGGATACCTACGAGTTCCAGTGAGGCCCTACATACCTAACCCCATGAGGTGCTTCAAGTGCCAGGGTTATGGACACGGCGCGGCAGTCTGCAAGAGGAACACTGTGTGTGCCAGATGTGCTGGAGAAGGTCATGAGGACAAGGGCTGCACAGCCCAGCTCAAATGCCCAAACTGTCACGCTGGCCACTCAGCCTACTCCAAGGACTGCCCTGTGTGGAAACAGGAGGTTGCCGTGCAGGAGTACAAGGCAAGAAATGGATGTACCTTCAGCCAGGCGAAATCGGCTGTATTGGCCCTAGCCAAAGGCCAATTCGGCTTGACAAAGACCTATGCCCAGGCTGTTGCTAAGATAGGAAGATCCATAGCCACACAGACGGACACATTGACCCCACCACCCCCTCCTCCTCCTCCAACTCAGAAGAAAACACCGCCAAAGAACACACCTCTGAAGAAACAAAGAGCCCTGTTGTCATGCTAAAGAACAGGTTCTCTGTGCTCGCTGATGAGAGCATGGAGACTGAGCAGCTAGCAAAAACCAATACTCCGGGAGAACCCGGAGACATCATGTCTGACACAGGTTCTCCTCAGAGAAACCAGTCAGACACCCCAACCTCTACCGAATTAGAGGTTGACCAACTCCCTAAGGGGAGAAATCAAAGCGGAGAGGATGCCCGAGGTGAGCGAGGAGGAAATAACCTCCGCTCTAACCAGAGGGATCTCCCCTCTCCAGAGAGAAAGACTTCCCCCAAAAGGGGGTTGTCCTCCTCTCCATCCAAACCCAAGAATAAAAATACCAAGGTCACTGGAATTAAGGGAAACCCCTCCGGGGGCCTCCCAAAGCCAAATAGCTCCAAGTAGGTCATCTAGAATAAGCCATGGATTCCAGAATTGTACAGTGGAATTGCAGAGGCCTCAAGGCCAATTATGAGGAGATGCAGCTACTGATGGACTCTGAGACTCCTGTAGCTGTCTGTCTACAGGAAACATTTCTGAAAGATAGCATCAGCTTCCGAAGCTACAGTGCTTACAGCAAGAATGTTGAGGATGCAGAGAGAGCATCAGGTGGAGTCTGTATCCTTGTGAAGGATAGCATCCCCCATGAGAGGGTTGAACTACAGACCACACTACAGGCCGTAGCAGCTAGGATAACCCTTCACAAGGTTATCACTTGCTGCAGCCTGTATCTACCACCAGGCGCTCCATTAAACCAAACAGACATGGAGGACCTATTGAAACAACTCCCCCGGCCTTACATAATCCTTGGGGATTTCAATGCCCATAACACCATGTGGGGCTCCAACAATACCGACACAAGAGGCCGTATGCTGGAGGATATCTTCCTCCAACATGATTTATGCATACTTAATGATGCATCACCGACCTACTTGCACCCAGGAACTGGATCTCTCACATGCATTGACCTCACCGTATGCGTCCCTGGACTTCTGGACGACTTTAAATGGTCAGTTAGCAATGATCTACGGGGAAGTGACCACTTCCCAATCATCATTGCTAACAATCTCCCCTCATTGGGACGACCTCAGCGGTGGAAACTGAATAAGGCCGATTGGGAAGAATTCCAAAAAAGATGCTCAGAGGATATTACAGAAAATATCCTCGATGAGCAGAACCCAGCTGATACCTTTGCTAGCAAGCTACTTAGTATAGCCAGGAAAGTTGTCCCCCTAACCTCCGCAAATCCAAAACGGCCTAGCAAACCATGGTTTGATACAGCCTGCAAAGGTGCTATTGGCGATAGGAAAAAACGACTGGCTGCATTTATAAAAAATCCATCCCAGGAAAACCTAAAGCTATTCAGAATAGCTAGAGCAAAGGCTAGACAAACCATACGGTCAGCCAAAAGGAATTCCTGGAGAAGTTTTGTCGGCAGTCTGGATGCCAAAACTTCTGCTAGAGCGGTCTGGAAGGCAGTAAGGCGAATCAAAGGGAAAGAATCAAATGCAATAGGGCATCTGAAAAACCAAGGACGAACTGTCACGTCCCCCAGAGAAATAGCTGACTGCCTTGCATCCTCAATAGCAGAAAAGTCATCCACTGCGCATTACACGCCAGAGTTTCAAAAAGTCAAAACCAGGGAGGAAAGACACTCCATTGATTTCAGGTCAGAAAACAATGAAGACTACAACAAACCGTTCTCGCTTGAGGAACTGAGGGAATCGCTAGACAAGTCACATGACACAGCGCCTGGAGAAGATGAAATCCATTACCAGTTCCTCAAGCACCTTCCCGAACCCTCATTGGCAGTCCTGCTAGGGGTCTATAACTGTGTGTGGCAAACAGGCGCTTTCCCAAACAGCTGGAGGAAAGCCACAGTTATACCGATACCTAAACCGGGAAGAGACGGCTCTGACCCAGCTAACTATAGACCAATAGCACTAACAAGCTGCATCTGCAAAACCATGGAAAGAATGATTAACAGTAGGCTGGTCTGGTACCTGGAGAGGAACAAAGTGATCTCTAACTACCAGTGCGGATTCCGGCAAGGGCGGACAACAACTGACCACCTGGTAAGGCTGGAAGCTTGTATCAGAAATGCATTACTCAGAAGAGAACATCTAGTAGCTGTATTCTTCGATATAGAAAAGGCCTATGACACAACCTGGAAACATGGCATTCTACGTGACCTGGAGCTTATGGGGCTTAAGGGACATCTCCCCCGTTTTGTAGGGGAATTCCTGAAAGACCGAAAATTTCAGGTTCGAGTGGGCAACACCACTTCTGACATTCATGACCAGGAAATGGGTGTACCCCAGGGCAGCATTCTGTCAGTCACCCTGTTCAACATAAAAATAAATAGCATCATAAATGCTCTGTCCCCTGGCATAGAGTGCTCTTTGTATGTTGATGACTTTGTCATTTTTACTTATGGGAAAAACATGAACACCCTGGAAAGAAAATTACAGTTATGTTTAAACAAAATTCAAAATTGGGCAAACGATAATGGTTTTAAATTTTCGGACTCCAAAACAGTTAGTATGCATTTTTGTAATTTAAGGGGACTCCACCCAGACCCTGAACTATTTATACACAAAAAGAAGATCCCTGTCGTGAAAACTACAAAATTTTTAGGCCTCACTCTAGATTCCAAATTTAATTTTCTCCCCCACATTAAGGAACTTAAGAGAAAATGCCAAAAGTCATTAAACATACTTAGAGTGCTCAGCCATACGGACTGGGGAGCTGACAGAGATACTTTGCTGCTGCTATATCGGAGTCTAATTCGATCCAAGCTAGACTACGGATCCATAATATATGGAGCAGCAAGGAAGTCGTACCTAAAAATACTGGAACCAATACAAAATGCTGCCCTGCGTCTCTGTCTCGGCGCGTTTCGTACATCACCTATCCCAAGCCTCCATGTGGAGGCTGGAGAACTCCCCATGGATATAAGAATGAAAAAGCTTGCAATGCAGTATATAGTCAAGCTAAAATCCAACCCTACGAACCCTGCTTTCGATTCCATATTTAACCCCACAGAGGTAGAATTATACAATCGAAGGCCTAACGTCATACAGCCGTTAGGCCTTCGAATGAGAGAACCCATCCAAAATTTAACCCCACCCATTAACCAAATCTCTAAAATAGAAACCCCTCAGAATCCTCCTTGGCTAATGAATAAACCCAAATTAAATTTATCCCTCCTTAATTTCAAAAAAGAAAATACAGACCCAAGCATACTACAAGTCCACTTTAGGGAACTGCAAGAGAGCTACGGAGATTGTGGCACCATCTACACAGACGGATCCAAAATGGATGGAAAGGTCGGGTGTGCCTGCTCCTTTCGGAACAAAACAATCTCCCGTAGACTCCCCGATGGCTGCTCCATCTTTACGGCCAAATTGCATGCAATATCGCTTGCACTTATGGCCGTCAAAGCATCAGAAAGGAGGAAATTTATAATCTGCTCCGACTCCAAATCTGCATTGCAAGCTTTGGGGCGGATGAAGACTGACATTCCACTGGTACATAAGAGCCTGAAGCTGTTGGACCAAATAACAGCCGACCATACGGATGTCACCTTCATCTGGGTCCCCTCCCATGTGGGCATTGAGGGAAACGAAGCCGCAGACAGAGAAGCAAAGAGAGCCCTAAATCATGCGGTATCAGGAACTCAAATTCCCTGCTCAGACCTGAGACAAAGTATTGCCACTGCCATCTACCAAGAGTGGCAGGATCGATGGGAGGCTGAGACTCACAATAAACTCAGGCAGATTGTGGCGGATGTCAGGTGGCGGTCCACATCTAAGGGTCTGACAAGGCGTGGTAGCACGACCATGTCTAGACTTAGGATTGGCCACACCTACATCACGCACTCTTTTGTGCTGAAGAAAGAAGAGCCCCCACTTTGTGAGTATTGTGACTCTCGCCTCACCGTGGAACATATCCTCATTGACTGCCCCAGATACCAGGATGTCAGGGAAAAATATTTTAGAGCCACTAATTTAAAAACACTATTCAATAATGTCGACCCTGGGAAGGTACTGGGCTTTATCCGGGAAGTGGGATTGTCTACGAAGATCTGATTTCTAAACTCTGTAGACATGTACTTTTTACATTATATTTTTACCAAATTATTAAATTTTTACTACCTCTACTATTTTAATTGTGAATAGACCTTGATTTTAATGATTTGACTGTATAGAATTTGACCTTTGTTGTGTGGAGGGAGAGTGGCCCTTGAAGGACTGCAGGCACGACATGGCCTAAATTGTGCCGATGTGCCCAAAATCACAAATCACAAATCACAAATCCTTACTCTAGGGCTGCCAAAAGTCTCCTGTGGTTACTTCTTACATCCTAGTCTTGTAGTTTGTTTTGTTTTTTTTTAAATTAGTCGCGTCAATGTCTGTAGGTGAAAACGTTCCCCTTTATTTAGGAAACAAGGTGCTGATCAGGCCATAACATTAGTCATGAAGCCTTTATTTATGTTATTGAAGTAACTGTGTGGGAAATGTCTCACATTCTGTTCATGTATAGAATTAAACACTTTCAAAAGTGATATGTTGACTTTTATCGCTCATAGTGCTTTCAAGGTAAGAAACACAAAGATCTATACAACACGCCAGTTGCTTATTCTAAGTTTTGTGTTTTGGTTTTGTTCAAGTCCTTAGCTTGCATTCTTTTCATTGGTGGGTAGAAGAAAACAAATTCGTCATAAGTTAAGACATTTCCGAAACTGGAAGCGAGGCTGACCAAGACCAATCGATATAGATGACCTTAACACTGACCTGCAACGTCACAACCTGTGGGGAGTTTAAGACCAATAGCTCGTTGCCACATCACAAGTCTGTACGAGGTGGCAAAGAGCAATTGGTCTAAAATGCCCGCAGGTTGTGACGTCGCAGGTCAGTGTTAAGGCCTTCTATGACGAATGGTCTCGAGTTGATAGAGCTTGCTGTAATAACGCCAATGTCAGAGGCGTAGCTAGCCACGTGTCAGTGGTGCGGGGCGCACGGAGCATCAAGTTGGGGGGGGGGGCATCAAACTTTCCCCAGTCTCTCTCTTTCTTTAAATCTCTTTCTGTATCTTTTAATATCCCTTTCTCTGTCTCTCTATATCATTTTTACTATTCCTTTCTCTCTCTATATATATATATAAATATCTATCTTTCACTATTTCCGTCTCTCTCTCTCTCTCTATCCCTTTCACTATTCTCTCTCTCTCTCTTTTCACCCTATTCCTTTCTCTCTCTCTCTCTCTCTTTTTCACTATCCCCCCCTCTCTCTCTCTGTGTCTCCTTCCTCAAATTCCAATACAATAGTCTCGTTCTCTTTATTTTCATTCAGGAAATATCTGCACACTCACACACATATTCAACGTCACACACGCTTGTAATCACACAGACACCTACACTAAATTACCCACGCGTACACCTATTCTTACAATCACGCACGCATACACACACGCAACTACCCCTACCCAAACATTCACACGACTAGGTTTCACAACAAGTCTAGAGTAAAAAAAACAACAACTTTCCATCTTCTGTGTACAAACCTTTTACACAACGTGATCCGACCTTATCGTTGCAGAGGCGCAAACTTTCACCCAGGATGCCCTGAACAGCATCGCCAACGGGTTAAAGGTCAAATGGACGGTGCGGACGAATACCAAGGAGGTCGAGCGCTTCGAAGCAGAAGTGACCTTGGAAAACGGAGCCAGCACAGAGGTTCTAAGTTACGGCCCTTGGAAGATCTACTTCTTCTGCATATTTATGATCGAGCCCGACTTGCTTGGGAACAGGGGCAACAAAGGCGCGGAGCTTGTAGGTCAAGGAGTCAAGGTCACGCACGTGCAGGGCAGCTTTTTCTATTTGGAGCCGACGGAAAGTTTTCTACCCCTACCTCCAGGTAGTGTGAGGACAATTATTTTCAAGGTAAAGGTTTAAATATATATGGAAAAAAAACTAAATTATATTAATGTTTTTCTTTTCAACTTTACAAAAATAATCCTGAACTTCTAATTTTTTTTTTAATTAGTTAACTCTCTAATGCAGTGTTTCCTTAAAATTTTTCTTAACGGAGCACTTTGCACATTCTGAGTATTTAGTGGAACACTTTGCTTTTTTTTTTTTTAGAGCTGCTACTTTACGTGATAGCCTATTAGTTAATTATTCCAGTAGTTCGTGGAACACCTATTCAGGCCTCGAGGATTACTAGGGTTCCGCGAAACACAGTTTGAGAAACACTGCTCTAATGAATACATTCGGAAATACCCCCTGGCGTATGTGTTTTCAAGCTAACTAGACTTTTAATTCAAATTGGATTACATTTTTTTTTAAACATATAACGGTCAAACATAGTTTTTTTCTTGAGAGGACAATTAGCTAATGATTCTGTACTAAAGATATACATAAGCTGACAAATTTCTAGGAAAATCGTTGGAGCCGTTTTGGAGACCTGTTTACGTCCACCCTTAATCTATGAAGAGTTTGCAAGCTAATAAGAGAAATCCTGGTAGCTGTAGACAGTAGTGTTGACAGATCTGTACATGAGACGATACGCTGTTTCAGAACGTCTATTAATTTCTTTGACAATTTAGTAAATGCATGCGGCAATACCCTCTAACGTAGTTGTGTTTAAGATATATATTGTTTAGACTCCAGACCAAATTTGATTTTAAGATTATATTTTTTTAAATTTGAACAGTCAAACCAGAGTTTTTCCTATGTGACTAATTAGATAGTATGTGTTTGTCCCATAGATATACACAGACTGTCAAATTTCTAGGGAAATCGATAATGTGAAAAATCGTTAGAACAAGTCCTTGATATCCGCATAATGTCAAAGATTGTAACATTGCGGAATCTTGTCTGTCTTCTAATGTTGTACGCAAAGAATGGTACTACCCTAAAGCTTCGACTGGCTACGCTCTGCCTTCTTCAAAACAAATAGAATCCCTTGTTCATTTTCCACTGGCACAAACGTTGTACCATTGAAAAAAAATATTTTTTTTTTCTGTTTTTATGAAAATTTAAAATGTGACCCACTTTAACAATGTATAGATGTATCAATGTAGTACCATTTCTGTTAACAAATTATCATTTGGTCATTTCTCCCTACAGGTTAGATTTTGGTCAGTAGCTCGGACAGACGCCATGCACAACTGGTACATTGAGTATCCAGGTCTGGAGCCTGTGGTCATCGCAAGCACCCAGGGGGAGGACCTGGCCTTCGTTTCAGAGAGGACGTCCCCGGCGCAGTGGAAGCGTTACGACTTTGATGAATACAACCCATTTACTGCTCAGGTCAGAGGTCATAGCCAAGAACAAAAATATTAAAGAAATGTCATTGAGAACTAGATTTGTGACACCTAAATACTAAACTAAATCAAATATAACCATTTTATAACAAACTATCTCAATGAAAGGGAGGTAACAATTATAACTCATAGGTTGTGAGTATTCCATTCCCAAAGACTATTAGAAGAAAAAAAGAGTGCGTGTAACTTTATAAAGCTAAATAGTAGATTGAATGGCAAAGCAGAGAGACATTTCATTCTAAAACTTTAATTGCTTTACAAGGTTAAAGCCTCTAATTGTAACGTAATCATCACCATCTTTGAATAGAATAAACTCACATAAATATACAATTCTACGACCCTCTATCCATACACTATATCCCCATTCTCATGAAGTCTAATATCTGCATTGATTAATACTTGATCGACTGATTGATTGATTGATAACGGAAAGTTTATATTCACAATGAAGACTGGCTGATGAGTATTTATAAAACTCGTTTGTCTGCTCCATTTGCTGTAGGAACGCTACGATAGAAACTACATCCCTAACCCGAATGACCGGTCGGAACTTCGCCTGGTACCTAAACCGCTCAGCGTCAAGATGGACAGCATGGGCACTCTTAAATATCTGACCATTGACTCCAGCTGGTACATCAGTTACACTGGAGCTCTCAGTGACGAAGTGGAATATTTACGAGGTCAGTTTTTTTTCAGAATTTATTTCTCTTTAAGCTACAACGAAATTACAACGAAGTTTTTTTTTGTATATATCGTCAAGTTACCCTCCAGATAAAATAGAAATTGATCTGAACTGTTTCATATTTACAAGACACAAAACTATAGCTTGTCAATGCTCAACAAAATGCTGGAATAATTAGTTAGTAGGCAACCACGTGAATTAACCTCTTTAAAAAAATAATTAAAGTGTTCCCATAAATACTCAGAATTTTCGAAGTGTTCCATTAAGTAAAATGCTTCGGTAACAGTGAATTAGAGTATTAGACCACAGACCTGCTTCTAAGAAATTATAACTTAATTGAGTGTAATGAAACTTTTACTTCTAAAATGCAGTACGATCTCCTACACGAGAAATAAAAGGTAGGGGGTTACAAATGTACTGATCCATCAATGATGACAACATATATTTTGTTATTATCAATGAAGAGGGGGGGGGGACGTCAGCATCAACATTTTGACCAGGTCCAAGAGTACCTTACTACACCTGTAGTAGTTATCAGATGAAAAATAATTATTTTATGGCTGCCTGGTCGTGAGGTATGCGCTTTGAACTGTCGACTCAATAGTCCCGGGTTCAATCTCTGCCTGCCGTTATTCCCTCCCCCCCCCCCCCCCCACGTCCTGCGTGAGTTTTTGGGTTCAAGGCGTAATAATCTCCCGTTGAGAAGGAACGTCTGAGAATCTAGACGTCATTTCTTGTCAATATCAGCTCATAGTATTACAAGATCAGCTGTTGTCATCAAGAAGTACATAGAAGTCAAACTCATAAAGCGCTGGTTGTGAATGTATGTTTCGTGTATGAATGTTGTTTGAATTTTTCATCTATAGTTAGTCTTTACTGTTATTGTACAGTAGTTACGCTGATGTTGTCAATTGTAGTCAAACTGAATTTTCATTTGATTGGATCAATACAATTATCTTATCTTATCTTTATAGTATAGAAATGTATTATAATTTCCTGTTAACAGAAATATTATTTGTACAAAATTAATTTCTTATTCAACAGATTATCTAAATCTTAACACCAATAACGTGCTGCCGTCCAGCAACAGGCCAGGTCAGAAGGTGATCTATATGAGAGTCGGCATAGTGGACATGCCCGCCGGAGCTAGCGTCCTAGGCGGTAAACCCGACGCTTACAGCGTTGAGGTCAACGTGACGACCCAGAGGATAACTGTGTTGGGAAACAGTGCTTCCGGAGTATTTTACGCAGTTGTATCCCTTATTGCTTTGATGGTCTGTAGACATTGGCTTACATTTGTCTTTTTTCTCAAGTTGCTCTGTAACTTTTTTTTTCTCTTCTCCATTGCTCTTTGTCTTGATCTTCACAAAAACCTTTTTATTTCCCGATTCCTTTACTCAGCTCACACTTTCTTTCTGGTCATTTGTCAACAAGTGAATGAGAGTCAAATGACACGAGACAAAAACTCAAGCAACATTGAATTTAATTTTTTTATGCTTGAAGTTAATATGTTCCACTTAGTGTTAGCTAATTCGCTAAGTTGATCGATCGTCTAGCTACTAGCTTGAATGTGATGGGTTCGATGTCTAATGCTGGATTTAAGCTACAGGCAACATAAGTTATAGCTTAGGTCCCCGCTTGTTTGCCCCCCCCCCCCACGCACACACAAATAGTTATAGGGATGTTTTCAAACATTTTGACGAAAGAGCAAAGGAACAATTGCCTTACAAGGGGCCCCATATCTCGTACAGCACAGGCCCCATATCTCGTACAGCACAGGCCCCATATCTCTTACAGCTAAGGGCCCCATATCTCTTATAGCTAAGGGCCCATATCTCTTAGAGCTAAGGGCCTTATTAAGACTAAATCAGGCCCTGTCGATGTCTGGTTGTCGTTCTTATGTTTACATGTGCTTGTAGCTCGTCTGTAAGAATGTGTTCACGAAATGTTGGTGATGTGTGTTGTGTAGTGTGTAGTCATTCAGTGTGTTAAAACCATACTCTGCTGGACATGTTTTTTTTACTCTAATGAGTTATTATGTTCATAATAAGAAATATAATTTAAAGTTTAGTTTACTTTATTATTTTATCAGTAAGTAGGAATTGATCTTTTTTTTTCTTCATATATTACTTGTTTTATTCAAAATGTAACTCCTAATTATATATCTTTATTTTTTTCTTTCTTAATCATGTTCTTTCTAAATTTTTGTAAACGCAATATGCTGTAGACGTTTTAAATAACATTATTTAACATTAAAAACGTAGATATTCTCCTCGTCCTTCAATTCTCTAGAAGTTATGTTGCATTCTTTTCTTTGCAATACTAAGAAATAAAAAAAAAATTAACAGAAGTGAATGTACATGTCGCAAAACTTTTCACATATTACAGTCATATAATAACTCTATCAGACTCCTGTCAACCCTAATGGTAAAGGATTATAATCCGCTACTTCGGGATTTCACAGGGAAAAAAAAAATTACATGATTGGAAATGTATCTATCTTATACTAGTTACTAAAATTATTGGTCTTTAAATATAACCTTGCTTTTTCAACTAGGAATATTTTTAAGGTATTAATTATATTACCTCAAAGTTAAAAAAAAAATATTGTTTTTCTTATCAAAAGAAACAGAGAACTATTAACTAGGAAGGAATATTCTAACCATTAATTACATTAGATATTCATCACTTGGACTCAAAGTTTATCAACAGACAACCAAGTCCGGAGACTACTCTTCACAAGACAGATCAAGTTTTGTTTTCCTTAATCTTGAACTTTCTACCTACTATTTATGTAGATTCACTATTTTAATTACTAATTAAGTATGGATTAATCATATTTCAAAGTTTAGTTTTAATTCTTTATACATAAATATTTTCGAAATGTGAGAACTTATAATAATAATAATAATAAAAAGCCCACAAAAGATGCAGGAGGGACCAAAAAAGAGGCATATAAAGCCCCAAAAAGAGGCGAAGAAAAGAGGCGTAAGGCCCAAGGATTCCTATGATGACAAAGCTAAAATTGAATAGCCAAATTCTGAAGTTTCCCTAAAAAAAATATTTTGTTAGAATACATTCAACTAACTGGAGATTACAATTCTGATTTCAGAGTGAACACAATGAGATTCCTGAAATAAAAGTTATTGACAGTCCGAGATTCTCCTACAGAGGATTAATGCTGGACATAGCCAGAAATTTTCACCCTAAAGAAGGGATACTGGAAATAATAGAAGTATGTATTAACACACACAAACACACATTAAAACAGATAACACACAATACCCACAAACAAAAAACAAAAATAGGTGCCGGTACTCAGTAGTTGATTGCCCAACTCTTTGAACTACTAAAAATTAATAATATAAGTTAAAATAAAAAAAAAAAATTTTTTCAAAAAGGTGCCGGTATGCCGTACCGGTGCGTACCGTCATAAAAAAAAAAGCCCTGCCCACAACTACAGAAAAAACAACGTGAACTAATCAGCATTAAAACCAACACACTGACACGCAACAATACGAACAGCCACTTGAAAACAACAACTAAATTAACAAAGAAACCAAAACACTAACAGACAAATCGAGCAACTTTAAAAGAACAACAACTAATCAACAACACTAACCCCAACAACAACTTGAAAACAACTTCTGCTAACTATCAACTCGACTATCCAAGGTACGTAGAAACATCGACACTAATCAGTCTGTCGCGTCATAGTCATCAAATATTAATTTCGTTTTTTTATTTTCGTTCTTATAGCCACTCTTGGCTTACAAATCAACTATTCCAAACAAAAGGTGTGGAGTTTTGTCCCCTCGGGAATTTCTCTGAAGCTGTAAAATCTTGTTCTTGTTCTGAAATGCTTATTGCATATCTCTTCAAATATTAATTAGTTCAGAAGTCTTTTTTTTTTTTTTTGCTCAGGCGAGATAGAAAATGTCGCAATTATTTTAAGAAAAGAAAAACACAGTCTAAATGGCCAACTTCAAGCTATTTAATTAGTTCAAGTAGAGTCAAATACACGCCAAGATTCGTGTACCTCTATGACTCTATGCGTGTGATAGAAAACCATTGTCAAGACTTGAACATTGAGTTTGTTTTAACATTATTTATTGTCAACAGCCCGTGACACTGGTCAGTGTTCACATGTGATACGTTTTATTACAGCTTTTCCAGCTTAAAGTTCTGCTCTATGTCTACAATTCGCAATAGAATATATGTAAAACAGATACGTCTCTCTGTATATTTATGTCCATATCCCATAATTGAAGACAGGCGCAGAAGACGGAAAGAAAACTTAAACAGACCGCTAGCCTACAACGGCTTTGTCTGCAAGAGATGCGGAAAATATGCAGGTCGCAACTGGGTCTGCCTAGTCATGTGAATCACTGCCCGCATCCTCAATTTTCGGAATTGAGGTCATTACCATTATACATGTCTTTCATTGAAACGTCTACGCCCTCAGCAAATAGGTCTATGTTTATGTTTACAACTGTTACAGTCTGTCTTAAACTGGTAACATTGACTGTAATAACACTTGTAAAAATAGTAATAACCTAAAAAAAACTTTATTATCCACGAGAAAATTTGTATTACAATTTGTATATTAAAAGATAAATCTATATCTATATTATTCATGGGCGTAGCCGGGGGGGGGTTTGGGGTTCAACCCCCCCCCCCGAAATGAAATCCCCCCCCCCTATGGGAGGGGGATCGGAATTAAGTAACTGATTTTTTCCTTTAATTTTGTTTATTTTAGGTGAGATTTTAATACTAAGCCATCACTTGCCCCAGCACAGCGAATAGTTTTTTAGTTTAAAAACCCCTACCAGGGGGTTTTGAGTTTAAAACCCCTTCCAGGGGGGTTTGAGTTTAGAACCCCCTACTAGGGGGTTTTGAGTTTTAAACCCCATATCAGGGGTCTTTGCAGTTAAATCCTCCTCTTCTATAAAACAAAACCAAAAAAATGCAAACGACAATCCCAAATTCCAAGAGCACAGTTAAGGAAGATTTTGATTTTAAAACCCCCTCCAAAATGTACGATAAACCCCCTCTTCAATATAAAAAAAAGCAAATTACGCACTCAAAATGTTATGACCGTAGCTAAATGGGTTTCGACTAGTTTTGAGTTTAGAAGGTAAAAATTACTTCTTTAATATTAAAAACAAAGCAAATTATACACTCAAATTGTATAAGTGTAGTCAAAGGGGTTTTGAGTTTAAACTCCCTTCCAGCGGAGTTTGAAGCTAAAAAATACCTTTTCAATATAAAAAAAGCAAATTACACACTCTAAAATCTATGAGCGTAGCCAAAGGGGTTTTGAGTTTAACCCCCCCTCGCCAGCGGTGTTTGAAGATAAAAAATACATCTTTAATTTTCAAAAAAGCAAACTACGCACTCAAAATGCAATGAGCATTCCCAAAAAAGGTTTTAAGTTTAAACCCCCTTCAGAGGGGTTAGATGCTAAAAAATACCTCTTCAACATAAAAAAAAAGCAAATTACACACAAAAATTATTTGAGCGTAGCCAAGCCAATGGGGGTTTTGAGTTTAAACCCCTCTTCTACAGATGGTTTTTTCCTTTTAAGTTTAAAACCCCTCCAGATGGTTTTGAGTTTAAAATCCCCTTACAGAGCGTTTTGAAGTAGAAAACCTCTATCTTCAATATTCTTCTAAAGCAAACTATGTTACAAAATTCTATGACCGTAGCTAAATGGGGTTTTGAATTTAAAAAACCCAATAACTCCAGAGATTTTTTAGTTTAAAACCCACAACAGATGATTTTGACGACAAAACATCCCTTTTCGATATAAATCTAAAGCAAACTACAGTCACCTAATTTCACGAGCGTATTCAAGAGAGTTTACACATTTCTACCAGTGACGGGGCTCCATAATAAACTGCAGTGAATAGTCATCTGCCGAAATTGAAAAACACTTAATGTGGCTCAACAAAGATGGCTAAGACAGATTTTAGGAGTCAGTTCTAAAAATCGGGTCAAAATCAAGGAAATCCTATGACGAACTGGGAGTCGACCCCTTAGTAAGATTGTGACAGAGCGTCGCATGAGGTTTGCGGGACATGTTCTCCGACAAAATGAATAACGCATAATAAGAGTTGTGATGACATCCTAGTACAACGTGGCTCTACACATTCATGGACGCTGGGGGAGCTCCTATCGCTCCCCTAGACCCCCTTGCTGGCAATGACGGGGAGTCAACAATTTTTCCACTGACTCCAGGAAGAACCTACTCTAGGGCACAATAAACATCTTCCAAAAGAATGAAGGGTCAAAATGTAATAAAGATTATGTACACACACACACACGTACATACATATAAAAAAAAAAATTTCGCGGGGGTGGGGGGGGGGGAATCCGGGGGGGGGGGGAAGAAAAAAATCCCCCCCCCCAAAAAAAACCCTCCCGAAAAAAAATCCTGGCTACGCCCATGATATTATTATTGATTAACATGCATGAAATGTGTAGGACGTAATCATCTTCTTTTTTGAAGTAACGTCTGTAATATATAAGTCTGTCTACAAAATGATATGTCACTGTCCACAGCTGATGTCTATGTACAAATTAAACAAACTTCATCTCCACCTGACTGATGACGAGGGGTGGAGGCTGGAGATCAAATCTCTACCAGAACTTGTGGAAGTAAGTTGAAATAGTTGATTGACTTTGTAACGGATGTATGTGCGAGTTGGGATGCATGTCATGGACTAAGTATTTACAGTGAACTTATTATTGTATAGGTAAGGGTGGGAAGAAGCACCAGTTCTTTTCTTTAATGTTCTTTGTAATAAAAAGTTGAAGCTACGACTTTGAGCCATAGGTGGTAACTTGCACCCACCTGCAAAAAAATCATGCGGGCGCCCATGGCTACACTACCTTGATAATAGATGCTCGGGTATACTGTATGTTAAATTACAGTTGCGATTTCTAACAAATGAATAGAAGTAGCCACAAAATGGATCAATGCACAGTAACTAAGTCCTTTAATGATGAAATAGAACAGTGGTTCCCAAACTTTTTTGTCTCATAGACCCCTTGCTACGTTTTTCAGTTTTCGGTAGACCCCCTGCTTGTCTTACTGCATTTTTGAAAGTTCATGAACTTCAAATGTGTTGTTTTTCTAAGTCTTATACATTTGATAATGAAATTTAAATTAAAACGAAGCAAAATAAATTGTAATATGTATTATATGTGTAATATGTATTATATGTGTAATATGTATTATATGTGTAATATTTATTATATGTGTAATATGTATTATATGTGTAATATGCATTATATGTCTATATGTGTAATATGTATTATATGTGTAATATGTATTATATGTGTAATATGTATTATATGTGTAATATGTATTATATGTGAAATATGTATTCTATGCGTAATATTTATTCTATGTGTCAGATGTATTCTATGTGTAATATGTATTCTATGTGTCATATGTATTCTATGTGTCATATATATTCTATGTATAATATGTATTCTATGTGTAATATGTATTCTATGTGTCATATGTATTCTATGTGTCATATGTATTATATGTGTAATATGTATTATATTTGTAATATGTACTATATGTGTATTATGTATTATATGTGTTATCACCGGAGGCGCGGTGGCTGAATGGTAAAGCGCTTCACTTCCTAACTGTGGGTCCCACTGACGTGGAAACGAGCTATTAGTTGTGAGCGACGTTGCAGGTCAGTGTTCAGGCCTTCTCTAACGATTGGTCTCGGTTGAACTGTAGAGCTGCTGACAGAAGCTCTTTGTATGATATCAGAAGCAAGTTTCTTAAACACAGTTCTTAAAACTTCTTCAATGGCTGGCAAAATTATTTTGTTTTACCTATAGTGTCCAGTTTTCCGGATTTTACTTTACAAGTAGAGATATTGTAAGACGCTTGCAAACCCACATCTCTTTATGATGTATAACATTTTGGACACTGCTTTATTTTGTCAGAGTGACATCGTCTCCAATGATCCTCGAGCTTAGATGATTTCATGGCGTTATTACTTAAAACTTTCGTAGGGAATGCATCCATACAAATCGTTGAACTGTGAACTTACAAAATCAAAAAAGAACAATGTAATTTTATGGTAATAACAAAAACTAAATTTTTACACATTAAAAACATCTCATAGTCAGTTAATTTGTAAGGATCAAACTCTGAACAAATACAGAATCCGTTTCTAGTCGTATAGAAATTTAATTTTGTTTCCCTAAATTTCCATTTTTTTCCCTCTGCCTTCATCATGAAAGAAACCAAACGGTGGTCACATTTCCACCCTTGTTTTAGCGGCCCCCGAAGGGTGATTAGCCGCAATCAGTTTTGTGTGGTCTGTCTTTCTGTCCGTCCGTCAGTCCGTCCCGTTTGGTATCAAGTCATTAGTCAAACAAAAGAACTGTATTATTAATACTTTCGACACAAGCAGGCCTCTTTTTGTAATTGTTGAGAGTTTGTAGTTATCGTTTCTGATATTCTTTCTGAAAAATATTGAAACCTGCCTTTTTAACTGACTGAGTAGAACTTTTCTGAGGCCTATTTAGAGTTTGTGATTCAACACAAACTGTTTTTCTAAGCTTGTTTCAGTACAGATTATTATTCAGTTTCCTCTTTAGTCTGAGTTTTAAATGTTGTCTATCGAAATAACATTCGATCGCTTTTCCAAAGCCACTTACCCTCTGCTGTATGGCTGGGAAACTGTTCTAGAAACATTTAATACTAATATTGAAATTAGCATGTTAATATTGTTATGTACACAGATAGAGCTTGAAATATATTCATATGAAATTATAATTTTATTCAGCTTACTCAAAATACACGTCTTCTCTGTCTCAAGACCTTTGCTTGTCTCCCTCTCTTCAAGATTCCCTTCAGTTTTATGACTTAAATTACGAAAGACCACTTCATGGTTTCATCAGAAACACTTCAGCTTACACTGTGATAATAACTTCAAAAGGAAGGATATGCCAATATTATATGATATTACGTCATTGTTTTTTGTTTATGTTTTGTGTGAAAGCAAAAGGATTGAACGGATATTAAAAGATAGTCTTCTATGTCTACTCTGATAAACACAGTCTTCGTTATTATTATTATCAATTAATGTCTACAGTATGTTAATGATAATATCTATCTGTGACAACAGAACATACACAATCACTTTCCTCATGGCTACATCAGAAACATGTCCATACTCTCCAAAACATGTCCATACTCTCCAAAACACTGTGTTGATATCATCACTTTGTATGTTGTTAATATTTGTAATATCAATGTCTTGTTTCGTCTATGACTGTTAGGTTGGGTCGCAGCGATGTCACGACTTGAATGAAACTCAGTGTCTGCTGCCCCAACTGGGCTCTGGCCCAGACAACACTACAACATTTGCTTCCGGTTACCTGACAGCCGAAGATTACCTGGAGATTCTGGATCGGGCACGACAACGTCAAGTAACCGTCATTCCGGAAATAGATATGCCGGGACATTCGAGAGCAGCCATAAAATCAATGAAGGTAAGTCTTAACTATATTGTCAGTGTACAGTGATATGATGGTAGTATAAAGGCATAATGGGATAATATAGAATATATTAAATTGTGGGAAAGTTATTTAAAGTGTTCAATAAACTGACCTTATGAAATGTTTCAGACAAACTAATGACTAGCAGTGAAATGATGGAACGAAGACATATTTGTGTAACAATGAAAATTCTTTGTGACCTTGAAGTTTTGCTCAAGTATTTCATTAACAATGCATTAACTTTGAAATTCAGGACATGAAATTCTGTCTCTAAAACCAGAAAGCAAGTTTGCTAACAATTCTTTAACATCATTCAAGAAACTGAAATGGATCAGTCGTCTGTACTTGAATCGCTGAAAAAAGGACATTACCGAATTAAGTAGTGTATGATTAATATACTGTTGCGAGTTGTGACTGAGCATGGAGCCGTGGACAATTTAGACTGCTTACTCGATTGCATACTTGTTACACTATGATGACGTTTTCAGCGTTAGCAACTAGTTGTTCTAAAGCATTAAACCTAGTCGAGTTGGGTTCAATGCTGGTTGTTTACGCCTTTAAGAGCCTAAACTAAAAATAAAAGTCAAATTGGTTCTATTTTGTGGGCTAGTAAACTTAGACTAAGACCAGAAACGTTTAGGGCGTGGTGGATGAGGGGTAGAGCTCATGGCTTTCGAACCGATGGGTTGAGCGTTCGAAACTCAGTAAAGAATGGGATTTCGAATATCTGGATCTTTAGGACACGCCCTTGGTGGACTGGCTTACGCTAGGGGAGTGAAACTGGTTGGTCGTTGTGCTGGCCACATGACATCCTCGTTAACCGTCGGCCATAAAAACAGAAGCTCTAAAGTCGACACCGTAGATCGCAAGGACTGAAAGGTGTACCTTTACTTAATGTTAGTAAGAAAAAAGAAAAAATTTAACTGATAGATCTATTTAATTTTTAGACTAAAACGTTTGTGTTTTTCTTGGGCAAAATAATCTGTCATAAATCGTAGTCTAGGTGTGACCGTTAATAGGTCTTAAAGTATTTACTTTCTAGGCTAGTATCCTCTCTTTCGAAGGAACGCCTGTGATTTATTAAATACTAAGACGCTAACGCTCTTTGCTCTGTAGGCTCGAAAGGAGAAACTGACGGCCCTGGGTCAAGAGGAATTGGGACTTCGAACCTATCTAACAGAAGATAACGACACCTCCCTTTATGTTACGCCCCAAGTCTATTCCGACAACGCCATCAACCCATGCCTGGAGGAGACATACATTTTTATCAACATAGTTCTCGATGAGGTGAGTAAATTTGGTAGCAATCCTATTGTTATTACACACATCTTGTAGCCATGGATTGACTAATGTAACTAGATCAAGATTCAAGGGAGATCAGCTTGGAAGAAAGATAATGACAAGCAAACGGAGTACATGTATTCGCTTTTCATGACATAGTAGTCTCTATAAGATAACCATTGAGATGTATAGAGACTAAGATCATACTAATGACCAGTTACGGTGTGCTATTGATGTTCTCCCTCTTTCAGCAGAGGAACTTAAGAACGGGTGAGTTCATTTGTGGGTTGCGCTGGCGGGTGGGACACGCGCCAAGATATAGAAATTGTCGTCTCGTTCTCATCCTGTTTCCACGGGCTTGCCATGTTCTTAGAGAGTATAGCAGACAGATGACACTCGTGTTAACCTGCTCCGTGCTCTCTGATCACGTGTTCTAGGAGGACGTAACAAGAGCGAAGAAATAGTCCCGCAGAGATGTTGACTTCCCTTTAAGATACAGTTCTTGAAGAGTTTTCCGTGAGAAGAGTTTGTATTTAAACTTTCACACACTCATATCGAGTAACTTTAACCAAATATAACTTAATTAGTCGACCGGCGGCGTAGCATACGCCGCTATTTTGCGGGGCCGGCCTTAGGCCACTGCAACCTATGCGACCGCAGTGGCCCCGCACTTTCATAGGACACGCGCTAAATCAAGGTGTATAAATTATTAAATTAAAACATTTTATAACTTAAAACAGATTTTCCGCGCCCTCCTTTCGATTTACCATGAGCTCCTGGAAATCTCCCGAAATTGCAAAATATACGAAAAAGTCCTTCAAACATACGAAATATATAGACAAAAATTGTCATTTTGGGGTGTCATTCAATATGGAAAACGCCAATCCTTCGCGCGATAAATAAAAACGGCATTATGCATTCGCCTTAATTGTGTAATCTGGTGAAAAAAGCTTCTCGCACCTCAAACTAATGAAGAAATACTTGAGGTCAACAATTCTCAAAGATAGATTGAAACATTTGGGGATTCTCGCTATTGAGCGTGATCTATAGAATTATTATGATATACTGTATGACTTTGCTACACGCAAGGCTCGTAAGTAATTATGTACGTAGTAAAGAATGAATAAAATGCATAGACGAATTTATTTACTCTAACAAACTCTTAAATTTCACTTATTGTCCTCTTCCCTACCCAAACTTGGCCCCGCGAAATCCGTTTGGCATAGGGCCCCACAATGGTTAAGTCCGGCCCTGCTATTTAGTGAAGGGTGAATATACATTATAGATTAGTTGTTCTCTTTCCATGACTTCTTGGTCACAAACAATGGTGAAGTCCGGCGCTGCTTTTAGTGTTTGTGAAATGTTTGTTTGTGAAATGTTTTCCATGTTTCGGATGTTCCTTCAGAGTTGCAGATAGTTTACTTCCTAGTCCAAACCTCCCGCGGGACGAAGGGAGTGGGAGCGCGCTGGGTTTGACAATCCAGCGCGCAAACCGCACGACCAGACAGCCATCTGTGAATACCACTTGTTCTCCGCCCGCCCCCTTTTGTTATTCAAGGGGTAACTCTATCCGTAGAAATAAGAGAGTGATCTTTCCTTTACTTCTTGCTTCTCGTCCAAACTGTTGAGGGAAGAAGAAAATTATATATATATATATATATACAGATAACAAAAGAAGTGTCGGGGGTATCCTTACAGATTAATTGCAACATTTTAACTTATTGCTAGATAGAAAAGAGCTGGGATTTAGCAAATGTGTGAAGTACATTGATTTATACAAAAATTGCAATTTCTATTTAGCCAGTGAAATTATCTATTGTATGTTCAATTATTTTCCTAAATATTAAATCTAAGTTATATGGATTTACAGATATGTTGCTATGAACAACTTTTATTCTACTACGCCAAACTAGACTTCTGTATTGAGATACTATTATTAAGTTAAAGTAATGAGTAGGTAATTTATTTAAAACAATAGCAAAGCTAAGATTTACATTATTTTTACAGTTTGCCTTTAACAGGTCTTTCATAGTACTTCTGAGATTCTCAAAAATGTTACATTGTAAAAACAAATGACTTTTATTGTTCCCATTGTCTGTGTGACATAAGACACATGTGTGTACAATTCTCTTCTTAAATCCAATTGGGGTCGTCCCGAAGATTAGTCTGTAAGTTATTTCTCTAGCTTTAGGTGTAATGTGTTTGCTGTGTAGATTTATGAAGGTATCTCTGAAATTTGTAATACCGAAATCCCTATTTGATCCTATTAATTAATTTTTCTTGCAACTGTTTCTTAAGTGTTGTATATGTGTCTTTTAATTTGCTGTGTATAAGATGTTCCTTGCCAGGGAGTATTCTTAATATAGATCTGTAAAATGGATGTGTGTTTGCACCAAAGTAGTGTGGGGTGTCATTTTTTATTGGAATTATTTTACTTAACCTCAAGCCGTAGTAGTATATTGTTAATGGAAAATTGTTTGGGTTCTTGGCTACTTGTCCTATGTATTTTAATCTAAGTGCGTGTATTTTTGTTTTGATGTCCTGTAAGTTTATCCCCACATCCTCTTTGTTTTGTATAAGTGTTGTGTGTTTAATGTTTCTGATAGTGCTTTTAAAAATAAAATTCCTAATGATTGTGTTTATGCTTGATATAAAGGTTGGTGGAGGTTCTGTGATGTAATGGCTAGATGTTGGCTAGGTAAACTATCTTCGGAACGACCAGGTTGTTTACTAGTATTGCTGTACCAAATATGGTAGTTGCTGCGTACTGAAACCTTTCGAGTGTGTTTTTAGTCTTCTGTATAATATTCTCCCACTGATGTTTATGGCAATATGTTCGATTGCTTGTCCACGTGATGCCGAATATTTTAATTTCCTTCTCTATTTTTAGGTTAAAGGGGATGTTTGGGGGGATTTTCCACCTGCCCAGTCCCATTATACAGGATTTACTTATGTTGATTTTTTACCCTCATGCTTTATCAAAGTGAATAAACTTGTCTATGATTATGGCTATCTCTTTTTCTGAGGAGGGGAAAAGCGTGGTATCATCAGTGTAAGGCTTAACTTTAACTACGGGTGTTGGGCCTGGTATTTTAATTCCTTTAATCCTGTTATCTAGTCTAATGGTTTCTAACAGGGGTTCTAAACATAAGGTATATAAAGAGGGGGAAACAGATCTTTTAATCGGAATGATTTATTATGAGTTTGCTTGCGGCTTCTGTGTATACCATTTTTCCGATTTTATTGTTTAAACGTTCACAAAATCATCTGGGATACTTAATAGATATGATCTACAACTGTCTATAGATCTCTCTTTTTAGTCTTTATCTATGTTTGAATATTTGTGAATTTTTTAAATAGTTTTTTATAAAAGTCACGATGTAGTGATAGAGAGAGCTTTATATTACCTCTACGCTACAGTCGTATAACGTACGTGGATTCGGAGGTGCGTATTTTTACTACTAAGATAGAATAAAGACACTATGCAATGAATATCTTTTCCTTGAGTCTAATGCCGTAAAACTTATAAACCATCAATATTAACAATCCACAATATAAAACTTACATTGGATAGTAAAAATAAAACAGTAACAAGCAATATTTAGAAAAGTTTTTTTTAAATAACACAACAAATTGCATGAATTCAACCGTATATTTATAGATATCTCTATCTATGATTCAATATGGTAAAATTTATTTTCCTAAATCAATATCCAGTTAAATTCATTAATCAGCACTTATTAATTAATGACTATTTTAATTTTTTGATTGATTTATATTTTGTTCTGTACAATAAAATATTGTGCAAAGTTTCAGCTTGATCCGAGACTGGGAAATGGGAGAACTAACGTCTACCAACAGTGTACTAGACAGATGACCAACAGACAGATAATAACTTTGGTAAAAGTACTAGTGTACACACATAATCCAGTGGTGAACTGATTCACTAGATGTCACAATCATCAATCGTGGATGTCAGATGTCAAGATCTATGAAGATGCTATGATAGATGTCACGTTGAAGATTATCTTGATCTATATCACACCATCAATGATAGTGATTGCCGAGGATCTTGAAATCGTCTTTTAATAAGATTATTGTAGAGAAGTAGCTAGATCTAGTTGATAATACGATCATTCAGAATGTTGCCAGATCATCTAGAAGTTGCCAATCGCTAAGTCGATCTAAGTATGTTACTATATTCAATGAAGTAACTTCTCTTCGTCTAAACAATTACTTTAATTCAGAACTTGAAAAAGCTATTCATAAATAATTACAATGGTTAAATGTTCTTGAATAAAATAACAGATCTACACAATAATATAATTGAGTTCTAATACAAAACTCTAGTACATATTCTCACTAACACGTTCCATACAAGACTGACTAAAAATCTAGAACCTTTCCCCGGGTATAGCGTTGTCACGTGTCTAACGCACCTCGTTGCAATGCCAACCAATAAATGCAGCTCAATGTACAAAAATTAATATTTCAAAACCAATCACATTTATTCTGACACATAGCCCTCCGCGTGATGGAATTTCCCGAGGTCGCTGACGAGCTAAATATAGATACTGTGTACGTGACACTAGATAACCCTCATAAGACAATGACTAGCGACTGACTGACCAACACCGGTAGTTAGCTCTACGCTTCTTAAATATTACCGTACCAACATTTTTCTAGACCCTATCGACTTCTACCTTTAACCCCACCCCATGTTTATACAAATCAAGGCTATTTGAAAGGGTCCTATTTCCCATGCACACGTAAATATGACCTAAATGATAAGGATAGCTGACTTCCTGCTGGTCAGCCGATTTTGCGCTGTGTGCTTTCAAGCGCGACACAATAGTTTCCCGATCTCCACGTAGATGATGTATCCAAAGAAACGGCAAGTGCCAATACAGTTAGGAATCAGAAGCTTCGCAGGCTCTATCAGGCTATAGCACTTTGTGCTGCATACTGCATAAGAGTCGGCGGGTCCCAATTTTTCCCCAGGGTTCAATGCCAAAGCCATTCACGTGTTTGGGTATAGCTGCAAGGCAGCAGAGATTTGAAATTAACCTGCTCCTTGGTGTGGGTGTGTGTCTTTTTATGTTTACTTCATTTTGTTGATTGTTTCTTTCCCAGCTGATTTCATTGCACAGACAGGGACGTCAACCATTAAACACGTTTCACTTTGGAGGTGATGAAGTTGGGGCTGGGGCGTGGGTCAACTCCACGGAGTGTAACAATTTAAGAGTTGCAGGACAACTGCTGGGAGGATCACCGAAAGCCCATTTCTTCCAGGTAACACTTGAACACTTCCAGGAACCTTAGAGAAACCTCTGAATATATTGGTTAAAATGTTTTAGTATTTTACTCCTATTGTATTATTTAGATTAGACTGTAACTTACAATAACACAAAAGACAAACAAGTGAACACATAACACTGTTGAGAAGCCAAGGTTATCGATACATGAAAAAATATAACAATAAAGATGCTTCAAATATAATATTTGCACTTGTGTCTTTAAAGTAATGCAGCCATTGTTCAAGTTGTTATTAAAATAAAGTTTAGAAGTCAAGATTGAGCTGGGAAATCTCCTCGTTCGAAGTTAAAATGAATAAAATCTCAATAGTGTCGAAATCAAGAATGATAAACAAAGGACCCTAGAATATTTATTTCTGCCCATTCTCGTTCTTTCGATTCTAGAGCTTATGAGTTATTTCGAGCTAGATCTATAAGCGACAAGATTTCAATTTCAATATGTTCCAAATTTTGTTTTTTCATTGGCGATCTTACAACATATAATAATGTGACATCTGTAGCCGTTAAAAACACAGTCATTGTTATAGTCAATTACAAAATCATTGCTGTAGTCATTTACATAATCATTGTAATTGTTGTTATGTTCATTGTTGTTGTCCTTAACATCATTGTTTTTGGTGTCATTAACATAATTATTGTTGTTATTATTATTAACCTTAACATTACTGTTGTTATTCCTTTATTACTCGCTCAAATCATTACTTTAGTTGTAATACATAAAATTTATTATTATTACTGTTTTAATCATTGTGTCTGATGATATACTTAACTATCTAAGTGTTTATATTGCTGTTTCCACAGAGACTGTCCAGTCTGGCCATTGCTAAAAATGTTTCGCTTGCTGCCTGGGAAGACGGTTTAATGCAAGTAGGAAATGAGCCTTTCAATCTGTGAGTCAGACACACTAGGCGGGTTTTACATTGATTATGTGTTCCGTTGCTGGGCGGGTTTTACATTGATTAGGTGTTCCGTTGTTGGGCAGGTTTTACATTGATTAGGTGTTCCGTTGTTGGGCAGATTTTACATTGATTGGGTGTTCCGTTGCTGGGCAGGTTTTACATTGATTAGGTGTTCCGTTGCTGGGCGGGTTTTACATTGATTAGGTGTTCCGTTGCTGGGCAGGTTTTACATTGATTAGATGTTCCGTTGCTGGGCAAGTTTTACATTAATTTGGTGTTCCGTTGCTGGGCAGGTTTTACATTGATTAGATGTTCCGTTGCTGGGCAAGTTTTACATTGATTAGGTGTTCCGTTGCTGGGCAGGTTTTACATTGATTAGATGTTCCGTTGCTGGGCAGGTTTTACATTGATTAGGTGTTCCGTTGCTGGGCAGGTTTTACATTGATTGGGTGTTCCGTTGCTGGGCAGGTTTTACATTGATAAGTTGTTCCGTTGCTGGGCGGGTTTTACATTGATTAGGTGTTCCGTTGCTGGGCAGGTTTTACATTGATTGGGTGTTCCGTTGCTGGGCAGGTTTTACATTGATTAGGTGTTCCGTTGCTGGGCAGGTTTTACATTGATTAAGTGTTCCGTTGCTGGGCCGGTTTTACATTGATTAGATGTTCCGTTGCTGGGCGGGTTTTACATTGATTAGATGTTCCGTTGCTGGGCGGGTTTTACATTGATTGGGTGTTCCGTTGCTGGGCGGGTTTTACATTGATTAGATGTACGTTGCTGGGCGGGTTTTACATTGATTAGGTGTTCCGTTGCTGGTCAGGTTTTACATTGATTAGGTGTTCCGTTGCTGGGCAGGTTTTACATTGATTAGATGTTCCGTTGCTGGTCAGGTTTTACATTGATTAGGTGTTCCGTTGCTGGGCAGGTTTTACATTGATTAGATGTTCCGTTGCTGGGCAGGTTTTACATTGATTAGATGTTCCGATGCTGGGCAGGTTTTACATTGTTTAGGTGTTCCGTTGCTGAGCAGGTTTTACATTGATTAGGTGTTCCGTTGATGGGCGGGTTTTACATTGATTAGGTGTTCCGTTGCTGGGATGGTTTTACTTTGATTAGGTGTTCCGTTGCTGGTCAGGTTTTACATTGATTAGGTGTTCCGTTGCTGGGCAGGTTTTACATTGATTAGGTGTTCCGCTGCTGGGCAGGTTTTACATTGATTAGGTGTTCCGTTGCTGGGCGAGTTTTACATTGATTAGGTGTTCCGTTGCTGGGCAGGTTTTACATTGATTAGGTGTTCCGTTGCTGGGCAGGTTTTACATTGATTAAGTGTTTCGTTGCTGTGCGGGTTTTACATTGATTGGGTGTTCCGTTGCTGGGCAGGTTTTACATTTATTGGGTGTTCCGTTTCTGGGCAGGTTTTACATTGATTAAGTGTTTAGTAGCTGGGCAGATTTTACATATATTAGGTGTTCCGTTGCTGGGCAGGTTTTACATTGATTAAGTGTTTCGTTGCTTGGCGGGTTTTACATTGATTAGGTGTTCCGTTGCTGGGCAGGTTTTACATTGATTGGGTGTTCCGTTGCTGGGCAGGTTTTACATTGATTAGGTGTTCCGTTGCTGGGCAGGTTTTACATTGATTAAGTGTTTAGTTCCTGGGCAGGTTTTACATTGATTAAGTGTTTCGTTGCTGGGCAGGTTTTACATTGATTAGGTGTTCCGTTGCTGGGAAGGTTTTACATTGATAAGTTGTTCCGTTGCTGGGCGGGTTTTACATTGATTAGGTGTTCCGTTGCTGGGCAGGTTTTACATTGATTGGGTGTTCCGTTGCTGGGCAGGTTTTACATTGATTAGGTGTTCCGTTGCTGGGCAGGTTTTACATTGATTAAGTGTTCCGTTGCTGGGCGGGTTTTACATTGATTGGGTGTTCCGTTGCTGGGCGGGTTTTACATTGATTAGATGTTCCGTTGCTGGGCGGGTTTTACATTGATTAGGTGTTCCGTCGCTGGGCAGGTTTTACATTGATTAGGTGTTCCGTTGCTGGGCAGGTTTTACATTGATTAGATGTTCCGTTGCTTCGCGGGTTTTACATTGATTGGGTGTTCCGTTACTGGGCAGGTTTTACATTGATTAAGTGTTTCCTTGCTGGGCGGGTTTTACATTGATTAGGTGTTCCGTTGCTGGGCAGGTTTTACATTGATTAGGTGTTCCGTTGCTGGGCCGGTTTTACATTGATTGGGTGCTCCGTTGCTGGGCAGGTTTTACATTGATTAGGTGTTCCGTTGCTGGGCAGGTTTTACATTGATTAGGTGTTCCGTTGCTGGGCAGGTTTTACATTGATTAAGTGTTTCGTTGCTGTGCGGGTTTTACTTTGATTGGGTGTTCCGTTGCTGGGCAGGTTTTACATTTATTGGGTGTTCCGTTTCTGGGCAGGTTTTACATTGATTAAGTGTTTAGTTGCTGGGCAGATTTTACATATATTAGGTGTTCCGTTGCTGGGCAGGTTTTACATTGATTAAGTGTTTCGTTGCTTGGCGGGTTTTACATGATTAGGTGTTCCGTTGCTGGGCAGGTTTTACATTGATTGGGTGTTCCGTTGCTGGGCAGGTTTTACATTGATTAGGTGTTCCGTTGCTGGGCAGGTTTTACATTGATTAAGTGTTTAGTTGCTGGGCAGGTTTTACATTGATTAAGTGTTTCGTTGCTTGGCGGGTTTTACATTGATTAGGTGTTTAGTTGCTGGGCAGGTTTTACATTGATTGGGTGTTCCGTTGCTGGGCAGGTTTTACATTGATTAGATGTTCCGTTGCTGGGCAAGTTTTACATTGATTAGGTGTTCCGTTGCTGGGCAGGTTTTACATTGATTGGGTGTTCCGTTGCTGGGCAGGTTTTACATTGATTAGGTGTTCCGTTGCTGGGTGGGTTTTACATTGATTAGGTGTTCCGTTGCTGGGCAGGTTTTACATCTATTGGGTGTTCCGTTGCTGGGCAGGTTTTACATTGATCAGGTGTTCCGTTGCTGGGCAGGTTTTACATTGATTGGGTGTTCCGTTGCTGGGCCGGTTTTACATTGATTAGATGTTCCGTTGCTGGGCGGGTTTTACATTGATTAGATGTTCCGTTGCTGGGCGGGTTTTACATTGATTGGGTGTTCCGTTGCTGGGCGGGTTTTACATTGATTAGTTGTACGTTGCTGGGCGGGTTTTACATTGATTATGTGTTCCGTTGCTTGTCAGGCTTTACATTGATTAGGTGTTCCGTTGCTGGGCAGGTTTTACATTGATTAGATGTTCCGTTGCTGGGCAGGTTTTACATTGATTAGATGTTCCGTTGCTGGGCAGGTTTTACATTGATTAGGTGTTCCGTTGCGGGGCAGGTTTTACATTGTTTAGGTGTTCCGTTGCTGAGCAGGTTTTACATTGATTAGGTGTTCCGTTGATGGGCGGGTTTTACATTGATTAGGTGTTCCGTTGCTGGGATGGTTTTACTTTGATTAGGTGTTCCGTTGCTGGTCAGGTTTTACATTGATTAGGTGTTCCGTTGCTGGGCAGGTTTTACATTGATTTGGTGTTCCTTTGCTGGGCGGGTTTTACATTGATTAGGTGTTCCGATGTATTGCACTCGTGTCTTTAAAGTAATGCAGCCATTGTTCAAGTTGTTATTAAAATAAAGTTTAGAAGAAGTCAAGATTGAGCTAGTAAATCTTCTCGTTCGAAGTTAAAATGAATAAAATCTCAATTCTTATGACCTTGACGATGGCTGCGAAGTCTTCGCTTTGAAAAGTAGATTTAAGGCATGATTATGTTGTACTTATTGCAATGGACCTCATTCACCAATCGTAAACAAACATTGAGTCATGTGCTTCTCTCTTATACAAATTACGATCTAATTTGCATCATCAATGGTTCTCACGTGACAGTTGTTTTTCTTGTGTTTTATCAATATTATCACGTTACTTTTGTTTTGATGAATGAAGTCTATTGAAGAAATGCTTGATTTCACTCCAAGTTTTTTGTTATTATCATCTTTTTTGTATTGCTAAAATACCAATAGTGACAGCTCCATGCCAAGATTAAGTTATCTCTACCTTGGCAGACATGTATTATATAGTGTTAATATCCATACATAGTATGACAGTGGATTCTCAACTAACAAGTTGTTTGGTTCACGCCGTAAATTAACCGCTCTGTTGAATAAACAAATGTACATAAACCAGAACTACATCAAGAATTCATTTTTTAAAGATTGGGGCAAATGCACGTGATTTATTTGCGAAATAAAAAAGAAAGCCAAATGCCACGGCATCAGTATCTACTTCCTGACAGCCTCCAATATGTTGTGGATTTCCTCGCTGTGTACCTACTCTCTGCAAGATGTCCAGAAGACATAGAATAGAAGCAGCCCCAGGCTGTATCTTGTTGCAGTAATATGGTACCATTCCCTTTTGCCTATTCTAAACTACGACCTTGATCTTCATTTGATGCTACTAATTACCCTTACACTTTCAAAATCGATTGAGATTTGATCTCATGAATTGGCTTTTCGTGTATAATAGACAGTCCAATCTCCAATCAATGCTGGCAGACTGACGGGCTAGCATCTGCCCGTATCAGCACGTGATTGTCTAAAGACAGATGGTAGCTGCTTAATATTTATAATCCTATTGCGTTTCGTTCCTTGTATTTTTAGATAATCAAAACAGATTGAATGTTACTTTGCAGAATTGCCATTCTTTGGGCGCATTCCTTAAATGAAAGGGCCGATTCATGCGCCATGGATTTCATCTTCGATTAGTCACAAATTACAAAAGAATACTTGCTATAATAATAGACATCGTGGAGTTGGAATACTAGTGGTACCATTGCATAAAGTTTATCTTTAATATTTTACTTATCCCCTCTATTCTCCTGCACACATACACACACACACACACACTCACACACACACACTCTCTCTCACACACAAGCATAATCACTCATCATACGTGGAGATTTAAGCAAGGATACTTCAAAGTTTGGTCGTCTTATGCTTGACTTTGGTGTGATAATGGCACAAATGTTCGCGAAGAAAATATTTATCTGTAACTTCATGTAGATATACAAATTCATACAAAAGTAAACTTATTTTAAAATGTTTAAAACTCAAGCCATAAAGCTTAATATAACTTTCAAAGCAACTAAGGCATTATCTATGTACAGGTCAACTTTACCTGTCAAAGATGTGTATGCCTATACCTGGGACAATGTGTGGGAGTGGGGTACCATCTCCAGGACTTACACGCTAGCTAACAAGGGATTCAAGGTAAGTAGGCTAATCAAAAAATAGAATATTGTACCATTTGTCTGTTGTTTCAAGAACTTAAAATTTCAACACAACTACGCCATATCAGTAGAGTGCGACCAAACATTTGAGTCATCTCTAAGCTGGATGTGTGCGACTTGTTTGTTTACAGTAGTATCCCAAACTAGTTCACCATCTAAAGACGGGGCTTCATTCAAGCAAATAAATGTCATCAACAAATTTATCCAAGCAAATAGATTGCATTTGAAAATATTTTTTTAATTTTCTGTAGAGTTGTTTTTTTAATCAATAAAGTTTTGTATCCGAAATAGTATTCCATGCCAAGTGATTGTATAGTTGTGATCTATTTGTTTTGTGTGAGAAGGAGAAGCATTTGATTCACTTTCTATCTAACAGGTAGTCATGGCTCATGCCAGCCACTTGTACTTTGACCATCCTTACGAACCCGATCCTGAAGAAAGGGGCTACTACTGGGCAACACGCTTTACAGGTTAGTCAGACGTGAGCTGATGTATTTCACCACCCTAACCATCACCATTCCTTTGTCGGACCATTGGGGCACCACACATGTTATGTCGTCTCACTTTATTCCTATTTTTGCCTTGACCTAGAATATCTTTCAATGATAGTCTCTCTATTTTTTCCAAACTGTCTTCCCTTGCTTTCTCATAGTTATTGTATTTAAGAAGGTCAATTGTTGATTTTTACGATTATACTTGTTTACTCTTTATTTTTAAGTTCCCGTTTATGTCATAAAAATACATTAAGAAAGAAAACGATAACGAAACGATTTGAATAAATGGGGGTTTGATGTAATGGAACCTGAAGTGAGTTTAAAAGAAAAGGCCGAACCAATAAATGTGAAGTAAGCCGTATTTAAAAGTCACTATTCCCGCCTAGTTGTATATGGTTGTGAAAGTTGGACACTGAACACTGAGGCTGAAAGAAACATTTAAGCTTTTGAGAGCAAATGCTACGGAAAAAAAAATTGAAATTGAGTTTGCACTTAAACATTCAACATTCTGACTTGCAAAGGTCATCCTTCAAGGTACAGTGGAGGAAGCACGAAGAAAGGGTCGTCCAAACAATAGCTGGCTGGACAACGTAAAAGAATGAACCGTCCTCTCTCTTGATTTCCTGGAGAAAGACGGTCCACTAATCTTGTGTGATGCCCCTACAGTTCCACAGACTAAGAGATAGGTCAAAGTGATGCCCCTACAGTTCCACAGACTAAGAGATAGGTCAAAGTGATGCCCCTACAGTTCCACAGACTAAGAGATAGGTCAAGGTGATGCCCCTACAGTTCCACAGACTAAGAGATAGGTCAAGGTGATGCCCCTACAGTTCCACAGACTAAGGGATAGGTAAAGGTGAAACAAATTCGTTGTGACCACGCCCTCTCCCTTTTTTTGTCCCCATTAAAAAAATCGTGACCTTTACTACGATGACAATTGACCAGATATGTCAATTAGTTAACGCTTTTAAGCTTATTTTGTATTGTCAAAATAAGTTCTGTAGCCGGGAGTCTACATTTCTGTATCGACAAATGATTGAGAATGTCAACTTCTATTTCTCTTGATACTCACACGTCTAGAGCAAGGGCTTGAATGAGAATCAGTGGTTCAAGACATGATTCAAACTAAATCTAAAAGCTAACGTAGTCCTTGTTAATAAAACTGAATGGGCATTCCCCATTTCCATTGAGTTCCTCTATTCTTTGCTTATATCAAGTGGAACTATTCTGAAGCCTCTACGTCCAATAAAGCCAGACGTTTTGTTTTGTCCCTTGTCTTACGGCCTTCATTCTTCGTCCTTATCATTCTTTCCTGTTGTTTCCCTTTTCGTCCTCTTTTGATTTGAAATAGTATTTCTATTCATTCTTATTTTCGTTTTCGTTACAGTCAAACGTACCCGTCTTCCCCTTTTTTTTTTTATATTTAATTTCTATGATTTGGAGATCTTTTTTTTTTTTTTTTTGCGATCACGTGACTTTGACAAACTTATTGTCGTTTTCATCCATTTTTGAATTAGTGATTAGCAAGCTATTAATTATAATCTTTTTGTTCTAATTTTTTTTTTATTGAACTAGACACAAAGAAGACATTTTCATATAACGCTGTTCGTTACTATGACAACCTGCAGACACGCAGATCTGGGCAACCAATAGCAGACGACGAATTGTGCGGTTCGGACGGGCTGAGTTGTCCCCCTCTGAACAACCCAAACAACATCGTTGGTAGGTAGAAATTTTGGCTTTACCCTATCTCCTTAATTATTGCATTGAATCCATGGAAAACATCTTTAAGTGATCATTAAATTACTTGATAGAAACATTGCGTGTAAACTGTCATTTACAGTGATCCCTGGCAATGTTTCTCAGTCTCAACTTGGTGCTCAAATTTGAAAGCAATCACAATTGTTGTAGATTATCTTGATAAAATACTTATGACTGCCCTTGTGACACGTGTAGAGTTTTGTAATGCAGCTTAAACTTCTTTTATATACCTCAGGTTTGGAGGGCACCTTGTTTAGTGAGACAACCAGAACAAAAGAGCACCTTCATAACCGACTGTTTCCTCGCCTGCTTGGTAAAAAAAACTCACAGTACTGATATCATTCCATTCAATACTTATGAATTAGTCATCAGTCTGTTAATAATTTTGTTTATAAGTCAATACAAGTAGAAATCATGATAGAAGGGTTGAAAAAAAATAATAAGGGCCATGAAATGTTTATATTACATTTCTTGCAACTAGTCAGCTGACATATGTTTTTGATTCGTTAAATAATCCTTGTGTATATTTCTTTTAGCGTTGGCTGAAAGGGCCTGGCACGAGGCTCCCTGGGAGAGCTTGCCCAAAGGCGCCGAGAGGGAAGCCATGATGCAAGAAGACTGGTACTCCTTTGCAAGAGCTCTGGGCCACAGGGAACTGAAACGATTGGATAAGCTTGGTGTGATGTACACCATACCACCACCTGGTGCCAGGTAATTAAACTCATTGTACTCTTAAGGCAGTAAGGAAGGGGACATTGTGGCAATCTGAACATGATTGAAGATTTAGATACACAAGAAAATGGAATTTACTAACTTTTACCTTAACTAAATAAGCATCTAGACTTGATGGCATTCCAGCTACATAACTCAAAGAATTGGGCAATGTGCTAGTACCAGCATTCAAAATACTTTTTTAAGGCGTCACTAAAGTCTTTTCAATATTTACAAAAACAAATAGAGAGCAGGACCCAACATTTCTCAGACTTAAGAGAACATTGTGGGTTGAAACCAATATCCTCCTTGCCAATGCACCATGTGTATCTAAACACTCTATATATATATATCTTTTACTGTCTCTCCAGGGTCGACCACGGATTTCTTCTGACCACGCCCCTTTTTCCTGGACTCCATGTCCACTACAGTTACAATGCCGGAGCTACGTGGATGGACGCCTCAGGCCCCACGGTCAACGTTGGTGATTATCAATATCAAATATGGCTTAGGACTGCGTATGTTATACTTCTGTTTTTATAAGTTACCATAATTTTGATTTTAGGTTAAGTACACCTAATTGTTACTAATATTAAACCCTTTAACTGAACCATAAACTACTCTTTACAAGTCCACCTAACAACCCTACAAGCTAAAAGTTCACACTGTGTAACGATGGAATGTAAAATCTTACTGCATTGCAATGAACAGATTACTTGTTGACATCCAAATCAGATAAGCCAAATTCCAATGTAATTGCCCAAAGTGTTTCAATGAAGAAATCACAGAATTCCTAATTATCAAATAAACCAGCTTGGTTCCTCCTGTAAAAGTCATGACGTGATTAAACACTATAGATGCATAATAGAATTTAGCTTCATCAATCGATTCTCAAAAGTATATAACAAAGCTTAAAACATATGAACATATAAATTCCGCTTATTGTCTACCCTTGTATTTAATATCCGTGCTAAAATTAGCATTTCCATCGTGTATGAAGAGGATAACTTTCATTTGGAAAGATTATTGCTAATTTTTGAAGTCTCTTTGCAATGTTTAGATCTATTGGTAATTTACTTGTTGTTTCCAAAAAAATCAAAATGTAAACATTTTGTTTATTCAACTAAAACTTTGGCATTGACGTTTGCTATTACGTGACCTTGGAGGTGACCTACAAAGGCCGCTGGGTATACATTTGAGACCAAAAGAAAATCCGCTGCCAAGGACAGACGTAGACGACGAAAAGAAATCTAAATTGACCACCGGCGGACAATGGATATACCTGCGCTAGAGGGGCAAAATATGTAGGGCGCAGCTAGAGCTGCGTAGCCACGGAAGTACTTCATTCCTTAATCTTCGGACTCAAGAAAAAAGCCTTAGCATTACGTGACCCTTGGTTTAGAAACTGTTCATATATTGTACCATCTGAACATAAGACTATAAAATCTGAACGTTTTGGTTTTCAAAAGTAACAAATGCACATTACAAGTGTACAGAACTATTCAATTTAAAATTGTTTTATTTTTTTGTGTGTCCATATTACAGAAGTGCCGATGGAAAAAGACAAAGTCGAATGATTAACTTAAGTCCAAGTAAGAAACATTTAAATAAATTAATGAGCATACAGTTTACATTCACAACATCTTGGCTTAATGGTTTTAATGAAAATGACTCAGAGAACTGTGACGTAGGTCAATGCGTTTTAAATCTATTTGGGCCGGCATTAGGCATAGGTAAACTAGGCCTCGCAAAGGACTCGAAACAATTTTTTGAGCGAAACTTGTACCGATGTTATGTTGGAGTACTCTAGTTTTTAAATAAATTGCATAGATTTTTTCGCTGTTTATTTTTAATTGTTCTAATTCATTAGGGGTCACCAAATTCACTTCGCCTAGAGCCTCCAATTATCTAAGGCCGGCCCTTATCTATATATATATCTATATGTATTTTATGTGTATTATATTTAGTGACATTGACATAATACATCGTTTCGTTTTCAAGCTCATTTCTATTCAGATTTATATAAATCTTTGAAAGGTTTTCATGTTTAAAGACATTACAATACAAATGCGATGCATACTTATGAAACACTGTTAAATTGTTATCAAAATAAACCTGACAATAATATGGACATTAAACATAATGATAACCAAATCAAGGTATATTTTGATATCGTGGGAAGCGTGGTCGAGAGGCTAAGTGCGCTTGAACTTGGCTTGTCTCGGCTACCTAGAAGTGGGCTCGAGGTTCGACACCCGACTCGGGCTGAGTTGCGTTTACTGAGCGCCTAAAGGCAGCTCGGAAAACCAACTCCTAGATACCCCCTCCCCCCCCCCCACCGGTCCACAAATGAGATTGGACCAAAGCGCTCTGAGCATGCTATAAGCATGAAAGTAGCGCTATATAAAAGCTATAATAATAATATCAATATTGATTATTTGGTATAACCCTTCTCTATGCTCAGTGCACTCAGATCTTTCTTTTTACCAGCACTATCAACGCACGCAGATCTGTACTTTTTTCTAGCATGGTCAGTGCACTCACTTTTTTCCTACCGAGATCATTACACTCAAATCGTTATTTTTCTTAGTACGATCAGTGCAATATGGTCTGTAATTTTCGTGTCATGCTCATGTGCACATTTGTATTTTTCCTAGCATGGCCAGTGCACTGAGATCTGTTTTTTGTATAATGGTGCACTAAGATCTTTTTTTTTCGTATCATGCTCAATGCACTCAGATCTGTAGCTTGCGTGGCATGGTCAGTGAGACCTTCTTGTTACTACTGCAGGCTCAATATACTTAATGTTATGGTCTTTCATTTTGCGCAACTTTCTAAACGTCTGTAACATAGATTTATTGATATCTCTACCTGTTCTAATCGTGACGTTTTTACAACGATAACAGTCCCTCCACTGCAAGCTGTCACTCAAGCAACCATCGACTACATAAGTCAGTACCTTGTGGTCAACTTCACAGTAGTGGACAATTACTTGACCTATGGTGAGCAGTACTACGTTGTCAATGTCCAGCTAAGTAACAATGGTAACAGGAGCATACCTGCTGGCAACTGGCGCATCTACTTTAACTCAGTGAATGTGAGTCTAAGAACAATTTTAACTTTTTTGTCTTGGTAAATATTAGGTCTGTTCAGGCACTAAGTATTGACCAATATACACATTATATTTTTGTAAGCTGTGCATCTTGGTTAGCATTATATTAAACTTAGATCCTAGTATATCTTATAATTATGTAAATGTTATGTGCTTGAGTCTCTGTATTTTTTGCCTCTTAGAATAATCCAAAAAATGAACTTGAAAAGGTAGCGTTAAAATTTCTAATTAAGTTTCATGAAATTAATATTTTAATAAATCATAAAGCTTTCAGAATAAGATCATTTAATGTAAAGCTGGCTTATGTTACTTCTAAAATAACCTTTATTTAAAAAAAAATTCAAACGTAATTTAATTTGCTTTCTGAAGAACTCTATAGTCTTTATCTTTGATTAGTCCAAAATTGTGTATGTAATAATCCTTTGGATATAATAGCATAATGTAATTTGTGTCTGCTATGTAGTCAGTGGAAGCGGAGTTCCTGGAAGAAGGCTACAACTACCTGGACGTCAAGTTAAAGATGACCATTGACCACTTGAATGGTTATCTGTACAGTCTGGGTCCAGCTCCTCTGTTTCCTTGCCTGGACAGATGGGAGAATCTCAACTTAACATTTAGGTAGTTATACTGAGTACAGAGGTGTACACCTCATTAATACCATAACAAACATTTTAATAGTTTGTGTTTGTTATGGCGATATTGTAGGTACAATATCTGTGGCATTATACGTCTCTGTAGTCTTATATCTCCCTTTGCAACTTCTTGTGTGACTAAAGAGGTCAATCATTGTTACACAGCTTCGGTCACAGGTTGGGCATCTGTAATCACCAGGGGCTGTTACACTTTCACAGAGATGGCGTGACATCTCCATTGATGTGGGGGAAAGCCTGTGTGGTAAATTTGCGAGTGCTTGCAACGCTCAGCACTCGCCTCTTTTCCATACTGACCGGGTCCAAAAGGAGGAGAAACGATCTCAGTTTGGGGTCAGGTGGCTGTAAGAGTTTGCCAGAGAGCAGTAGTCTCACCACTGCATTCTATATAAATAATAAGGCATTATTTAAGTTTGATATTCAATTCTCTATGTACTTATCACCAAGAAGCTGATATAATTAATTCGACTTATGATATTTGAAATTACATATTAAGCTCTCATCTCATACATCTGTAGTGTTGAGTATTTAAAAGGATTACCTTTTTCTTTCATATTCATTATTACGTTTGAGGGCTGAAATAACCAGTCTTATAGCTTCGAAGAACTGCCCAGTGGCTTCCTAAAATACAGTTTTCAAACAACTTATTTACTAAGAATAGGATTTAATTAATTTCGGCAAAGGGTCGACATGTCCCGCTTTTTTGTGTGTCATCCAGCAGTCGTTGCTTTAAGTTGTGAATATACCCGCAATCCATTCACATTTTCTGGCATAAACACAAAAACTAACTCAGAAAAAAAGATGCTATTTTTTACACATCTATGAGCGAAATGTTCGTATATTCAAGGCTGTTCAAAAGAAACCTCTGTTATTAAATTGTTTTCCATTCCAGAGTCTAACTTTAATGTTAATAGTGCATTTTAGCTTTTTTTTTTTAGTTCTCCATAGTAAAGGTTTTTTAGTTAGACAAAGTATGATGACAGCGTTGATGACAAATGTTTACAAAGCATCATGACATCCTATTTTCACTATCTAATGTGTATTACAGGATAGCCAATTGGTGCGCTTCACGTTACGAATCTATGCCCAGATGGTACGTGAACGCCCTGGGAATGAGTGCACGTGACCTGGTGAGCACTGAAGGAGAGTTCATAGACTACGTCACTCCGTTCACCAAGAAAGAGCAGTGGCAGAGATTTGCTGAAGATCAGTTTGTCCCATGGACTCCTGGTAGGGCATTCAGCATACGCGTTGACTTTAAACCCCCAAATAGTAAAAACAATTTTGTTTAAAAACTGGACTTGCTTCTTTTTCTTGTTATTAGTGTATAACTAAAAGACCACAGGTTGCCAAGAGCCAATAAGATAAACGAAATAAAATAAACTGTTTAGTTAAAAGCTAATCGCTAAAGTCTATTTTTTTATCTTGTTTTTTTTTTTTTGCTTAAAACGTATATTTTCAGTACCATGTCCGAAGTAATGTATGAAGGATCAACCAGCATTTTTTGGAGTTATTCCACAAGCAGTCTCATTGGTTATTATTTTACAAAACTTTGCGACTTGCTTTGAAAAAAATTTAATTCCTTATTAAAGAAGACACATTTTTGTCTTGCCTGTGACAGGGAGAAAGGAAACAGTAAATTCCAAACACTATATAGTACTTAGTATATGTTTTATAAATGTAAGGTTCTATGTTACAGCTTCCTACATGCATACTTATGTAACATCCTCCTACTTAAAATGTCCCTCTAGGAGCACACTACATTGTACTTAGTATATGTTTTATAAATGTAAGGTTCTGTGTTACAGCTTCCTACATGCATACTTATGTAACATCCTCCTACTTTAAATGTCCCTCTAGGAGTCCGATACGACAGAAACGTTGACCGTGACTTAGCCCCGCTGCCTGCCTCACTAATCATCCCTACGCCTGTCAGTTTCAAAAGTCTGGACAGTGGTCGTTTCAAGCTCATGGACGATCTGGTGACCATCGTGTACGCGGATTTAAATCTCAAAGACGTGGCGGATTATCTCAAAGGTAAATCGATAACTTTTTTTTTTTTTGGAGGGGGGGGGGGTTGCTGACCGGCATTTCAATAGATGAACTTCTTTGTTCTCATCATCAAGTTGGAGAATCCAGACATCTCCAGTCCTCTGAACTGCACAATCATGTTTAGATCAGGCAATGACAGATTAGCAGCAACCGTTTCGCTATCAATAATTTCTCACCGGTCTTTTAAAAGTAGTGCATTGGACTACTTAAAGGAAAATACAACATACTTTTTCTCAAGACTTATGACTTAAGTAGCTTATGTGTGTTGTATTTCTCAAAACCAATGTTCACCCATCTTTTCATTTTACCTTGTTGTAGTACATTTGGGCTTTTTTTGCTTATACATTTTTACGGAGTTATTTTAAACTTTTGCAGAATTAATATTTCTTTATTTCTTTGTATTCTTTCTTTATATCGTTTTTTAAAATATAAATTATTATAAACCTAAATTACAACTTAATAGAAAATATAATATTTCAAAAAGAGTTTGGATAAAGCACTGTGAATTTCGTAAACTACAAGCACGAATACACACTCATCGAAAGTGATACGAGACTAGATGTAAGTAGGTTTCAAGGCGAAATCATTATTGTCCATATCTACAGAGATGTTGACTAAGTTAGTGCCAGGCATACGACTGACGGTCAGTTCCAGCACTCCTGAATCAGACTTCATTCTCTTACACCTCGGTGAAGTGGCCGGCAATAACGCCAGCGACGAGATATATAAGGTGATGGTCAGTGCTAAAACTGTAGACATTGGTGGGAAGACCATCAAGGGAGTTTTCTATGGAGGTATTTACCATAACAAATTTACTAATGCACATTTAAAAGTACATCTTTAAAACTACACATTTACAAATATACATTAACAAATACACATTTAAAAAAAACACATTTAGAAATAAACATTTAGAAAGACTGCTTTACAGTTAAATATCTGTAAGTTCAAATTTACAGGTACACATTTACCTCCATGTATTTGCAATCACATATTTACAACTACACATTTAAATCTACATATTTACAGCTTTGCACTCATCATAATCTACTTTGACAATCAAATTGACATCTTTTTTACTTAGGTAACAATTGTATAAACTCTTTCCTTGTTCCAGCAATTTCTTTGATTCACCTGGCCTTTAAGACCACGCCAGCGGGGTCTATACCTCACTGTGAGATTATCGACTGGCCCAGGTTTCCTTACAGAGGTCAGCACGTGGACACTGGGCGAAATTTTCAGGTAAGTCAGTAACTATAAGTTGCATTAAAACTAACGACTAGAATATAAGTTAATTTTTTTTTTGTCGTAATGACTGGCCAGTAGGATGAATGGTCAGCTACAGAGTACAATGAACGAGCAGATACAAAATATGAATTTAAAAAAAAACTCTAAACATTCAAATATTAAAATAATGTCGAATAGATAGAATTTAATTTATGATTGTCAATTGAATGGAAAGATGAAGGTTAGATGACGAGTGAGTGTAGAGGATCACAACAAGAACAAAACAACTGTCAGCGTTGGGTTCACTTCCACCACACAGAGTCTACATCTCCCGATACGTTCAACCTCCAACCGCACAGCAACAACACACCTTCCTGGGTAGTTGCCTGACCAGACGAAAGCCTCCTAATTAACCAGTCAGGACAAAGGATGTCTCTCTTGTTCAGGCTAGAAGGGGATAGAACTTGGGATTATTGTGACTACAGTCCCAAGCGCTTACACCACGACAATGCAGCCATCCAGTCATCTCAACTCTTAAATGTATTTATGTATTTTAATTAAATCGTATTCAAAAGAATGTTTGTCTTTGGTGATTTCAATGTTAACTATTATATCTACTCGCAGCCGAAAGAAACAATTCTGAAACTCTTGGAAGTTATGTCCCTTTACAAGTTAAATAAACTACATTTTCACCTGTCTGACGATGAAGGTTGGAGGCTGGAGATACCAGGACTGGAAGAGCTCACTACGGTAAACAGTTTTGGTTTTTTTTGGTACTCTGACTAATGATTTAAATTTTAAATGATTTAAATTATACAATATTTACATTATCTAGCTCTAGGCTATTGGCGCACCAGTCTTTAATTATGCAATTATTAGATGCATAATCTAGAAATATTTAGGTAATCAATCTATTGAAATAGACAAGATGATTAAAACCAACAGACTCACATTATTTCAATCTCAATGGAAACAAACAGAAAATAGCTTTATTTCATAGATTTGCGTGAATATATAGTTCTGTAATTAATAGTCTATTCTATTTAAATCCGCTAAATGGTTTTGCATTATTTTTAAACTTTGAAAACTGAAGATCATTTTTTTTAATACAGAAAAGATCGATTTTCTTAGAACGGGGTGACTTCCCTTACAGCTTGAAAAAGAATTACGTACATTTCAATTTATATATCTATATATAGGTCTGTGATCTCATAATTATCGGATGAGAATCTGTTCCCGTGTTCCAGTCCAGGTCTAATATATATATATATATAGGTCTGTGGTTCAACTGAAATGTAGACAACGAAACTCTCGTAAGCCTAGTCAAACGAACCCAATGTCTTGCTACCAATGTAATGGACTTGCCAAAGTGTAAATTAGGCTTCAACTTCTTCGTCACCTTCATTGTGTATATAGTTTGCAACCAATAGCGACACGTCACAGCAACGATTTCCATGTCAGTTTTCTTCTTCTTTCTCTACGAACACGCGCTGGTCCATTGTCTCTGAAGTCAAAGCATATTTATTCTCTTTTTTTTTCTTCTCATAATCATAAATCATATTTGTTCAGATCTCAACCAATAGTTTTCAAATACAAACATGAAAAACATTGAAAATATTTTTTAAAAAAAGATAATTGTTCATTTAAACAACTTAGGCCCCTATAGAGCTGTTGTCACTTCTCTTGAGCAAATGAATGTTAGATTTCAAAAAACGATGGAACATTTTATCCACACCCCCCCCACACACACACATATCCCCTGAGAAAGAATCCTGGTTAAGCGAATATATGGATCAACTCAACTTTATAATAATCCAATGATAATCCTTTTCATCTAGACATAGGAGATGAGATACATTTTCCTGAACATTTATTAAATTTTTGAATCAACAAAGCCTTACATTCGGAAATTCCCGAACAATGTTCTTTTCAAAAACGCTATAGTCCTTTCAAAACCGATGCTGGATCTAGTTCTAGACCACGTTCTCTAGCCAAATTTAAATATCTTTTTTTTTGTTTACTTTCAGAAATTATAAAGTTCGATCTAGAGTTTTCCCTGTGCAAGAGAAAAATCAATAAAAACATTTTTTGTTGGTGTCCAAATGTTTGTAACAATAACAAAAACACATTTATTTTCAGATTAGTTCCAGACGATGCCATGACCCGGAAGAGAGGGAGTGTGTCATGTCCACATTGGGCTCTGGGGCTGGAGTGGACAACAGTGGAACTGGCTACTACACAATTCAAGATGTACGTAACATATTAAAAAAAAAAACATTTGTTCAAAAAGGTCATACGAGGTCATACAATCATTGAACCCTGCAGGTTGAGCCTTTCGTTTTGATTGCATGTTGATGATGACATAAAATGGTTGATGATGACATAAGATGGTTGATGATGACATAACATGGTTGATGATGACATAAGATGACCTGCTAATCACTGTGGAAAAAAACGTAAACTCTATGGCCACATCACAAGGTTCTTAGGGCTCGCAAAGACCTTCCTTCAGGGAACAGTACCAGGAAGAAGAGAAAGCGATGGGAAGACAACATGAAACAATGGACAGGCCTGTCAGTGAATGAAATTCTATCCAATGCAAAGTACAGAGAGGAATCGAGAAAGACGGGAGACAGTTCTTGTACGGTGCCCCAACAGTGCAACAGACTAAGAGATAGATGGAGGTAAAGATGACATCTTGGAAGAGCGTGTGCACATGTCGTGGAGAGACATAACAGAAGATGAGTAAAGCAGTAGAGGCCCAGATTACACAGCAATCCGAAAGGAAAATTTATAAGTAGATGATACAATCATAGTCAAATGTGAGACTTTCGATTTCATCCAATAAGAAAATAGCTCTGAATAGTCTTTAAAGAAAAAGAAAATGATATGCTTTGACATTATCTAAATTAATAGTAACAAACGAATTGCATATATTAATAGTAAATCTCTACATGTTTTTTAACCCTTTTTTTTAACCCTTTTTTTTTAACCATTACAGTACAAAGAAATTTTGCACTACGCCAATGTTCGACAAATTGAGGTCATTCCAGAGTTTGACATGCCAGGACACGCCCACGCCGCCATTGTGGCCATGAAAAATAGACAAAGAAAATTTTCAGATATAGGTAAGTGTAAGTTTTAACTCTTTCTCTCCGTAATTATTTTCCCCGTTCTGGTGGAATTATTCATTTTGTTCATTTTGTGTTTCTCTCCCCTGTTAGGGTTCAACGTCAATCACTTTTTTGTATGTAATCAGGAAATGCTTTATTAGGTGTATGATTATAGAAGAATGCATGCTCTTTTTTATATAACACAAATTATAGTTTATAAAGCCAAAAATTAACTCAATTTAATGGGGTTAAATTAACGTTGATATCGTCAATTAGGAGAGAAAGTTAAAAGCTGGTCTCATTTTCCAAAGTTTGTTGTGTTGAAAGAGTTTAAATCGTTTTGTGCTTCAGAACGTGTGTGGGGTCTGAGAATTGTTTTATTACAAAAGATACGGGGGAAAATCCTTTATTTACCAACTTTATTGTCAAAAATATATTTGACTGAGATTTCAGGTATCCGACGTTTTGTCGCAGACGTTTTATCGCGATGGTAGTTTTGGTGCTGCCGTTTTGTCGCGAGAGGTTCTGATGACAATTTTTAAAACACAAAACAACATGTTATTCTCTAGTTAGTATAGTATAGTAATGTATAGTATACATTCTACCCCCCCTTCAAGAAAAAAACTTTGAATAATTTAGATTATTGCATGAACGCATATTTCGAATTATGGTTGGCTGCAGGGTCATTTGGTATGTGCTCTGGACATATCTTCTAAATTGGTCCCGAGTATGAATCCTGCCGCTTCCCCGGCCATCTTGTGAGAGGTATTCTAGGACGTAATCTTCAATGGAAAGCGTGGTCGAGAGGCTAAGTACGCTTGAACTTGGCTTGTCTTGGCTACCTAGAAGGGGGCTCGAGGTTCGACATCCGACTCGGTGTTTACTGAGCGCCTAAAGGCAGCACGGAAAACCAACTCCTAGATACCACCTCCCCCCCCCCACTGGTCCACAAATGAGATTAGACCAAAGCGCTCTGAGCATGCTATACGCATGAAAGTTGCGCTATATAAAAGCTTTAATAATAATAATTCTGAGGAATTATCTGTAACATGGAAAACATATAAGCTATACAAAGGTTTGCGATATTGTCCAAATACAAAATAATAATAATGATAAAAACAATCTTTATTGTCCGTATGGAAATTAGCCTTACAATTTGTGCATTACACCAAACAAAAAACATTTTCACTATAAGAAACCAAAGTGTGCATTCACACCAGACTCACTCATAATTTCTGCATAACTAATAACAAAAGAACATTCAATATACATCCAGATGCAATTTTTGTTTATTAAAAATTATAGTAATTAAGTTTAAAAAATAATAATTTGTGAATGTCCTGCAATTGTGAATGAATTACTATCACATTTAATACTAGAAGTATGTGTGTGTATCAGGTAACAACAATGAGTCCAGGTGGTACAGTCTGCACGATGAGCAGGACTACTCTCGATATTTCTCTGTTCAGACCTACACGGACAATGCGGTCAACCCGTGCATGGAGAGTACTTACAGGTCAGTTTGTAAAGCGGAAGACTTGGTCAGCTTTTCTTTGACCACGTGGGTTTCTTTGTGTAATTAGAAAAATAAACTTTTTCTCTTTTGATAATATAATAGATTGAATTGAATGTGGTAGGCATGGTCGTTGATATGAGACTAAGCGCGTGGCCATTTAAAAATGATCATTTAAATAATATGTTAAGTAAGTATTTGAACTGGAAATGTAGGTTTAGTATTTGTTTCGTAGATGGGGCGTGCTTTGCTTCTTTTTTGTTTTAGTCGACTAAATCTATCTGGCTTTCTTTTAGATTCATAGAGCATGTGTTCAATCAAGTGAAAGACATCCATCAGTCTATTCAACCTCTTGGTGTATATCATTTTGGTGGAGATGAAGTGGCTCAAGGTAAATATTACAAAAACTGAAGACTAAAGAAATGAGACACCTTCATGTTGACAAGTCATAGAGCTTTTGGGGGATTTATAGGAAATCTAATGATGATGATTTGTCAGATATGTTATATAGTGTGTAATTATGTATTAAAATTGTAGGTCCTGATTTGCAATTAAAAATACTTGTTCACAGGTGCGTGGCAGAACTCCACAGCGTGTGCACCATTCTTAAAAGATGGCATCAACTTGAAGAGAGAGTTCACCAGACGAGTCAGTGAAATAACAAGGGAAGTTAGACTTGGAGCCTGGGAAGATGGTTTGATGGATCACGATTCTATCCCTTGGAACAGGTACGCCCATCTAGAGATGTTCGTTGTTCGGAATTTATAGACACGTTTCAGACTTTTTTAGATGTGTTATGTGTAGGCTTTTGTTAGATGTGTTATGTGCAGGATTTCGTTAGATGTGTTATGTGCAGGCTTTTGTTATATGTGTTATGTGCAGACTTTTGTTAGCTGTGTTATGTGCAGACTTTTTTAGATGTGTTATGTGCTGGCTTTTATTAGATGTGTTATGTGCTGGCTTTTGTTAGATGTGTTATGTGCAGGCTTTTGTTAGATGTGTTATGTGCAGGCTTTTTTAGATGTGTTATGTGCAGACTTTTGTTAGATGTGTTATGTGCAGACTTTTGTTAGATGTGTTATGTGCAGACTTTTTTAGATGTGTTATGTGCAGGCTTTTGCTTTTGTTAGATGTGTTATGTGCAGGCTTTTGTTAGATTTGTTATGTGTAGGCTTTCGTTAGATGTGTTATGTGCAGGCTTTTGTTTGATGTGTTATGTGCAGGCTTTTGTTATATGTGTTATGTACAGGCTTTTGTTTGATGTGTTATGTGCAGGCTTTTGTTATATGTGTTATAGTGTAGGCTTTTGTTTGATGTGTTATGTGCAGGCTTTTGTTATATGTGTTATGTACATGATGAATGAAACCATTGGAATACTCTTAGCTTTGTGGTCCCTTTTTTTTTTAGCCTTGTGAAGCTCTATTTACAACAAGAGACCTAATGAGCGCAGCCTTACTTTTACTTGCAATTAGGTAGCAATTTAGTTCTAGCTGTGCCGTGCATCTAAAATGTATCGATATATCCAATCGCTTCTTGAACTAATAAAGGTTCCTCTAATGTCTTGATTTTTCCGAGTCATAAAGAAAGATACGTAGCGTCCCGAGGGCTGGTGTCCTCAGAGGAAGTTAGCTAATTACTCCTTTCAACAATACGTTTGTCCTGTCAAAGAAACTGTCTTTATTTTTGACTTTCCCTTCCCATGATGCTCTGTTCTCTCTTGGTCCTTCAATTTCAGATCATTACTTCTGAATAAAGAAGTGATCACACAGACATGGCAAAACGTCTGGGAGTGGGGCGCCGCTGCCCGACCCTACAACCTGGCCAACGCCGGCTACAAGGTAAGTTATCTGTTATACATATAAGTTATCAGGTAAGTTATCAGTTGTGCTTTATGGTTGTAGGGATTCATTGAGTGACTGGAAGCTAATCGTATAACTTGCTTTTTTTTTTTTTAGCTTTTAGCTTAAGAAAACATGAGATTTGAATGTAGCGCCTTATTTAAATGTTGTATTATCACAAAATGTCGACAGTGTTTTAAGTCTGCTTTAGTTATAATGACAAAGCTTATATCAACTCACTCTGTCTGGTACTAATTCTGTACACGTTATTTCTCCCATTGTCGAATCAAGTTGAAACTTTGCACAATTATTCATTGTCCCTAACATAACATGAAACAATAAAATTAACAAATAAATTTATAAATTAATTTTGTTTGATATAGAAAATGTTTATAAATATTACAGTATTAAAATGTATGACTGTAAATATACAGTTCTTTCCCTTACAGATTTTTTTTCTTAAGACTTTTTAAAAAAAAGTTTTGCTTATTTCAAAAATAGTATTCTCTTGAAGACAATTGCCACAATCAATTAATTTAAAACTCAACTCTTGTGATCTGTGCAGTCTGAAATTCTATTATATTATCACGTGTTTTGTTGAGGCAGATTCTGAATTCTGTGGGAAGCGTGGTCGAGAAGCTAAGTGCGCTTGAACTTAGCTTGTCTTGGTTACCTAGAAAGGGGCTCGCGGTTTGACACCCGACTCGGGCAGAGTTGTTATACTGTTACGTTTACTGAGCGCCTAAAGGCAGCACGGAAAACCAACTCCTAGATACCCCCTCCCCCCCCCCCACCGGTCCACAAACGAGATTGGACCAAAGCGCTCTGAGCATGCTATAAGCATGAAAGTAGCGCTATATAAAAGCTATAATAATAATTCTTTTGATCTAATTGACCTTCCTTTTACTTCTCTCTCAAAGGTAGTTTTAGCCCCCGTGACCAGCTTGTACTTGGACCACCCACAAGAGCCGAGCCCCGAGGAAAGTGGCTTCTACTGGGGCACCAGGTACACAGACGCCTTCAAGACTTTCTCCTTCATGCCGGACGACTACTACAAGAACATCGACATCAAGAGGTCAGGGGAGCCAATCACCACGAAAGAAGTCTGCAATAATGATAATTCCGGTTGTCCCCCTTTGAAACGTCCAGAGAACATAATTGGTAAGAAAACTTGTTTTTCTTCCTTTGCAAGTGACAGGCGCAGACAAGCTCACTTACGTAAATCAGACTAAACTTCCTTGTAACATATATATATGTCCTCAATATCTGTGTCCTCAATACTACCTAGAGCTTGCAATGGATAAATAGAAAGGAAATACGCCCTAAGTTTGCGTAGTCTTTGGTCTACATTTATCAATGTATCATTTATCTCAGCTAGTAGTGTCCTGGACTTGTGTACAACAACAGTACATTGTGACATTGTAAATTCAATACTGAAGGAAATTTAGGCTATTATTGTTGACTAGGTCTTGGAGAAGGTGAATAGAAGAATAAACTTAATCGAGATGGCAGCTCGCGGAAAATCGCAACTGCTGTATTGATACTCATTGAAATTTTTTCTGTGATTACAAGGATTTTAAAAAAAAAATTAAAACTAAGCATACATGTAGTTTTTTTTTTTATTTCGACTTAAAATCTATCAATTTATTTACTTTCGTGCCTCTGCAAATTCACAGAGAGCTAGGAAAGTTTCAAATCTATACAAAAACACTGAATCCAGCATTGTCCACAACTTTCAACGCATTCTCTCTCTCCACTATTGAAAACTTGTATTCCCAACTTTGTACAGATTGATATTTCTCTTTTTAAAATTTAAAAACTGGAAAGGTAGGCCTACTGATCATCGGTCCAGTTGCTTTGCCTCTTCTGAGCTAGAACACTGGTTTATGTCTTTTATTTATTTTTTTTGTTTTTTGAATTGGTGACTTTGGCAAAAAGTTTTTTTTGTTCATTTTCAGATTGTGCAAATAAGTGATTTTTTTTTTTGTGGTATGAACACTCTCTTCTCCCGTGTTTTTATTTCTTTCAATGCAATTGCTTTCCGTTGCTATTCTGACTCTTACTTCCCTTGGCGCGCTTCATCCTGTAATACCAGTGTTTCCCAAACTGTGTTTTTTTCGGAATCCTGGTTTTCCGCTACGCCTGAAAAGGTGTTTCACAAACTACTGGTATAATTAACTAGTAGGCCACCCATGAATTAACCTCCTGTAAGTAAATAATCAAAGTGTTTTCCAGTAAATTCTCCGAATGTGCGAAGTATTCCGTTCAGGAAAACGTTTTGGGACTCACTGTTTGGGACTCTATCCCTTAGACTGTTAAACCGCTGGGGCACCACACAAGAAATGTTGGCCGTTTTTCTCCATTTCTCTTTGTCTCAGTAGAATCTATAGTTACTTATAGCGTATTGCTAACCTGAAACGTTTTAACCGCAGTCAAGAATATTTAGGCGGACTCAAACATTTCATGAGGTCTTCACTTCAGGTCTTCAAGGTCAACTCTGGTCCGAGATTGTCCGGACACCGGAACAGTTTGACTATATGGTGTACCCACGTCTCTTGGCACTGGCTGAGAGAGGTTGGCACAAGGCATCATGGGAAGGCCATGAAAATATAGCCTTCAACAAGGACTTGAAATCTGATTGGTCCAGATTCGCCAGGAGTTTAGGCTCGTCTGACTTGGCCATCTTAGACAAAATCAACATATCCTACAGAGTGCCTCAACCAGGGGCCAGGTGAGTGTACATTTTAGTTTCGTTTAGAGTTTGAAACTATTCCAGCTTTTTAAAAGTAAATACGCAAGTTTTCTAATTGTCATTATATTACTTGATAATATTAATAACAGTGTTGATGTAGCTAGTAAACTTTTATTTGACGCCTTGTACTTCTATATCCCTTGTAAACCCTCACATTCCAACTTCAAGAGTTTACTCGGCCACTTACTGAAATGTATTTAGGATCCGCGAATTCCTTGACTCTCACGTCTCTTATTGTTTGAATCCATGTGCCAACTACTTTGTGTGGTACAGCGTTCAGGTTTCGTACCCAGAGTCTCAAGATTTTGAAAACCAAAACCAAACGGGCACTTCGCATTAGTAGATAATGTAAATTATGTAAATTCTCCTCGTTAAGCCAAAAAAATAGAATGATTAGCTGCGCAATATTTGTCCCATAGACCACTAGTTCTTAAAGTCGAGTCTCTGTGCTGATGTAATCGGATGTAATGGGCAGAGTTGCATATAATCAGTGCAGCTGTGACATGTGGAGCCTGCTCATGTTGACTGGGATTGGTTTATCATTCCTCAAAGAGAAACATTAGTTTGTGTCTTGTGTGTGTACTGTATGTCCATGTTGGTCATTGTTGGTGGTATCCTTTGGCATATTTATGGCGCATTGTTCTTCACTTTATAACAGACAATCTGGGGATAAGGTGCTTACCAAAGTAGAGTTCCCTGGACTAAAAGTTCAGTACAAGACAACGTCAGATTCCACCTGGTCAGAGCTGGATGATTCAAAATCGTTCAAAGATGTCAGTGAGGTTATTCTCAGGACGCTCTCAGCAGACGGGAAAAGGTTCAGCACTGAGGTCAAGGTCAAAATGGTTAAGACTCCTGTGCAGGTCAACAATAGAGCGCCAGCAGCAGTGTGTAGTTGTATGTTTTTGTTGGCGCTCTGTTTTCATATATTTTGTCCATCTTTATTGTAATATGAATGTATAGTAGTATGGATTTATATCACACATTTCTCTAGATACGGGCTTTTGTTGTTATATATACTAGTGGCATAGTTTAGGAATTTGCCATCATTTGGGGGCCCGGGGGGCTTGACCTGTTTAGTGACCCATGCATCTTGACATTCGACATCATGGCATGAGATAATGACGTAATTATTCATAATTAATGTTACAAAAATCGAACACTCATTTTGGGACCCCCTCAAGTGGGGGACCGGGGGGATTTTCAAAATATCCCCCCACCACCATAGCTACGCCACTGATATATACTGTATGCTAAACATCTGTATATGGTTTCATCATTGAATGTTCTTGTGATAAAGAAACTACTATATTAGATGTGTTTTGAGGCTCTGACCTGTAACCCTTGGCTACCAGCGGTGCATGTTCAGAGTTCTAGTCCTTCTAAAAATTGAAATCGTCTCTTGAAATTGGTTAATAATAAGGTGTCCATCCAGCAAGTGTAGAGGATACATTTGTCATGGAGATATTCGATGCTGCCCCCTCCTCTTGCTGTTATAGTTACCTGGCATCTATTTGGGACAGTAGGTGTTATTGGTCATTGTGGTAGCCACATAACAAACAATACCTGTTGAGTGGAGTTGCTGAGCTTTCAACTGCCCTGAAGACATAAATCTCATAGCAAGAGTTTACAATGCCTACTCTATTATGAAATCCAAAATGTTGTGTTAAAACGAGTATTTTATCATGCCTGTCTAAGAGACTCGTGAATATGTTTTGCTCTATCTTGGTAAGTGCTCTACTACTTTAAGTTTGATCAGTTTTACTGTATACAACAATCGACTGTTTTGTTTTGGTAGGCATGTTTTGTTCCCTGTACTTTGAACTCCTGTTGTCATAGAAACAAAAAAAATAAAACATTTAGTGTAAAATATTATGCATTGTAGCTATGCTCATTGGATTGAACATTGTTTGGCTACTTCGTGCAATCTTACTGCTGTACAACTCAAGTTGTCTTGTTGTTGTTGTTGTTGTTTTTTGGTTATTTTGTTTGTCTGTAATTATATTTAAGTAGGTTAGGGTGCTACTGTGCTACAATTTTTTAAAATTACTAATTATTACATCAATGTACTTGAGAATTTTCCATCAAATTTCCTTAAGACTGTGTTGTTGGTTAAAAAACAACAACCTGGTATTAGACTACATTGTTGAAATACATTATATCTGTTCATATAGTTCAGTGCAAGAAAATTGCGTACTAGTTCATAGTAGTGCTAGTAAGCAGAAAGCAATAAATATAACCATTTTCTTCTTTGGCAAATTTTGTTTGCAGGATTATCCTTCTTTCTTCGTTTTGCTAAAATTTTAACAAATAATTTTGATTCTTGTTCATACGGTGTTGAATGTAACCTAATTACTCAAGACGTTATTTGATACTTAGACTATTGTGTTATCATGAGATGTGCTACAAGTTCAGAAAATGCAATATTTGTGAGCATGAAAAGTAAAACACCAAAGTGAACATTGAGACTATTCGCCTTCATTCTTACTTTAGAAGTTTTGTTTTGTCTTCTTCACTTGTATATCCCAGACTGTTCGTTGCTAAGTCTTTGTCAACTCACATTTTGCTTGAATTGAAATGATTGATTAATTGTGTAAACATAAAATCATATTTGTTTGATTGAAGGATTGAATTAAATGTCGTATTTACCTCATATTTCAGTACATCTCATCCGATCTATTTTTGTACTGCGGATTTTTTTTTTTTTTATGCTTGAGTGAATATGAAACACTGAACATATATTTATGATGTGTGCTTACATTAAAGACAATCGATTTATTCTATCTTCAAATGTTTTGTTTTTTATTTTTATCTTTATTTTTTTTTTTTTTCATTATTTTTTTTTACGTTTTTTAAACTGATTCTATTTCTGAAAACTGAAGATTGGCTTCTTCATTGTAGTAATCTTAAGTGTAATCTTAAGAGTTGGGAACTTAAGGCAGACGGATACTTGGTTACATCTGCCTGTATGGACAAATGTTCCTTCTGGGAAAGATCCAAGAAGACCTATTACCGATGGCTCGTATCCTAGGACGCTCGGGTTATAGGCGAGGCCGAAGATCGAGCACACTGGGCAAACTTACCTATATTCTTTTCTTTGTACCACATCAGCCGTGCAGTTGTCTGTCATGAAAACAGCCCCATTAGAAACGGTGTTTGGGTAGTGGCATGGTTGTTCGAGCTTTCTTTCATCCCCGCTATTGCAATACACTCTGTCCCAACGGGACTGTAATGAATCCCTGTGGCCTACTCGTTTCCACTAACAACCCTTCCACCGGAGCGCCACGTTAAGTCTGGGAAGCATTACTCGGGCTAAAATTGATTATAAATAATACAATGACATAAAATGACAAGAAACATAGAGTAGGGATTATTATTGACATGTGTACACGTCTATACATTGGTGTACATCTTTCAAACGTTCATCTTTTAATTGTGGTGTAAAATGGGTTTCATCATTACATCTAGAACTTTCTTCACAACACTTTCTCCTGTGTACTTTCTATATGAAAAATCAACGTTTTTACAAGACCTCGTAGAGTGCTGTTATTTTGTTCTCTTCAGATGCACCACACTTTGAAAATCTTTGCAATCCAAATATTCCTGATAAATATTTTTGAGAATTATACTTGAGAATTTGAAATGGAATAAAAGCCTTTTTTTGAAACAGGTTCCTATTTTTAGCGGCCCCCGAAAGGGGAAAGGACGCTATTAGTTTTGTGTGGAATGTCTGTCCGTCCGTCCCGTTTAGATCTCGTATGCTAGAAAAGATATTGAAAATCCGATATCACAATATTTTAGACAATTCAAAGTTCTGATGCAACGGCTACTTTTTTTTTTCCGAACGCGAAAAATCTTTTTTTTTTTAAATCACTTATGCAAGCAGTTTTTTTATTTAGTATGCATTATAAGTTAGACCTAATTTAAAGCAAATAGTAATCTTCTAAACAGCATTTTCTTTACAGCATTATATAGTTTATATAAATTTGGGCTAGCTGGCTCAAAGCTCTCTTTAATAATAAGGTTTTTCATCCTAATCACTTAGAATTGACATTTTAGGGTAGAGCATTATCTAGTTTGATTTTCATATACTTGTACAATGCTCAGGTAGTTTTCCAGAAATGGGGGTCAGGGATATTTGATATTGTGTTGATTGTTTTGGGGTAGAGGATACTTGTATCATTGTTCTGTCTTTTATGGATTCAATGGCTAGGATGGTTAGGTAGTATGTCTTTGATATTAAATAATGTTTCTGTTACTATTGTTGTATTTTAAGGTTAATCAATTTTCGATTGTTTATGATTTAATACTTGTGAATTATGAGAACTTACAAATAAAAACATATTGGGAAAAAAAAAAAAAAGCACACAAAAGAGGCAAGATGGCCCATACCAGAGGCACATTAAGCCCAAAAAAGAGGAAAAGAAAAGAAAAGAGGCCTAAGGCCCAAGGATTCCTATGATGATAAAGCTAAAATTGAATAGCGCAAATTCTGAGGTTTCCTTTAAAAAAAAAAAAAGAGGATTTGGAATAGAGATTGAGCCTTTTCAAAACAATTAGATCAATTATAAGACATCAGTTAGACGGTTCCCGGGTTCGAATCCTGGTGAAGACTGGGATTTTCAACTTCGGAATCTTTGGGCGCCTCTGAGTCCACCCAGCTCAAATGGGTACCTGACATTAGTTGGGGAAAAGTAAAGGCGTTTGGTCGTTGTGTTGGCTACATGACACCCTCGTTAACCGTAGGCCACAAAAACAGATGAACTTTAAATCATCTGCCCTATAGATCACGAGGTCTGAAAGGGGAACAAGTTAGGCCAGGTTCACATCTAACTTTGCATTCACTTGCACCTATCCTTTTGTCTGCTGGACCGTTGGGGCACTACACAAGATCTGTCAACATTCTTTCTCCATTCTTATCTCTCATTTGTCTTTGATATAATTTCATTCGGATGTTCTTTCTGAAAATATTGAAGCCCGCCTGGGTGGACCACTTCGGGGGCCGATTTTGAGTTTGTGTTTCCACACAAACTGTCTATGTAACCTTGTTTATCATTGGTTACTGCAGATAAAGAATGTAAGAATTGTTACATTACTTTGTTACATAAAGAATATAAGGTTTGCTACTCTACTTTGTTTTTTAAAATAGGTCTCCTTGGTGGAGAAAAGTTGTGCCTATACCTTAAACTGTACACGAACAGGTAAGGGGGTGAGGGGTATGTAAATAACTTCTCTATACCTACACGTGTTCACTGCGTATGGATGACTTTCTGTCGTTTTTACTTTGTCAAAATCACGTTGAACCCCAGTGATACCCAAACCAAGGTAAAGGTCATATCCGGTGGTGCAGACACCTCGAAATTTTTTACCACAGTTTATAATAAAGTCGTAGAACCTCAGTACCATTGGAGTCAATCATTTTGTTTTTTAGTTATACAGTAACACAGCCCTCCGACACACGAGTCTGAAATTACATTGACCTCGGGACTGAATAATGACCACCCGGATGGTCGACTACAGTTTTAGACCCTTTAAGTCTTGGTATAGTTGTAAACTTGACAATTAGGTTCAACCCGACGGTATATCCTGGTTGGTAAAGTCTGAAGATGAGGTTTGTTTTTAAGCATGTGATAGAAGAACGATCACTGACTTCCAAGTAACTTTCATGAATGCAATCACACCTCATATTGACAATCAGAATACGGTGTCGCTCGAAATTGTTCATTTTCAATTCAATATTTTTTTCAAACTTAAAAGCTTGCACACACACACAATTTTCTTTTTTTTATTTTACAAAGCTTATATAAAAAATGCAGACTATTAATATCACTTTAGACACCTTAATTGTTTCTACAGAGAATTAGAATCTGGCAGACAAATAGACAACATAATAGTAAGAAATTGAGGCTTCATATTTGTTTTAGAATTGTTTCTCAAATCATTACGTCACTACCTTGTAAGTAGTTTTCCCAAAGCAACATGGAACAATAGCCTAACAGGAACTTTGAAACATTGTAACACCAATCTTCTAACAGAATATTTCTATTTGGTTCAAATCATTCTGTTTGGACAAAATAAATATCCTTGGCCGAAGCTTGAAGTGAATTTGAGAAATAAACCAAAAGTTATTCCTGATAAGCTGTAAATGGCATGTTGCTTCAGGCTAAGCAATTCGAGAGCCCTCAACCGTGAACGACCACCGCTGGGTTTCACATCCGTACAAAGCATGGCAGAATAAAAAAAAACGATCTTAGTTTTGTGTGATCCATCCGTCCGCCCGTCGGTCACGTCTAGATCTCGAAATAAAAAAATTTTTAAAAGATAATAAAATCCTATTTCATGACATTTTTATCTTGCATAGTTCAGGTGTTACGGGTGATTTTTATCTTCTGAAATCGAACTTCTTTTTTAATTGTTAAAAGTGCAAGTCGTTTTCTTATTTAAAAGTATACCATTTGTAAAACTATGAGATAGGCTCTTCACAAACCATCAATTAATGATCATTTAATAGCACCTAGTTAAGCCAGACTCACACTAAACGTATTAGTTTAGGAAAATTAGTATTGCAATAATATTTAATTACTTGTTGGAAGCGTGGTCGAGAGGCTAAGTGCGCTTGAACTTGGCTTGGCTTGGCTACCTAGAAGGATGTTCGACACCCGTCTCGGGCAGAGTTGTGTTTACTGAGCGCCTAAAGGCAGCACGGAAAACCAACTCCCCCCCACTGGTCCACAAATAAGATTGGACCAAAGCGCTCTGAGCATGCTATAAGTATGAAAGTAGCGCTATATCAAAGCTATATATATAAATATATACTTACTTACAGCACGTCACCCGTTTGGGGTATTAGCCGCAGGACGACGGGGGATGGGAGCGGGCAGGGTTTGAACCCGGGACCATCGATAAATCCAAATGACAGTCCAGCGCGCAAACCGCACGACCAGGCAGCCATCCAGTCGCCTCTATTGTGTGTCGACAGGTGCTTCTGAGACGCCCTCTCTTTCTCTTGCCTTATGGATTCACTTCGATAGCTGTCAACCCAGGGAAGGTACTGGGCTTTATCCGGGAGGTGGGGTTGTCTACGAAGATTTGATTGGTAAAATTGTGAACATATAATATTTACAAAAGATTTTTACTAAATTTTTACATTTTCACTACCTTTACTATTTTAACTGTGAATAGACCTTGTTTTTAATAACTTAACTAAATACAATTTAGCTCTTGTGGTATGAAGGGAGAGTAACCTTTTAGGGATTACGGGCACGACATGGCCTAAAGTGTGCCGATGTGCTAAAAAAAACTCAAAACTCAAACTCAAAGCTTATGATATTCAAATATTAAAGCCTGCCTGGGTGGACGACTTGAGGGATCTCTGCTGAGTTTGAGTTTGCACACAAACTTTCTTTGTAATCTTTTTTATATTATTTTATTCTCTTATGTTATACAAAGAGAGTCGAGCCCCCCCCCCCAACCAAAAAAATATATATATATATACATCTGGGAAGCCTCAGACTGCAGGGTAAGAATGGGCCAGGTGTAACAGAGGCAAGCCATGCAAGGATTGGGGTGATTAGCCAAATGAGATGTATCAAATACCATAGACATTTTATGTCGCATGCAAGTATTGTCACCATTCTTCTGGCTGTCAAAACACATCCTACTGGCAAAGAGTCAAAGAGATAGATAGATAGATAGATAGATAGATAGATAGATAGATAGATAGATAGATATAGATAGATATAGATAGATAGATAGATAGATAGATAGATAGATAGATAGATAGATAGATAGATAGATAGATAGATAGAGTATCCGCGTCAGTACCTCCAATTTTTTCCATCTTTTTTTTTATTCACTGATTTCACTTTTCGAAACTTTGGTCCCTATTTTAATATAATATCAGGTGACATGGGGAGGAAGGTATGTTTTATAGAGGGGGGGGGGAATACTAATTGTAGTCTTGCTGAGAGTGGGGTACAGATTTCAGGATACTCTGTGCATTTAGCACTATAATATTTCCCTGAGGCCACGGTAGTAGTGTATGGTCAGTTTGACAACGGCGGTTGACTTAATAGACTAAACAGTTGCTGACGCTACCAGGTTGTGTTTCCTGACAGTAATGAATGTAACTGGAGCAATACTTCTTCTGTTAGCCTTCTCGTGTTCCGGTAAGTGAAATGTGGGCGAAGCGCGTTGGAAAAGGATTAAAAAAGTAATTTAAAAAATGTTAATTGTATTGTATTTTATTGTTAAAAGCTATTCTCTCTTTATCGATGGCTACACTTGAACGTGTGTGAGAGGTGGGTGGGTAGAGGCTGCTTCTATCTTATATAATACAGACGTTACTTCAAAAAAAGAAGATGATTACGTCCTACGCGTCATGCATTTAGTCATGCATATTAACCAATGACTTAAATTCTGCCAAGTCACATGTTTTTCTGGCTAGCTCAGGCAACCCATTCCATGCTCTAATAACACTAGGGAAGAAAGAGTATTTGTACAAATTTGTCCTAGCATATGGGACGAGGAATGTGCCTTTATTTTTGTGTCTTTCAGAGTATTTTATTAAATTTTGTTTTTGTATTTGAAGATTATGGTTCAGTGTTTTATGTATAATTGCTACTTTACTTTTGAGTCTTCTGTCCTGAAGGCTATCTAAATTTAGTGATTTTACTATAGGTGTTACTCTAGTCAAATGTGAATATTCGTTTGTTATGAATCTCACTGCTCTATTTTGTGTTTGCTCCAGTTTCTTAATGTTTTCTTGAGTTTAGGGGTCCCAAACGGTGGATGCATATTCTATTATTGGCCTAACCAAGGTTAAATAACATTTTAGTTTTATGTTCTTATTTGATTTATAGAAATTTCTTTTAATAAACCCTAATGCTTTGTTTGATTTTTTTTATAGTTTCATCAATATGTGGATTCCATGACAGTTTTTCATTTATTATAACACCTAGGTATTTTGCGTTTTTAGTCTGTGTTACTGGTTTGCCATGAATAAGATAAGTGGAATTAATTTGTTTTAGTTTTTTTGTTACTCTTAACAACTGACATTTTTCTGGGTGGAAAGACATGCTCCAATTTGATTCCCATTTCTGTAATTCATCTAATTCTCTTTGTAAAATATCTCTGTCTTGTATTGTTTTTATTGCTCTATATATTATGCAATCGTCTGCAAATAATCTGACTTTTGTTCCTGAACTAATGCAATTTGGTAAATCATTTATGTAAATTAAAAATAGTAGTGGACCCAAAACTGTTCCTTGAGGTACACTGAGTTTACCTTCATTGGTGTTGATTTAGAGCCATTTATTATTACAGTTTGTTCTCTCCCTATCAGAAAATCTTTAATCCACTGATGCAGTGGACCATTAATGCCGAAATATTTTAATTTTTTAAGCAAACTATGGTGGTGAACTTTGTCAAAAGCCTTGGAAAAATCTAGTAAGATAGCATCTATTTGTTCACTATTATCTAAACGTTTTGAAAAGTCATCAATTAGTCCTATTAGTTGTGTTTCACATGATCTATATTTCCTAAAGCCATGTTGGTATGGGGTGAGGACATTAAAGTCTTTTTTTAATGTCTAAGTGGTTTATAATGTTGCTACATATTATGTGTTCTAGGATTTTACATGTGATGCTGGTAAGTGATACTGGTCTGTAGTTTCCTGGATCATATTTTTCTCCTTTTTTAAATAGGGGGGTGACATTAGCTTCTTTCCAGTCCTTTGGTACTCTGCCCTGGTTAAGCGATGCCTGAAAGAGTATTTTGAACACTGGGGCTAGCTCATTGCTTAGTTCTTTGAGTAATCTAGCTGGAATACCATCAGGTCCAGACGCTTTATTTGGTTTGGTGTTGGCTAATAGTTTTTTAATTCCATTTTCTTGTACTACTAAATCTTCTATGTTGTCTACTTGGTTCAAATTAAGAATTATGTCTTTGTCTCCTGGGGCTGAGAATGCTGATGCAAAGTATTTGTTTAGGATGTTTGCTTTAGTTTATTATCATTATGTATTATGTTATGTTCATCTTTTAATGGCGCTTTGCCTGTTGTTTCCATTTTCTTAGACTTAATGTATGACCATAGGTTTTTGTTGTTATCTTTAGATATTACATTGTTTATGTATTCACTCACTACGTAGAGTAGGGTCGACAGATGGCATTGCTTAGAGTATAACATCTGATGGGAGACAAGTTAATTGTTATATATATATATTAGAATAGTACCGTGAGAATTAATTATTTGTAATCAATCATGTAATGAAGTAATCAATCATGTAATGATGTAATCAATCATGTAATGGTGTAATCACTCATGTGATGATGTATTCACTCATGTAATGATGTAATCAATCATGTAATATTGTAATCAATCATGTAATGATGTAATCACTCATGTAATGGTGTAATCAATCATGTAATATTGTAATCAATCATGTAATGATACAATCACTCATGTTATGATGTAATCAGTAATGTAATGATGTAATCAATCAACTGGCAGAAGGTTTCCGTGCTGCATTTCAAAAGAATTGCTGTTTTTTTTAAATCTCTGCTCGAATTAAAATTTGAGTTCGCGCCTCCATAATGGGAGGCTAACGGGGTTGGCCACTGAACTATTCAAATACTTGTGCTTATTAATCTATTGTTAGTGAAATGTTTATTGAACAACTTATTATCTCCCCTTTTTCATATAAAAAAAAAATTACATCTAACCGATTGACTTATTATTTAATTTTGTGTTGTCATCGACAATGAATAATTGTGCAAAGTTTCAACTTAATCCAAGAATTGGAATTGGGACAAATAACGTGTACAAGATTTGTACCAGACAGACGGACATACAGACGGAGTGAGTTGATATAAGCGATGTAAAAAAAAAAAAACCGAAGAGAATGTATATCCAAAGCCCCATACCCTGCTACTGCCTGTCCTTGTTTAAACCTATGTATTTTAATTAATGTTTGGTCTTTTTGTTTTTCATTGATGTACAAATTAGACCTAGATAATTGACATTGCAGCTGATTATCTTTGAGGTCTATAACAATGATTCGTGAAAGGATAAGACAAAAAATATAAAATTGTCAGACAAAAACATCGACAGATTTTCAAAACTTTACCAATGTCCTTGGAAATGAATGCAAGAAGCTAATTCTGGTTCACCTTGCGTTATCTGCGCCGAAATAGTTCAAATCATGCACACCTTTCTTTTTTAGACATAACCCATAATAGTGTGCGAATCTCGCATCTTGTAATATGTATTTAATCAAAATACATCTTACTTACTTACTTAGACTAGGTCCTCCCGCGCCGTTCGGCGCATTGGGCGGCAAGCTGTCCCCATAAAGATCTGTCATTGGCAATGTCTGAAGCCTCCTCCCACCTGGTGTCCACTGTTTCTGAGGTCCTCCATGAAGGTGTAGCGCCAAGTTATACGAGGACGTCCCTGATGGCGCTTTCCTCGTATTGGCCTTCATGTCATCGCAACTCTTGGTATGCGTAGTTCATTTTGTCCCGCAAATTTTGTAAATTGTAATTTTTGGCTCTTCCGACTCTAAAGGTTGCCGACCCCTGCTATAGACCACAAGCTTTTAAAGGCGAAACCATACTTTTTTTATAGGCAAGACATGGATCAATAAAAAAAAACAACAACAATTAGTCAATTTATTACTGGGAATTAGTCATTTTGTTTGATAGCAATATGGCAATTAATCTTTCAGTATTCAGTAATATGTAAATGTTTCGTCCCCTTAGAGAATCGAACATGTTATTTCTAGAATCGAGTTGAAACTTTAAAAAATTATTTATTGTACCTAACGAAACATGAATCAATTTAATAATTAACTAATTAATCAAGTAATTACTAGCAATTGATTATTTTGTTTGATATCAAATAAGAAAAGTAATTTTTACATTGGTGAGAGATATAGTTCTTTCCCTATTAAAAGCTTAGTTTAAAAAAAAAAAAAAGATTTTAAAAATAAGTATATATACATCATTTAAAAATTGTCATAGGTCTTATTTCGAGGCCAAAGTTTTTTGCAAAGCGACAGCGTCAGTCAGGCGCACGAGACAACCAATCTTTCTTAGGGATGTAGCGGTTTTGTATTATTTACTAAATGCAAAGATCCGTTCACGTGACTTGGACACGTGACAGAACCTAGTGGACCATGCCTGTAACTATGCAAATAGTCGATCGGTACGGCAATTACTGTATTATTTAAACGAAAGTACCAAGACTTGACAAGACTCAACATTTTAAACGTTATAGCCGCTCTGTGTTAGCCAGACATTGTACTGTATACAGTAATTCCATACATTATACCAAAGCTGAGTTAGCCCCTTTCCAGTAGCGTTTTTCTAAGTGCTCTGTTGACTGCTAGAGGAAGAGAAGTTGTTTTTTTCAAAGATTAAAGACAACCTGCACCCATTAAATCACTGTTACATCAGATCTGAACGAAGTGGTCGTCTCCTTTCCATTAGGACTAAGACAGAAAGATTTAAAAACTCCTTCATCCCACTTCCGGTCAGAGTGTTACAAGATCATCTGTCGTCATCGAGGAGTACGTAAAAGTCTAATTTATTAAGCGCTGGTTGTGAGTGTGTATGTATTTCGTGTGTGAATGTTGTTCGTATTTGCATCTATGTTGTTATTGTAGAGTAGTTACGCTGAGGTTGTCAATTGTAGTCAAACGGAATTTCCATTTGATTGGATCAATAAAAATTATCTTATCTTATCTCGTATATCAACTCACTCTGTCTGGTAAAAAGTTTGTACAGGTTATTCCTCAAACACCCAATCTCACATCAAGCTGAAATTGTGCACGATCATTTCTTTTACCTGACAACACAAGAATCCATAAACAAAAATTAACCAATTTATTAACTACTGGCAAGTAATTATTTTGTTTGGTAGCTCGAACAACGGAAAAATATTGCACTTGAATAAAGTGGTAGTATAAGCCGAATCCCCCTTTTTAGGTCGCATCTCTAAATTGGAACAAACAATATATAACTATATAATCTTCACTAGTCATAAGTACCTCATTTTTAAAAATGATTTTCTTATTTTCTGTGTCATCGTACTATTCAAGATCGGATTTACGAGAGTGCAAGACGGTGTAGTCGCGCAGACCCAACCTTTAAAGGATGCCTTCACTTTAAAAATAATAAAATAAATTATAAGAAAATAAACGGGATGGACGGACAGACGGATGGACAGACAGGCCACAAAAGCTAATAGCGTCTTTTCCCCTTTCGGGGGCCGCTAAAAAAAGTGGAAATGGAATTTAAAGTGTACATATTCTCTGTTTCTTTCCTCACAAATATGACTTGGTTTTAGATTTTTTTATATAACTAAGTGCTTGTTTATTGAAGCTTCAAGCCTCCACGAAAATCCTTTCTCAGAGCCTCCACTAACTTAAAAATCCTTCCCCCAGGGCCTCCACTTATTTAAATCCGGCACTGCTTCTATTATATCTCTCTCCTTAATCGTAAGTAAATTTTGTGTGTGCTGTGTAGGCTCGCCTTGGTCTTAGAAGTAGCAGGTAGATGTGTCCTGGGTCAGGGACACTAGAAATACTATTTACACATTGCAACCTTTTCTTCCATTTAAAAAAAGTTCAGTGACGTATGTATCAATGGGCGTAAAGTGTGTATAGGGAAGTATCTTAGGCTGATAGACACAGGACAAATTTACAAACACCTCCAAACAAAATTATCTTCGAAGTATAGACGAAAATAAACAAACCAACAAAAACACTTTGGACCCGGCGGGGGGGGGGGGGCTTTTGATCTGTTTCAAATGTGGCATTCGAGTCTTCGTGGCCAGGTAATATTTCATAGATAGCCACGATCTTCCTAGTCTAGGACATACCTTTACTATTTATTATTTCAGATTCTAAGAAATGGTTTGTTGCTAAATCTTATTTCCGTTTCATCTCCCCCCTTCCTTTTGTAGCTTCTATTCATTCTAAATAACTACTTTTTGCCTTTAAATATTAAACATTAAAGATGTTTGGCTAATTAAATGAAATCACTTAGCGATCTATCTCATTAAGGAAACAAGGTTACAAAGACAGTTTGTGTGGAAACACAAACTCAAAATCGGCCCCCGAAGTGGTCCACCTAGAGTCTTCACCAGGATTCGAACACGGGACTTCCGGTTCCAAGTGCTTTGCCCCTCAGCCACTGCATCTCCATATATTCATAAGGTGTACACTTATATTTTTTAAAATAATCATTATTAACCTCATCCATCAGGAACATGTTACTGTCATCGATAGGTTAAATTGTGTAACGATGAAGAAGGCTGTATTACTATTACACATTGGACTGGTCACTACCAATCTGTCGCGAATGCGTAGACTGCTGGCCTGGGTTCGTGCTTCCTGAAGTGACACTTGACACGTGACGGACACAGACCTTACAGATTGACTCAAGTTCTCTTTGGCAGACAAATATAATGTTATTTTAATGACAATAATAACAATACTGCACCTTATTGCGTCGCATGAGGATAGCATGAGGTCTATAGGACATGTGATGTAAAGGTCGTCTGTTTTGTGGCCTATGGTTAACGAGAGTGTCATGTGGCCAGCACAACGACCATTCGCCTTTACTTTTCCCTTACCCATTAAAGCTGGGTGGACTCAGAGGCGCCCGAAGATTCCGTAACCAAAAATCCAGGTCTTCACCAGGATTCGAACCGGGAACCCCCAGTTCGGAAGGCAAGCTCTTTAACGCTCAGCCACCGCTCCCATGCCAATGAATAATTATACAAAGTTTCAATTTGATCCGAGAATGGGTGTTGGAGAAATAAAGTGTACTGATAATTTACCAGACAGTTGATATAAGCTTGGTAAATATGAACCAAAGCATGAGTTCATAAAAGAAAGCTGGATGTTTTGAATAGTTTTATTGGTTCCCAAAACCAAGTACCAACCAAACAGTATATGATGTATTGTGGGAAGCGTGGTCGAGAGGCTAAGTACTCTTGAACTTGGCTTGTCTTGGCTACTGAGCAGCTAAAGGCAGCACGTAAAAACCTTCTCCCAGATATCCCTCCCCCACACTGTTCTACAAATGAGATTGGGCCATAGCGCTGTGAGCATGCTATAAGCCTGAAAGTAGCGCTATATAAAAGCTATAATTTGATGATTTTGTATTTAAAAAGTTATCAAGTCCTACTAAAACACTGGAATGAAGAGAAACGGCCGAGAGATCGTACGTGGTGCCCAAACGGTCCAACAGACCAAGGGACAGGTGAAGGTGAATGTTATAGTAAGGTCTTACAGCGTAGTAAACACTTACAGGAGTTAGATCATTAGTGCTGACTGATAATTATACCACTACAATCGGAACAAGTCAACACTACAGACCAAATCTGTTGTGTTTGCAAAGCCTCAAAATACTGAAGTCTTTATTCATTTCATACTTGCAGACATTGGCCTTCCCCTTGTTAAGTATTATTTGCATTCGATTTCACAGTCTTTGTTTTTCACCTTATAATTTCAGAGGCGCAAAACTTTACCCAGAATGCCTTGAACAACATTGCCAACGGGTTAAAGGTCAAATGGACGGTGAGGACAAATACAAAGGAGATTGAGCGCTTCGAAGCAGAAGTGACCTTGGAAAACGGAGCCAGCACGGAGATTTTGAGTTACGGCCCTTGGAAGATGTACTTCTTCTGCATCTTCATGATCGAGCCCGACTTGCTAGGGAACAGGGGCAACAAAGGGGCGGAGCTTGTAGGTCAAGGAATCAAGGTGACGCACGTTCAGGGCAGTTTTTTCTATTTTGAGCCCACGGAAAACTTCCTTCCTCTGCCACCTGGAAGTATGAGAAAGATCATTTTAAAGGTACATTTGAGTTGGCGAGAATGTTAAGTATATTTATTATATTTTTTACAAAGTTAATATCAACTCATTCTGTCTGTCTCTCTGTCTGTCTGGTACAAATCTTGTACATGCTATTTCTTCTATTTTCCCATTCTCGAATCAAGTTGAAGCTTAGCAGGATTATTTATTGACGATGACAGCCAAACATTAATATATATAAAAAAATAATCAGTTAATTTATAAGTGGTAATTAATTAATTAGTGGTCATTGTGTTTAGTATAGAAAAATGGAGATATATCTTACAGTGTTTACGGACGTGACAGTAATCGTACAGCTCTTCCCCTTTAATGAGTTGTTCTTGTTGTTTAAGTATTTATTATTTGCGCGATGTGTTGTTTTTTTACCTAATTTTAAATGTGATTACATTCGCCATAACACAGAAGACAATAAAACAAGGTGAATACACAAGTATCTAGAGCGTGTCATTCGATTGTATGGAAATAAATAATAATGCTAATATAAGAACGTACAACCATATAGAGAAGTCCATGCCATTGTCCAATATGTTAGCATTCTAACTAACGTCTACTGTTTTGGATATTGCAAGGCTCTGTTTTCTATCACAAATAAAATAAACTGATTATTAGTTATACAGTGCTTCAGCTACGAATCCGTCATTATTCACCAACATATGGACTCATGAAACACTCTAGGAGGATGGGTGAAACGTTATTTGGGCTTTTAGAAGAACATTTTAGTGTTAGCTCAGATTTAGCTCATGTGCGCTCTAAGCGTTTTTATTGGATTAAAGATTTGAATGTAACAGTACCAATAACTATATGTTTACAGGTCTGTTCTATTTAAAACTAGAATCGTAAACTTAGACACAGTTTTGAACTGATCTATATGTCGTGTTTGCTATTGACGACATAGTTCTGGATTATGGGTGACTTCAACCTACCTGATATAAATTGGAAAACACTAACCATAGATAAACACCAAAACCTTAAGGACATAAATGAGCTTTTCATAGAAACTTTACACAACCTAAGTTTAGATCAAATCATTAAAAAGCCAACTAGATTAAACAACACATTAGATCTCTTCTTAACCAACAGACCCGGATTAGTAGTTGATTATGATATTATCCCTGGTCTATCAGACCATGAGATCATAAAAATACACAGTCAGATAAAAGCAGTAGCCAATACAAAAACCAAAAGAAAAATCTTACTCTGGAATAAATGTAACCTAACACAACTACACCAAGCTGCATTAAACTTTCAACAAACATTCTTATTAGAAAAAGACATTAACCAACCAGTCGATGACCTCTGGAATTTCATTAAAAACCATCTTAAAAGCATTATAGAAAATCATATACCAACTAAATACACATCAAACAAAATAAATAAATGCTGGTTTAATAATAGACTAAAGAAGCTTTGTAAACAGAAGGAAAACCTATATAGAAAATTTAAAGAAACCAAGGCAGAAAGAGTTTACAAAAAGTATATAAAAATTAAACACCTAACCCAAAAAGTAAGCAGACAGCTGCAGAGTGAATACATAAACAATGTAATATCTAAAGATAACAACAAAAACCTATGGTCATACATTAAGTCTAAGAAAATGGAAACAACAGGCATAGCGCCATTAAAAGATGAACATAACATAATACATAATGATAATGAAACTAAAGCAAACATCCTAAACAAATACATTGCATCAGCATTCTCAGCCCCAGGAGACAAAGACATATTTCTTAATTTGAACCAAGTAGACAACATAGAAGATTTAGTAGTACAAGAAAATGGAATTAAAAAACTATTAGCCAACACCAAACCAAATAAAGCGTCTGGACCTGATGGTATTCCAGCTAGATTACTCAAAGAACTAAGCAATGAGCTAGCCCCAGTGTTCAAAATACTCTTTCAGGCATCGGTTAACCAGGGCAGAGTACCAAAGGACTGGAAAGAAGCTAATGTCACCCCCCTATTTAAAAAAGGAGAAAAATATGATCCAGGAAACTACAGACCAGTATCACTTACCAGCATCACATGTAAAATACTAGAACACATTGTCACGAGTCGAGTCTGTGACCTATTTCGACCAGTTTCTAGAACCTCGAGGTCAACCAGTGCAGGTGTCCAGCGTAAACAAGTTAATTTTAGATGTCCAATCGAAGAAAGAGGTTAAGGGGAAAAAATAGCACACGTCAGCTTCTAGAAGGTCAAAGTTACTAAAATAATTATCGGAGAAGGTTCCAGGATTCTGGAATATACGATCAAAGAAAGTATAAATTAAGGGAAAGTGAGTCAGACGGGGTCCTCGCATAGTAGTAGTTCTTGTAGAGCGTTGGTCCTCGCATAGTAGTAGTTCTTGTAGAGCGTTGGTCCTCTCTCAGTAATGAGTTATATGTTATTAGCGGATCCATTAAGTAAAGTTTTAGCAGTTGAAGTTGAAGTTATACTAAGAGAAGTTTTATGTAACATTTAAGTTTTATTTATGAAGTATCAAGTCAAGTTGTAATTGAATTAAGAAGTTAATTTTGATGTGAAAGTTTGAAGAAGTTATTAAAGAAGTTTGAAGAAAATACAGAGAGATGTTTCTTTCCTCATTTCATTGATTTGTCAAGTATTGAGAATATAATCCCTGGCAAATGTGCTCGTCACATATATTGGCACCTCCTGACGAAAAAAGGCATCTATAAATAAAGACAACGACGAAGTCAAGCATCACATATTACATTTTCAAAGAGGAAAGTCGACACATTCTAGCAAGTTCTACGAATTTTCATAAAGCCTCTAACGAGTGATTTATAGCCTCTCTGAACGACAAAGCCCAAATAAAGCCTTATAAGAAAAGCCTCTTGCAGAATACTTCAACAAGACGGCAATCTTTGAAACGAAACTTTGTAATGAAACGTGAAAGATCATCTGTTTTAAGGTCAGTACCTTACATTTTATATTTACTAAGCTGTGAAAGCTATATTTACCAAGCTGTAAAAGCTATATTTCCTAAAGCTGTGAAAGCTATATCTATTAAGCTGAGAAGGCAACGTTACTAAAGCTAGAGTACACTGGTTTGTTTACATACACTGACCACTTACACATTCCTCAAGAGGAGACACCGATCGATAATTAACTAGGTCAGCCCTCTCTCACTTTTTACCTGTCCACCTACATTTCTGCTATCTCTAATCTCATACTATGGCGTCTCAAGCAGACTTATTCAAAGTATATTTCAAATTAGCCAAGGACATTGGTATTCCACAAGAACATCAGTGGGAATGGTGTGAAAAACAAATTAAAGAAGAAGAAAGAAAACGTAAAGAAGAAAGAGAGGCAGAAGAAAGAAAACTTGAAAGAGAAGAAAAAAGAAGACAAGAAGAAAAAGAGGAAGAAAAACAAAGAATTTTAAGAGAAGACAAAATAAGACAAGAGGAAAGAGAGGCAGAAGAAAGGAAACGTAAAGAGGACAGAGAGGCAGAAGAAAGGAAACGTAAAGAGGACAGAGAGGCAGAAGAAAAAAGATTAGAAGTGGAAAAATTCAGACTTCAACTTCAGGAAGAGGAATTAAAATTAAAAAAAGAAAAAACAGAGGTTCAATCGACCTTACCTACTAGCAATGCTTTTGACAAGTATAAACCTTTATCTAAAATATTACCTTTTCAAGAAAATAAAGATAATATAGATTCGTATTTGATGCGGTTTGAGGAGTTAGCGAAAGCATCAGGCTTACCAGAAGAACAATATGCACACCATCTCTTGATATTATTACAGGGAAAAGCATTAGATGTATGTGCACAAATACCATCTCATGAACAGCGTACTTATAAAGAAATAAAAGAAGCTTTACTAAGACAGTTTGGAGCTACGCAGAATGCTTATCGCAAGAAATTTTTTTTCGAAAGACCAAGGCAGGAAGATGATCCACAGTTGTTTGTCTCTGATATGGTAATGTGGTTTGATAGGTGGATATCTTTAGCTAATATTGATAGAACGTATGAAGCATTAAGAGACCACATATTAATTGATACCATTACTCACGCATATGCAGAAGATATTCGATCCTTCATAATTGAGAGAAATCCTAAAGATCTACAGACCCTGACAACAATAATACGTCAATATAAAACTGCTTATCCAAGTAAGCAAATCAGATCAGCAACTGATGAAAACTTTATTTGCTTTTCAAGAGACAACAGAGCATTGCCATCTTTTCAGACCGACAAAACTTTAATATGTTATAAATGCAATACTAGAGGTCATTTCGCTTCACAGTGTAGAGTGAAGTTCATAGAGTGCAGTTTTTGTCACATGAAAGGACATTTAGCAAAGGATTGCAGAAAGAGACATAATAGTATCAGTGACAGATCTAATGACCAGGCATATTCGCAAAACAGACCATTAAATGTTAAGAATTCAACATATGGAAATAGGAAACAGGTTTTTACAAAAAACTCGAAGGCACATCACTCAACAATGACTGTTATCACCAAATCACAAGGACTTCAGTTTATCCTGGATTAGTCGGGTCTCAAAGAGTACAGGTGTTACGAGACACAGGTAGCACTTCCGTTGTTATACGGGCAAATTTTGTGAGATCAAATCAATATACAGGCAATGAAATCGAAGCCACTGCTTTCAACGGTACCGTAAGTAAATTACCAGAAGCTTTGATACATATTACGACTCCATTTTTCAGTGGACATGTAGAAGCTTTAGTAGCTCAAAATCTACCTGTTGATCTCATAGTTGGTAATATACAGGGAGTGCGTGACTGTACTACACAAGATCTTATTGAATGGAACAATACAATAAAAATGAGTCAAGACTGCAATGTAGTAGTCACAAGGTCAATGCAAAAAGAAAAGGAAAGACTTGAAACTAAACATATTGAACACAAGAATTCTGATAAAGTTGTTCAAGAAAATGGAAATGGTAAGCAGGCAGACCAGTTGCATCTACAGACAAATGAACTTGAAAAATTTCATACTGAAGAATTTAAAGTTGACCAGAAAAATGATGAAACGTTATTTAAAATGTTCAAAAAGGCTCAATCAAACATCAATCAGCAGGAAAATAATGATCCTTATTTTAAAGAAGGAATACTTATGAAGAAAAGTCAATACAAAAATAAAACTGTTGAGCAAATTGTAGTTCCAAAAGTATACAGAAAGACCATTATTAATACAAGCCACGATGTACCGTTCGCTGGACATATGGGAGTTACCAAGACCAAAAAAAGAATACTTCAGGATTTTTACTGGCCAGGTATTACTAAAGATGTAAAGAAGCACATTAGTACCTGTCATATTTGTCAAATGAAAAGTCCAAAAGGTAACAAAATACAAGCGCCAGTGCAGACAATGGAATTGACTGAGAAACCATTTCAAAAAGTAGCAGTTGACTTAATTGGTCCCATGCCAATTGAATCCAGCAGAAATCACAAATATATTTTAACTTTAGTAGACACATGTACTAGATGGCCAGAAGCTATTCCGTTAGTCAATATTTCTGCAATTGATATTACCAGAGCTTTATCTGAAATTTTTTCAAGGACAGGGTTGCCTGAAGTTATACTTTCTGACCGAGGAAGTCAGTTCACAGCAGATATAACTAAGACATTCATGGAGATGTACAACATCAAGATGAAGTTTACTACACCATACCATCCTCAAAGCAACGGGCTTTGTGAACGATTTAACAAAACATTGAAACAAATTATATCAAAAATAGCAAATGATAATCCGCAGAATTGGGATCTCCTTTTACCAGCTGCATTATTTGCTTATAGAGAAAGTATCCAAGATACTACAGGATTTTCTCCTTTTGAAATGTTATATGGAGCTAATCCAAGAGGTCCTATAACTACTTTCAAAGAATCACTAATGAAGTCAAACCATGATGCATCAGTTAAGAAAACTGCATTTCAGCATGTTCTCAATACAAGAAATACAGTAATAAATGCATGTGAAAAAGCTAAGGAAGCAACAGCCAAAGCTAACGCTGCAAGTCATAGAAGAATAAACGTAAATAGACAACTTAGGTACTTTGAACCAGGAGACAAAGTTAAAATTATTATTACCTGATACGAAAAATAAGTTCTTTATTAAATGGCAAGGTCCATTTACTATTTTAAGAAAAATCACAGATGTAGATTATGAAATCTATATCAATAACAGAAACAAAGTGTTTCATATCAACATGTTACAAAAATACAATGAAGCTACTGATACAGAAGACGAAGACGAAGAACTTGAAAAACATATTTCATGCTTAGCGATTATTCCAGAAGAAAATGAGGAGGATATGGATGAATTAGTAGTACCAACTACAACTTCTAGACAGACTGAAACCTGGCAAGATGTCAAACTGGACAATTTATCATCACAAAGAAAAAAGGATATAACGAATCTACTCCAAGAATATGCTGATATATTTACAGATGTTCCAGGTAAAACAACCATTATAAATCATGAAATCAAATTGACAAGTGACAAACCTACCAAGTCACGTCCATATCCACTACCCATTCACTATAGAGATTTCCTTCAGAAAGAAATCAATGATCTTTTAGAACAAGGCATAATTGAACACTCGAATTCATCTTATGCAGCTCCAATAGTGCTAGTAAAACGGCCACAGTCATCATCGCCAAGAATGTGTGTAGATTTTCGACAGTTGAATAAAATAACATGCCTCGATTCTTATCCAATGCCTAATCCAGAGGATTTAATGTCACAGTTTTCTGGAGCTAAGTATTTTACGAAACTCGATTTGACAAGAGGATATTATCAAATACCTATGACACAGGATTCAAAACAATACACTGCTTTTACTACAGCCTTTGGCCTTTTTCAATATAATTACATGCCATTCGGTTTAGTAAATGCTAGCAGTACTTTTAACCGAGCAATTCATAGGATGTTCGGACAAAGAAAAGACACAGTCTCCTATATTGATGACATATGTGTATTTCATAATACATGGGACGATCATATTAAAGGACTCAAAGAAATCTTCCAACAGTTGAAAGACAATGGTTTTACTGTAAAACCAAGCAAAGTTGAATTAGCAAAATCAGAAGTTACATTTTTAGGTTATAAAGTTGTACACAATTCACTGAAAACACAGGACAATATTATAAAACGAATCTTGGACATTAAAATACCTCAAACAAAAAAGCAGGTTAGAAGTATTTTAGGACTTTGTAATTTTTACAGATGCTTCATTCCAAATTACGCATCACTTACCACACTTCTTACTAACCTTACGAAGAAAGGACAATCTAACACAATTCCATGGTCATCAGAATTGGAAGAGACCATAAAGAACATTAAGTATGCTTTTGCACAAGAATCCATTTTGAAATTGCCAGACAAGAAGAAGCGGTTTTATCTTGCTACAGATGCTTCCTCGTCAGCAATAGGAGCATGTCTGATGCAAGAATATGAAGGCATTCTACATCCTGTATTTTTTATAAACAGAAAACTATCTTCAGCAGAGACCAGATACTCGACCATTGAGCGAGAGTGCCTGGCGATTGTCTGGGCTATTTCAAAATTTAGCAAGTATCTGTTAGGAGCACCCTTTACTTTACAGACAGATCATGCACCACTGGCATTTCTCAACTCTAAAAAGATGTCAAATAGTCGTCTGACACGATGGAGTTTGCAGTTAATGGACTATCAGTTTGATGTAAAGACTG